>JACGWG010000041.1:832492-897507 GCA_023678865.1 Polistes exclamans
GTAAAACTGAATAAATACGAAATGAATGAACGATAATGTTGATGAATAAATAATTGTATAGTATTCATTATATATTTTCACATAAGAAATTATTCACACAATTGACGATATAAAATAAATAAATAAATAATAATATATTAATAATAAATTTTGTGTGTGTTTATGTTCTTTCGCGACAAAATACAAGAATGGAAAAAGCAATGTAGTCATACGAATATAACGAAACGTTAATACTATTAATATTAGCGATTGTTACCCCCTGAATAATCGTAATCGTAAAACAATACGTAAGGTTATCGGGGCTATTAACGCTTCACTTAGAACAACTACTGCAACGGAATAAGTTTTACAAAAAAAAGAAAAAGAATAACAAAAAAAAATGTGAGTGAGAGAAAGAGAGAAATAAAACATTGGCGAAGTATTTTTTTTTTAATAGTCGAGCTCGAAGAAGAATTTCGATAAGATAAAATCTGAAAGAAATAAGAAGAAGAAAAAAACAGAACAAGAAAAATAATAATAAAAATTAAGAGACGACGAATGATTAATTATACGTTTAAAATCTTTATCTAACGAATTGTTCATCGGAAAATTGGAAATATTAATAATTTTAAGTAAAGAGGAATAAAGAACTTAAAAAATTCAAATAAATTAACAACGTTGTTTAGTTTAAAAAAACGACTTTCCAGATTTCTTATTATAAATTTACGTTATCGTGTCGTTAATGGATTAAAATGTAAAACCAAAATACACACACGCATACACAAACAATAATAATAATAATAATAATGATGTGAAACTTTTGTTTTATATACTTGACATTACTTTATAAAAAAAAATAAATAAATAAATTGTCGAATTAATAATATCGCCAATAATAAATAATGAAATTATATCTTATAACAATTATTATATTCCCATGAAACTTAATTAACTTAACTTAACACCGAACACTGACGCAATCCCTGTTCGAGACATTAGATAAACTAATAAAAATAACACAATATAAAATATCGTAACTGTAGCTACAAACAAACAAACAAACTTCACACACACACACATACACACACATATCACCACTCGTGGTCTTCTTCTATCCGAGCAATGTTGTTACGCAAAAAGGAAAAAAACCCGGAAGAAAATTCGAGAGAGTATTTAAGCAACTAACGTTGGTAAATCCTCCTACTAATTTTCCTATCTATCTATCTATGTTTATGCACACACACACACACACATGTTAAAATATATATAATTATTTTCTAAAAATGATTTGCCCTTTCGATCGAGAAGAAGGAAGAGGAATAACACTACGAGCGCACCTGTCGAATGTGCAATGGCACTCTGCCGTCGTTTAAAGTGTCTCCTCTCTCACAATCAGAAAGAGAAAGAACGATATAAGATATAACACACGAACTAATATAACTAACGAACGAACGAACGAACGAAGAGTAGTAGGAGACAAAAGTAGAGAAGAAGATTCTCCTCTCTCTCTCTTCTTTTCTCTTACTTCTCCTCGTTGGCTGATTGTGAGACGCAAATAGAATCTTTCTTCGGGCTCGCGAAGTGCTACGTACGAGACACACACATAATACTCGACGAAATGTGATGATGATGATGAGGAAAGCTCTGCTCTCTCTGTTTGGCGATTCACCTAATCCAAAATGCCAACACGAATTTTATACGGAATTGAAAGATCGAGGATGAAGAGAATTTTTTGATATTATTATAATATTATTAATGATAATATAAGTTATATATAACACACACACACACATGAAATATTAAGTAAATTGAAATATCTCGTATATTCGAGAGAATAATATGGAAAAAGGGAGATTATAAAAGCAAGGTTAAAGAGCAAACACACCCGGGGGAGGAGAAGAGAAAGAGATTTTCTCTTTCGGTGTCAAGGCATTTCAAACAAAAATTGCATTATCTTTGGCCGCAACTGAAGTGCATCGTCATCATTACGACCTTCGCGAAGAGGTTCATGGTGAAATTATTCATTCATAGGATGGGGAGATGGAATTACAACATTTGGAAATTTCGATGAAATATTTTTTTAATAATGCAAGATTATAATAATGATAATTATTTAATTACAGATCAATAAAGGTTAATGTTAAATTATATTCGGTTACATTTTCATATATTATTCATGCATTGCATAATTATCCGTGAAAATATTAGAAGCTGCTAAACTGAAAAAAATCTGGGAGACCGGTGTGGGGATTTGAACCCAGGAATTTTTCTCTTTCACTTTCCGGGGCAACTGCTCTACTCATTGCGCTATCGATGACCACTGGTCAATTATTCTACGACAAGCTATTTAAGTATTTGGCATGCAAATATTCAATTCCAAATTATTTATATAATCATTAATATATTATATTATTTTATTTCAATTTGTCTGGAATAATTTTATAATATAATATATCATTAATATATTATATTATTTTATTTAAATTTGTCTGGAATAATTTTATAAACGGAGGTCTTATATAAACACATAAGTAAATAAATAAATAAATATTATTATTATTATTATTAATAATAGATGTTTTTTTTTATTCTATCGGAATAAAAGAAAAGATGGTCGACAGATGGAAAGAAAAATCAACCGATGTATTTTTACCCTCCCACCTTTTCGTTTTCGCCTCACCCCTCCCCCAATCGAGACTTCGAACTTTCATTGGTGTATATTTAGAAACTTGATCGCATACAGGGTCGATTTAAGAAAGAGAAATAAGAGGAAGAAGAAGACAAATTACCGTCATACTATGTCCGTTCAATTTTCCCGACTCGAAGATACTCGAATTTCCTTCCATCGTAGGCGCTAAGATCATTTTTCCTTTTTCTGAGTTGGATAATACGTATTTAAAATCAGAAGACAAGGAGGAGATCACCTTTGATTGATTTTGGTTGCTTTTATTTTCCTTCACATTGAAAATTTTTTTCCAATGTTCTTCTATTTCGTCAGAATTATTTTTGGTATCTCGTAAAATCATCAACTTTAAGAAAATTTCATTGCCGAACAAAATTGAACTAATACCGAAATACGATTAGAGTGCAAAATAAAGTTAATTTCCTTATGGGTAATTTAAGTTTTTTTTATTTCACGACGAGAATTCTCGAGTAATTCGATAAACTCCACGAGCGGGGGAAGAAATAAAAATACACCGAGTTTATCGGATAGATTGTAAATAAAAGAAAGAAAGAAAAAAAGAAATAAACAAATATAAAAACAAAAACATTTAATAAAAGAACAATCGAGAAGAAATCATAGTACTTGTCATCCGATCTGGACCCACGTCACCGTCACCGTCACCGTCACCGTCACCGTCACCGTCACACTTTCGATCGCGTTGAAATTTTTCTTATACCGGTATTGCCAAGAGTTCGTTGAACGTTCAACACAACAATCGTTCGCGATCATCAACAACAAAATAAATTCATCAAAATTTAATAAAATTATCTTACGATCATTCCATTAAATAGATTCATCGTCACCGAGATGAATGAACAATTAATCCAATCAACGAAATAATTTCATCTGTTAATTATTTAACGAATAATATTTCATATTACAAAATATTAAAACCCACCCACCACCACCACCACAACTATCATCGTCATCGTCATCGTCATCGTCATCGTCATCATTATAATCATCAGAAAAAGTAAAAGGATATAATTATGAATAAAGTTAACGATAATTAGGATTTTCAAATGAGACAAAATACAAAACCAAAAGTAATAAAAAGTATTGCAATTTTTGGGGTTGAGGAGGAGGAGGAGGGAAAAGTGGGTGGGAAATGGGGAAAGCACGTAACATTCGCGAACGAGAATACAGAAAAGGGGCCAGCACGACCGGCCGGTTCACGCATACTGACTTCTGACTGGTCGAACTAGTAGGTGACTCGAAAAGCCCCTTCCATATCGCATAGCAACCGCACGTAAGCCTCGCGACTGATAACCGCTTGCACTTACTCGACCGGAGTCAGCGAATCTGTTGAGACGTGTATGTAATATCTTTCCTTCGGATACCTAATTCATCTTTAAAGATGTTCGATTAACAAATAAAAACAAACAAACGAGAAATGAGGAGAAGTAGAAGTAAAGTAGAAGAGAGGGAACACGAACCGACAAAATTTTCTTCACGCTTAACAAATGTGTCAAACTTAAGATAAATATTTTATATTTTATATATTTTTTCAACTCAACTTCGAACTATGGTACTAATTAATTAAGATGAATTAAAAGTTCGTGATATTATTTACTATTGAAATTTTTTAACATTTTTAAACTGCACGCGACGGAGATTGGTTTTTTTCTAAATTTTCTTTTCGTCAAATTTATTTACGAAATATTAGAACATAACAAAAAGTTCCTGAAGTTTGTTTTTAATTTATTTAGTATTTCTCTCGTCCAAAATTACAATTTTTAATGATAAAATTTTACAGGGAACTTGGACATGAAAATGTTTTTAATATTTTTGCCGAAGTAAATGATTACGGAATAAGAAAAAATTAAAAAAAGAAACAACGATCCGTTGTTACCGCTGTTACAAAATTAAAAGTTTCGAAACAATAAACGAACGAATTTGTTTTTTTTTTTATCGTAATAGTTAACAAAGGAATAATTCTGACGATACCACGCGGGGGAGACTGACTATATATGTTGCTGAACTTACGCGGGATGAGTTGGTTCGTGACGATTGACCATAATTCACAATTAACCTTAACCAAGTCATTGTTCAGTTCGAAATACTTTCGTATAAAATTGTTACCCTCCCTTGTTTTCTTTTTTTCTTTTCTCTCTCTTGCACGCGTGCGTTAAGAGAAATTCTTTTTTGTTCTTTTATTTTTATATTTTTATTTTTATTTTATTTTTATTTTTCTCGATAGAGATAGATGTATGTATCGAATGTATCAGAGTCAACGTGTGAGTATTGATAAATACTATGATTCAAGAGGGGTCGGAGGGGGGGGAGCTATTTAAATTCGATACTATCGAGTATTGAAGAACTTTAATTGACACAAACGATGAATGAAATATTAATACATTGACGACACAACTATTAAACATTAAATTGACACACTAGTGTAACCAATGACGTCACTAATCTATACGTTTCATACTCGAATATTTTTATTATATATATATAATATATTATTATATATATATATTATATATATATTATTATTATATATTATATATATATTATTATTATATATATATATAATATATTATATAAAGTATATATATATAAGTCGTTTTTATATATATATAAAATATTATTATTATATTTTAATTATTTTATATATATATATATATATATATATATATATATATATATATATATATAAAATATTATATTTATATATATATAAATATATATATATATATATATATATATATGTACGATCAATTAGATTTTTAACAAAGACACATATTTTCAAATCCTAATAATCATTCGAGAAATATAAGAGAAAGAAAAAAAGAGAGAAAGAGATACAAAAAATAGAAACAAGATATTTGCAAAATTATATATACATATATATATATACATATATATGTGTGTATGTATATTTTTATATAGATCGCGTTCTCTTTTACGCCGAGGACCTGTGATCGTGATTGAAATAGCTCAGAAATAGCCTATACTGGATGGCGCAAAGTCAAGAATTTTCGCGACGAGTTTAAAGTGCGCGCGCAATTTCAAATAAAATGATCCCTTTTGATTTTAAATTTATTTTTCCTTTTCTTTTATTTTTTTTTTTTTTTCTTATTCCGATTGATCGAAATGATTCTCGGTTCGTCGTATTTTATTACATTAATTTGCGACGAATATCTTTTAAATGAAAATATATTATTTTCAACAATTTGTCATAAATAATAAATTAACAATAAATAACGAATAAGAGAGAAAAAAAAATGATCGTAAAAATTGAATAAAATCGATTACTTTGTTTTATATTTTCTCATTTTTCTGTTTTGTTTCTTGACAATTTTTTGTTCGTGAAAATTCAATAAAATCGATTACTTTTTTTTTTATCTCTCATTGTTTCTGTTTTTTCCTTTCTTATTTTGTATCTCAAAGAAACGTGTATCGTTTAATAAAAAAAAAAAAAAAAGATTTGATTCGATTGACAGATCCCCGAGGAATAGCACGTAGTACGTGAAATCTATTGGATAAGGTCATGCGAGAAGGTCAAAGGTAAATGCAATATGAAAATATACGTCAGAAGTATAACTCACCGATTTTTTAGATCACTATTCTCCTAAATATACCCCTACTACTCTCAAAAAGACTCGAATCACTTAATCGTAGATTAAACAAACGTTGTTGTTGTTGTTGTTGTTGTTGTTCTTGTTCTTCTTCGATAGAATTTGAATATGACTGCACACTGAACTGCGCTGTCTATCAACGCACAGCGCCGCACGCACGGCGCCGTTTACTTTGCCCGCCACTGCACCGCACTGCACCGCACTGCACCGCACCGCACCGCACAGCACCGTATCGCACCGCACCCGTACTTTTCTATATTATATCTTTTACTTTTTTTCTTTTTTTTCCCCCCACCTTTCACACTCTTACCAATGAAACTTTTTTCCTCTCTTTCTCTCACAAATAATATTATGATTATCCTTTTTTTTTTCTATTGTATTTTGTGCCAAAGAGATCAAACTTAAAAGAAAACAAAAGAAAAGAAAATAGAAAATAATCTTTACTTATGAATTATTTAAACGCGATTGGGCCCACATTTATTAGTATATCTCCGAAAGATAAAATATAATTAAAGAATATTTTATATGTGGTACAAGAATATTGGAGTATGCGATAATGAGAAGAGTTTAAAGATTGCGAGAGATAAAAGAGAATGAGAGAAAAAAGAAGTAGAAAGAAAAATAGGAAAAACGTCGCAGCAGCAACAGCAGCAACAGCAACAGCAGCACCACGTTTAAGTGCGTCGCTCGTGAAAATGATGAATACGAGTATCTCTCGTATGGCATACAACCGGTGGGACAAGGGCGACGAAGGTCGCAGCTGCGCGTGGCGTTCGCGTCACGCAAGTGCGTCCTATCCTGTGAAAGATAGAAAGAAAGAGAAAGAAGTATATAATAAAAGAAAAAAAAAAGAAAAGAAAAGACAGAGAAATTTGCAGTTAACAAAATTTCGGTGCAAATAAAATATGCCACATTATTAAACCGAGGTCTAAGTATAATTAATCTAATAAGATTATTTACTTAAACGACAAACGTGGTCCGATCGTTGGTAGTTTTCGGTGTACATATACGTTAAAAGAAATTCGAAATGGTCAGGCGTTTGCGCTCGCAATTATCGACTGATATCGAAGAAGAAGGCTAGGGGAGCAAATAATAATCGATCGGTCACATGACGTCGATACCCTCGAATCTTACTTTTATTTCGTTTTTTTTTTTTTTTAATACGATTATACGTTATCACCGATAACTTGTAATCCGGTATTTCGCTTATATTCCATTTTGCCGGATTCTTCGTTGAAAAATAAATGAATAATCAAATTTATGGGAAAATTTAGAGGGTATAAAAGTATGGTAGGGTGACAATTGGGGTAATGTACGATCCTGAAACGTACGGACCAATCAGTAAAAAGTAGTAGTACCGTTAGCGCGCCACCAGAGGCGCTTTCGGCAGTAAGTGATGACGCGTTGTGGTGCGCGGTACACCACTTAGGGGAATCCGTGTCGCAGATTATGCCGCATTGCCACGAGTAGCCTAAGCTCTCGAACTATATCTCTCCTTCTTTATCTTAATCTTTCTCTTTCTCTCACTCGTTAATCCTCGTTATATATATATATATACACACATATATATACATATATATAAATCTATTTCTATTTATCATCTATCTCTATCTCTTTCTCTCTTATTCTTTAATTCTCCCACGCTTACACTACTGAGTTGTACTACACGGAAGGGGGTAAATTCGTGCGTGGAAGAAAAAAACAAAAAAAGAAAAGAAAAGAAAAGAAAAGAAGAGAAGAGAAAAAGAAAAAAAATACAAAAAGAAAAACACGCGCGAGTTAGTAATAGAGCACTGTCGGTCGTCAGTCAGTTAGAAAAAGGGGATCATCATTGACGTGAAGAATTCGACATGAGACAACGACATGCCGGCAAAAACTATAACGATTGATACAACGATAAAGTTAAATAAATTTGTCGAAAAATTAAAAGGGTGTTGTTGTTGGTGGTGTTGGTGGTGGTGGTGTTTTTCTGAATTCATTCTTGTCGAACAACAAAATAACATAATTGTTCGTTCTTGATAATAGAAGAAATTAATTATAATAAAAAAAAAGTTGTTCAAAATGAACATCCGGAGATTGCCCGGTTTCTTCTATCACTACAAGATGCTAGGTGGTCTCCTAGTATCAGCATTCCTGTTTGTCATCTATCTTCTATTTCACTGGGGTATAATGTGCACGAATTTAGAAGCTTGGCGACACGTTATCAGCGTGGTAAGTTGTTTCTCAATATTTTATCCAAAAATTGATGAAATCATTCTTTTCTATCGAATTATTACGAAGAAATATTATGACGATGAAAAACGCGAAGAAAATATGTCATATGATTTCTAACGTTTCTACGTTTTTCTTCTTCTTCTTCTTCTTATTCTTCTTCTTCTTTTTCTTCTTTTTCTTCTTATTATTATTATTATTATTGTTCTACATCCCTCTTACTTGTATAGTAAGTCGCGTGTTATTTGTTCCCTGTGTATTTGCGCACGTATAATACATAGAAGTGAATCTGGATTAGCGCGAATTTCGAGAACGGATGCAAGAACACGGTAATGGATCGAAAGAACGGACTATGCGCCAAAGACGATCAACCAATACGCACGCGCCTTTCCAAATTTTCCCTTTCGTAAAAGCGAACCACATTTTTACGAGGGATGAATGAACTGGAGAACTAATTCCAATTTATTCGGTTAAGAATAAAACTGGAACACGCTTTATATATTTTACGACACAAAAAATTAACCCATTTATTTCGTTTTAATATGTTGTACTATTTATTATCAGATTATTTAACCCTTCTTTGCATGATTTTTTCTTTTTTTTTTTTTAAATAAATCAGGGTGATGTAATTAATGCTTTAGATTAAAGGAAAAATATTGAAAAAAATCCTAGTGCTATTTTTTGACAACTGCGTTTCGTTGTACGCAATAGTCGCTTAAAAAGTTGCCAGCAACAACAAATATACAGTACAAGGGTTTTGAGTACCTTTTTTTCTTGACTAAATATTATGATTGAAATTTCCATTATCATGCAAAGAAGGGTTAATTATTTCATTTGTTTAATTATTATTCTCCATTAACATTATATTATATTATATTTTGGAATCTTCTTATAATTATTTTTTTTTAATTAACTCTTGTTAAATAAAACAAAACATTGTTCAATTATTAACGTGAAGTTTCTCGATATTGAAATATTGAAATTATATTAAAAAAAAACATTACTTAGGTAATATAATCATATTCATTTATATGATTTCAAATAAATTTCAACGAATTTATTTCATTATTTTTCCATCTAACATTTCAACAACGTATCTGTGTACAATCTTTAACATTTTCCGACAACTACGTGTATGTGTTCTATGTCATAGTTGTTCTTATGCATTGTCATCGTGGTAACTACTATTCAAATGATATGATATGACATTAAATAGAAAACATTTTACGTAATGAGACTTTTACGTGATGCACGCGAATATTGTAAAATGTAATTTAATTATAATAATCAAGTGTAAAAAATGTAAACGAGGGAAAAGAAAAAAAAAAAAAAAAATAGAAATATCGATACGATTTACAGTGCAGAACACACAACGATGGCACGGCTATGGGAATTTTATGTCAACCGCTTTGCACCGAAAAAGGCATACATTCTTTGGCATGTGAAACATTGCATACCGGCAAGGAAGCAGTATTTTCTGCACATTGGGAAGCTACAAGACTCGTATTTAAAGCTTACAGGTTTTATTTTTAAAAATAACAATATTTTGTATAGATATTGTTTATTTATATTATTTCTAATTTATTATTATATTAATTAAAATATTTGTAGATATTATTGTCATGCCTATAAAAAAAAGAAACGACTTTTTAATATTTACAATACACATATATATTATCGATTATAATTATTATTATTATTAATATTATTTGTAGAACTAAAACTACCTCGGAAGAATACGAGTCATTATTTTGGATCGACGCGTTCGATGCCAAACATTTTCCCACGGAAGAAGATTTCGGTATTATGATAAAGGATCTAGTTGCTAATAAATTAAATTACACGGTTACTACGCAACAAATGCAAAGACTAGCGCGTTTGAGAACACACAAGATCGAGGTTGATACCAAGAGACGTCAATTAGAAATGGAAAACGTTTGGCCACTTTTACAGGAAAACGAATATCTGATAACGATATTATTCGAAGATCATGACGTTTTTCCACAATTAATCGGCACCTGTGGAACATTTTATGCCGTTGAATACGTAAGGTAAAATAGATTTATCACATTCATATTATAATAAAATTTGAATTCGGGTGATTATTGTTGATTAGTTTTATTACAAATAAATATCCACCGGATATAATTTATTTATTTTTTCTTTTTTTTTTTTTAAATACACCCCCATACGTAGAAATGCTTTAGGATCGATCGCGCACAGCTAGTATTAGTAGAGAACAAGTGCATGTTTTCAAATATATAATATGCTTAATCACCAATACTTTATTATCGTCGGGTTAAATAAAAAAGAAAATAAAAAAATATCGTTATATTATATCCTCATATCACAATAATGGCTTTAGGCCTCTAAATCGTGATTTAAGGTACAGAGAAAATAACTTGGTAAGTTTTAAGGGTGCTAGCTTGAAATATTCCATATAGTATGCACAATAATATAATCAATTGATAGGAATACAAAATATGTCGTGTCGTTTACGATCAGAAAGAAAGAAAAAGAGAGAAACAAAAAAAAAAAAAGAAACCCCCGCGTCATTGATACTGACCAAAGTGACATGGTAATTCTCGGTAGGACGACTTCTCGACTTGAAAAAAAAACAGAAACAAAACAAAACAAAAGAAAAAGAAAATAAAAGTATAAAAAATAACTTGAGAAAAAAAACATACACACAATCGTCCAGACGACGGGTGTCGTCTTCTTAAACCTCGGTATCAACACCGGGTGGTACTACGTCGTACACCTACTTGATCACGAATTATCATATCAATTTCGGATGGCATTAATGACATTTTTCCGATCGTTTAGACATTAAATGACAGACGCGAGACTGAGGTTAGATCGCTAACGTCAGACCTATAGAAACACCTACGACGGCATTGGCACTATCCGACTCTAAACCAGAATGGGCCAAGAGATTGAAGCTAGCCGTCATGATCATGGATCTCTTGGAAGAACTTGAGACGAATTTTCCCGAACCATTTTATCTATGCGACGTCAAGATAAATCATTTCGGATTACCACTCGGTGGACAAAAGCTCAAGTTTCTTGATTTGGACGCGGTATTTCCTAAAACCATTATCGGACGCATCACCGCCGACGGGAAGACCTGCAAGAGGCACGAGGATTGTGATTTTTTCGATTGCAGATCTTTATGCTCGAAAAATCAACGATGCGAATCACCAGTTGTTAATAATAATCTACAGGTACGATCTGTAACGAATATAAACATTTGTTTAAAAATATTATACATTTAAATTTGGAATTACCTGTCCAAAAAATAACTTCCCTAAGAATTAAACTTAGTAATAATATTAAAAAATTTTGGATAAAAAGGAAAAACAAAAATCTTTATTATATTAACATTTAAATTATAATAATATTAAGGTGAACTATAAAATATAATTACGTACGTTTTGTTGTGTTACAAATTGTTCTTATAAATCGCACAGGATCAATTGTTTTTTTTTTCTTTTGTAAAATTTACTTATTAATAATATAAAAAAAAAAAAGATTAAATTGCTGAAGAAATCCCAATAAAGGGACGAAACGTCCAACTTAGTTAAATTAAATTCTACTTCTTTTTATGTCCAAGTTCCCTGTGATACCTTATTAAGAATTATAATTTTGGACGAGAGAAATAACTAATTAAATAAAAAAAACACGCACGAATTTTTGAGTTCACCCTGATATATATACACGATAATTCTAATATTATTATATCGTTCATTCTTACTAATTCTAGATCATATGCGAGAAAATTTTTCTCGGTTGGACACTCTCAGGAACTATCATTCTACCTGGTTTATTGATGTCTGAACATACCACTAGTTCACTCGCTGTTCTTTTAAGACAGTGTGCTAATCCAGCCGGGGATACTGCTCATTTACCACGTGCATCTGTTCCGGATAATTTGAAGACACGATTGTACAATACTTTGAGCGATATGGAACAAGATGTATCCGCTTCTTTGTGAAGGACAATTAACAATAAGGTGTCCCCTGTTAAATAATAAGCCACACACATTACTTTACCTCTCCCCTAGCATTCACCACCACCCCCATTTATTTTCTAATGTAGAAACATTGTTGATAATATATATATATGATGGCGACGATAAATTGTTATTCGATAAAGAACAACAAGAAAAAATGAATATATCTAATATAGATATTTACGTGCGTAGATTATCGCGTAACTATTTCTATCTAACATATTGAAATGTACCAAACATTTTTCAGGTCTATTATATAGAACGTTTATTGACCCTTGCGTAAGGAAGAGTTTGATCTTACAAAAATATTATCTAACTAACGTTCTAAGATATAATCTTTTATTTATTCTCTATTTCTTTATTTTCACTCAATCATTCTCTTTCCTTCTTGTTACGTAGGGGGGCCTAACAAAACTTAACAAAGAAACATCACGAATTTTGTATTTGTCCTTTCGTTACCTTGAACAGGTTTTGTTGGTATCATATTCGTGGAAACCTTAAAATAAAAATATTATTTTATCTCTCATATATATATAAACGTATTAAACCTTCCAACAATGAGCAACAGAGAATGATTGATAATTAAATGTAATCTAGTCTTTCTGGTCCTCTTATATTATACTTGGGTTAATAAACTTTAGCGGGCAGAAAAATAATGTATCGTTAATCTTAAAAGTAATTCTCATAGGGGTGTGGGCCAGGGATGGTATGAGGGGTGTAATTGTAGAAAATCATTCAATTGAAATCTACAAGTATGAAAATACACACGGCACTAATTCTAAATAATTTATAATACTATTTGGAGGACCACATAAAAAAACGTTACTTATAAAAACGTTTCCTTCCTCTATTTTTCTTCAAATAATGATATAATTAAATACCTGTTTCTCGAAACATCTTGTCTACCTTCTTTTATTGATATCACCACGAATATACACATGAATTTTCTTTAATTTTTAAAACACTTTATATATCGTTATTGTTATATTAATTTGCAATAAACGCGAAACCCGACTAACGATATTTCTTCCATCTTTTATTTTCTATTTAAATTAACAATTAATTTTTCCCGCTATAGATGGCGCTGCGATAGTCAGTCATTATTATTGGTGGTGGCAAATTTGAAATTATTTTTAAAAGGGTAATTCGTAATTCTTCTTTTGTTTATAAAGAAAAATAAACAAAAAAAAGAAAATGAAAAAATATTACGGTCATTTAAATATCGCGATATTACTTCATTTCGATCTATTATTTTAATTATGATATTTCTTGTCGTATGAGAAAATGTAATAACAGGTTATATTTATTTTACTTTACTTTGCTTTCTTAACCTACACTTTAACACCTGCGCCATATTATTGAGACTACGTTTAAGTTTATAACAATAATTACATATTTATATATATATAAACTTAAAAAATTGATCATGGAAGAGGAAGAGTCGAGGTGTATGTATTTTGTAAAACGAAAAAATCGATATTGTCGTATGACCGTTAAAAAAGGTAACAAATTTTGTGGAGAACATCAACAGGATTCATTCAATTCCAACGATATAGAAATTATTGAAAATTGTAAGAAAAGGATACAATGTCCTCTTGATCCTACTCAGTATGTTTTCTTTATTGTACGATCTCCGATAATGCGATAAGAAATTAATTAATTAATTATTATTATTATTTCTCTTTCTCCTATTAACTTATAATTTATTTTCAGTACATGTTATCAATCAAAGTTATCTAAACATTTGACGATATGCAATGCCCGAAAGATGTTAGATGCTCAACCAGCATATATAATTAAAAATATTAATTTAGATAATGAAACGGAAGAAATACCAAGACTTTTACCTCTTTCTCAACTTGATATTTCTGTTGTAAATAATATAATATTAAGAATTAACGAAGCTTATGGTATATATAAAGTTTATACATATTTATATGTAATATAATATTACATTACTTTCATTATATAAAATAATGAGTTTTTTTTTTTAGAAAAATTAACGGAAATTTCAAATGCTGTATTACATCACGATATATTAACAAATACATTGAATGTTTCATCCTGTGGTAAATACGGTAAAAAGCATTTAACACAAAATTCATCTTTGCTGGCACATTTAGAAAAAGCTGAACTTGTAAATAATAATACTTGTTATATTGAGTTTGGAGCTGGAAAAGGTATAATTTCTAATGTGTCAGGATTATTTCAAATAGATTGTATTAAAATAAAGATAAATGTATTATTTTATTTACAGGTGATTTAACTTACTGGTTAGCACAAGTTGCAAAAGAAAAACAAGACTCTTGTATATTGTTAGTAGATCGTTCGAGTCATAGGCACAAAAATGATAATAAACTTAAAAAAGAACAACATAATATTTATGTTAAACGAATACGCGCCGATATAGCAGATTTACAACTTGGTAGTATTCCAGAAATCAAACATTTTGTCAATAAAGTTGGAATTGCTAAACATCTATGCGGCACCGCGACAGGTATATCTTTTAATAATATATTTATTATCTTTTTTATATGATTTATATATAATTTGCGAATTTGTAGATCTTGCTATACGATGTTTGACCCAAGCAATAGATAATAAATCTATCGGCAGTAATTATGGATTAGTCATAGCTTTCTGTTGCCATCATAAATGTGAATATAAATCCTATATTGGTAAAGAATATTTGAAAAAATGTAAATTCCTTCCAAACGAATTTCCAATTTTATGTAGCATAGCTAGTTGGGCGACTTGTGGGTTTAATATAAAAAATGATACTGAATTAAAGAATGAAAATGAAACAACAAGGTATGCTCTCTCTTACAAATGTTTCTTAATTCTTTCATAATTAAACTTAATTAATAATATTCGTGTGTTGTAGATCTAATGAAAAAAGCATGGATTCTAATGAACGACAATTAATTGGTTACAAAGTTAAGACATTATTAAATTGGGGACGTTTAGAATATTTAAAAAGTATTGGCTTTGAAGGTTCATTATTTCGTTACATTTCATCAGAAGTTTCTTTAGAGAACATGTGTATCGTTGCAAAATATTCTGTCAGATAATAAATAATCTTAATTGCTGAAATAAATAATTTGATATATTATGTATTAATTAATAAAAACAATGAAAATCTCTATTTTATCTACTGTTACTCATGCAACTCGGGCTTTTCTCATTGGTTGTCAATTGTAAACCGGACAAAAATGACGTGTTTATAAATATACATATAAATAGGTTAAGTTAATTTTTAATTGATTAAGAATTAAAAATAAAGTTGAAATTATTAATGCTTGACTTATTTAATAATTACTCAACGAAGTGTATTATATAATTAGACTTTTTGAATGAATGAAAGTACTGTTAAAAATCATTGCATTTTTGACATTTCTATCAGCTGATCAAATTCAATATGGCCGGTTATAATATACATATGTAAGTTTTCTTTCGATAAATAGCAAAACTGCCAACAATTGAATCTTTTAATACAATATTTTGTATGAAGGTAAAAAATATATAAAAAGAATATCTACTCGTCTAAGAAAAATATCTCTTGTTCTTCAAATATGGCTGGAAATGCTCAAATATTGGAAGGATTTCTATGCCCTGTATGCATGACTGATTTAAAAGCACCAGATAATTTGACTAAACACTTTGAAGAATTTCACAATAATGAACAATTTTTAAAATCTCTTAAAGGTATAAATCAATTAAATAATAAACACATCATATAGACACACCATAAGACATTATTAACTAATTCAGCAATTTTGTTATGTAGATTTACTTGGCAAAGCTAAGAAGAAAATATTAAAACAAGATGAAATGCCAGAAGTATTTTCATGTACGCCAAATAATCAAAAGCACAATTTAGAAATTAGTACGGAACAACAAGAAGCAGGTAATTACATATAATATTTATATTTATCTTAACTATCCTATATTTCTAATTACAATCTATCCATAGGTGTAATTAAATCACACACGAGATATTTCAAAGAAATAAGAAACATGAGATTGGAACGTTATACATCAGAAACAAACAAATTATTAATAAGACTAGATAAACTATTATATAATTTGCCCCTTGATCCAAGCAAAAGAAAAGGTATGCGATTAATGTCCAAGACATATTTGATCTTATTAATTATTGATGTATTAATGCATTTGTATAAAATTGATTATTGTTAAGCAGTACACGAACAAAGTATCGTACCATGGATAGATGAAACAGATGTCAAGTTGTGTCCTACTTGTGCTAAAAGTTTTCATGTTGCAAGAAGGAAACATCATTGTCGACTTTGTGGAGCTATAATGTGTCATAACTGTACTCTTTATTTGTCCCTATTGGATGCTCGTAAGTATCAATAAGAAAATTCAAATATGTTTTTGGCTAACTGGAAAGTAATTTTACAGTTCTTACTACAGATGCTGGATATAAAAAAACTATTTTCTAGGAAAAATGACAAGTCCTGTTTCTATACAGGATGATTCAGCTGTTTCTCCGACATCATCAGAGAAAGGTTTTTCAGAACGTGTTGTACGCGCTGGTATAGGACTTACAAAATTGGCAAGATCTCCATCCAGCAGTAGCTTGAATAGTGTTTTATCTTTAGTCAATGATTCCACTGGGGCTGAACAACACTTCAAAGTTTGTACACATTGTATGAATTTACTTGATGCGAGAGAAAAACAAAAAGAAAAGCAATTTCACAAACCGATAGTATGCCAATTTTATGAAAAAATGAAATTGTACATGGAAGAAACTATGCAGATACTGGCAATGTATAACAAAATGAGCGAATCTTTGAGGTATTTAATTCTATTTATAATTCTACATTCCTATTCAGTTACTATTTATAATATATATAATAGTATTATCTAAATGCAATAATATTAATATCTGTTTAGAGAAGGAGAGTCTACCTATGACTTACAAGATGCTCAAACGTTACGTCTTAAGATTGCTAAATTGGGGGAGAATATAGATGCAATTAGTAAAAGAATTTTAGTTCTTGGTACAAGAGATGTTGAGAATTCTCCCCAAGGGCAAGAACTTAGATTGCATCAAATGGTTAGGGCGAGTGCAATGATATTTTTAAAAGAACAATTACTCTCTATACAATCGTTACCTTCGATAGAAGAATATGCCACATTGAAAGAAGAACGTCAAAGACGAATAGAACTCAAGGCTGCCTATGAACAAAGATTAGAAGAACAGAGACAAAAATCTAGAGAACAAAACAAAAGAGACACGCGAAACTTGGAAGGTGGCGGTCCATTAGTAAAAGAAAATCAAGTAAGTTTTTAATAATATTTCATTGTGTTCAATAATTTTTGTTGATTTTCTCATAATCTAACACGTATTTTTCAAGCAACAAATGACTATGGATCAATCGCAAGGTTGGGGCCCATCTATTAAAGCTCCTATGATATCTTCTTCTACAAATCCGCTCATCGAACAAATGAATAATTTAACAGCATATATTGAACAAGCTAGAGCAGATTGTAAATTTGATGAAGTGACCACTTTAGAAGATAATCTCAAAGAATTGCGCAGTGCCTATTATGCTAGTAAGGAAAGTAATAACAGCGAATAATAAAGGAAACTATAACATTCCTTTTATGTTCCTATAACAAACTTTTAAATAATTCTCTTATACGTAATACGTGTTTCGTTTTTCTTTCTTAGTAAACACGCTAAATGTTTGTTTCATTAGCAAAGTTAAATGTACGTATTATGAAGGAATTATGTTCTAAATAATTATGTTCAATAATTAGTAACATATTAACTTGGTAATTGGGGAAGCATTTTTCTTACATTATCAAAGGATAAATATTAATTTATTTATAATTTATCGAAAATTTCCCCAATAAACAAGTTAATCTAACTCGGTTAATTAAACTCGGCTTTATGAAGTACGTGATTTTTGCAAATTGATACAAAATATATATTGTATTTCTTACTTTTGGAATATTTATATAATATATTAGTGAAATAATTGATATACTTAATGCGCATATAAGTATATAAAATATATATGAAAATTTAGTTAACCATATACATATATATATATATATGTATATGTATATATAAAATGTATTTTTCTCTCTCTCTCTCTCTCTCTCTCTCTCTTTATATATATAACAAATAATATAATTTTTTTAAATTTCGGTATATATCATCTGAAAAAATATATAACAATATATGCATTCGATAAAATGCATTAAAATTTGTATATTCGTAATATTGAAAAAAAAGTATATAAAATGAAGAAAGATCTCAGTCTTAAAGTTTAGATTTTAAGGAAACCATTAATTTTTCTAATTTCATAGCTTTTTGAAGATTACCACTGATCTTCAATTTTCCTGTCATAAATGCAGTAGCTGGTTTTAATTTACCTAAAATGAAAAATAACTAATAAATGTTAAATATACATATAAGACAGACAAATAATCCAACTATTTATAAAAAAAGAAGTTTTGTTTACCAGAAAACATTGCAAAGAATTGTTCCGAATTCATTGTAAGAATTGCATCTGCTGGATCTTTTGGTTCACCTTTGCCCGTAGAACCAGTACCACTTTTAAGATCTAAATACCATGTACTAGCTTCCTCTCCTGCAAATTCATAGAGAATAAAAATATTATGCATAAGAATGAATAGAAATAAATTAATCATTTTACCTGTAACATTGAATTGAAATACAGCCTTAGTTTTGCTTACAAGTTCTGCACTCAAATTAGCATTGATAGCAGAAAATATATCTGCAATTTTACCGCTACCTAAATTATCAGATTTCTGAGATGACTGTTTAGCGGTATTCTTTACGGCATTCAAATTAGGTGGGAAATTAACATGATCATCCAAAAAGAAATCTAGCATCAAATTATCTGCATTATCTGTAAAAATGTATTCATTCGATAATCCAAATAAAAATTGAATATTATTAAAGAAAATATAAATGGCAAAAGATATTATGAAATAATAAATACCTGGATTGCAAGCATAACTTTTAAAATCGGTAATCCCTTCTTTTCTTAATATTTCTTCGTCAACTAAAAATTGTCCAGTAACAGATCTACTATCTTTACAAATCAAAGCATAAACCGCATCTGCCATAATATCAGGTTTACGACTGTGATTACTAGAGTCTGACCCCGTTAACATTTCTATTGCAGCAGTAAGGATAGCTAAGTAATAATAAAAATACAATAATAATTATTACATTCGAACAAATATTTTCAATTTTCTCCTAGCAATAAGATAACACGAGTAATTAATGCATCTTTATAGCATACCAGTTTGTGGCCACACAGCATTAACAGCAATACCATCTTCTTTAAACTCTTCTGCCATACCAAGTACGCACATGGACATTCCATATTTGGCCATCGTGTATGCCACATGATTTTGGAACCACATTGGTTTCATATTCAGCGGTGGACTTATATTCACTATATGGGGATTAGTGCTCTTTTTTAGATAAGGTATACACAATTTTGACCTAGATCAAAATATCATTCTCATTATTACTTATTATATATAAAGGTATTATTATTGACAATATAAAAAGGTAGATTAATTACTTACACGAGGAAAGTACCCCTTGCATTAATATTATTCATAAGATCATACTTTTTCATATCCGTAGCCAGAGTACCTGTTAAAGATATGGCACTGGCATTGTTAACAACGATATCAATCCCACCAAATTTATTAACTGCATTTTCAACGGCAGATTTAACTTGTCCTTCATCTCTGACATCGACAATGCAAGGCAGAGCTTTACCACCTGCTTCTTCGACTAAACATTAATACATTAAAAGCATTAGCGCTAACAAATATTTTTAAACATTTATATATTATTAATATCGCTATATAATTACTTTCTGCTACTGCTGTGTAAATGGTGCCTGGTAATTTAGGATGAGGTTCTGCCGTTTTTGCTGCAACTACTATATTTGCTCCATCTCTTGCCGCTTTTAAAGCTATACTCTTTCCGATGCCTCTTGATGCACCCGTTATGAAAATAGTACGTCCTGCCAATTTCCTGTATTTATATACAATGATTCCAAAAAACTTTAGATATTAACACAGACATATACTACTAGTTATTTTTAAAATGCAATTATAAATACAATGTGTAGATAAATGTAAAGAAAACAGATTGTTCATGTCTAACCATGTACATACACATGTATATATGGCTTTAACCTAATATGTGTGTATATATTATATGTATATATATATACTTGTAATACTTATTAGAATTATTAGAAAAATATATAAAAATGCATACCCAGAGTTTATCATGTTGCAGATATAGTATATAAAATATAATTATAATTATGAAAACGATAGCTACGCCCTGATACAGCAATCAAATTAAATTGAAAGTGAATTAAAAAACTGAACAGTGTTTAAAGAAATAAAATACACATTTAACGTTCTTGATAATCGATCAACACAATACGAGAATATGATAAAATTCGATCGATGTTTTATATGTAAGATACATATTTATATCTATATTATGATCGACCTTTGATCGTGAATTAGCATTACGGTACGTATCTATCCACGCAATCAAACTTGTAACCTGAACTACAGTAATTTCATTTTATACATTACTTTTAACACAATTTAAATTCTAATTATATATGGCATTTGATTAACTATTTCTACGTAAAAACAAACAAAAAAGAAACCTGTAATGATAAGAAACTGAATAACCTCCACAAATACGTATTTACTATTTTGCATAGATTGGTCGTATAAATATAGGTTAAGTAAGCATAATTGTGTAACTATACATATACATATGTATTTATTTATTTTGTCCTACAATTAAAGAAAGTTTCTTTTAATATTTAATACATTTATTATTGAGAGAGATCATTTCGTTTCAATTTTGTTTATTTTGATTATTGATCGAAGGTGTATTATAATAACGAATTGTTGGAACACCTGACGTTATTGATGTTTTACGTAATTTTTCATATATGCTTTGATTAGTTGATGGAGTAAATCTTACACTCTTGTATGATTTTGAATTTGGAGTGATACTAAAAAATTAAACATACATATGTACTTATTTTTCTAATAATATAATGAAATATATTGAAAATATACCTATCATGATGCATTCTTCGTGCATCTATAAACATCTCTCTGCGATTAAAAATAGTTTGAACATTGGAACATTGTTTATTAGAATTAACAAATTTCATATTAATCGTTTCCATTTCTTCTTTTAATTTGCGATATTTTTCAGTTATTATTTGCATATTTTGAGCAAGCTTATGATATTCTTGCTTTAATAGATTATATTTTGTTTCCTTCAAAGTTAAATACAATATTAGATAAAAAAAAAAGAGAAATAAGAGATTAAAGAACAAGTAAGATATACAATTTGATAAAAACGACGTAGAATAATGTTATTTTGAGTATTTTGGAAATTAGCTATTTCAGGTAATGATTGTATAGCTTCATTCAATGGAATAAACAAAGATGATACTTTGGGTAATAAAGGTTCTTCCAATTGCAACGATGCTACATCCCCATTATTACATCTTGAACAAGGTCTCAAACCTACAATAATAATAATGTATATACATATACATATATATATTTACAATTAAAGAAAGCACATTCATTTGTAATAAAAAGATATTATCAGTGTATGCTTTTTTTAACATGATTACCTTCGTCTAAACAATTATCACAGAATATATGCCCACATTGAGTTATTCTAAATGGTTTCTTTCTTCTGTTTTTCGTAGAATAACATTTATTACAAATGTAAGTATTCATTTGTCAATAAAATATAATGTATTTAATTTGTATAAGACAATTAATATTTAGTGTGTTTTGTTAAATAAACTTACTTATTTTTCAAGATATAATTTACACATTTGAATGTTAAGTATGAAGTATCATTCGTATGAGATTGCGATAATTCGATATTTTAAAGAACCAATCATTTGAAGACATTCAATCATTTCAAATTTTGACCAATTAACTATCGGTATTTAGGCGCGATTTTATAACGACGTGTAAATGAAATATTATTCATTTGTATTATACATAGTACGCATAATAATATTAATGTTATACGCGTAATACGAATTGTTTGATCGTATGCGTTATAAATCGATATACGATACGAAAAAGTTTCTTAATAAACAAAATTTAATAACCCCATTCCAATGGCAGAAAATGTGAATTCAATTTTGAAATTGAGAATGTTTATTCAAATTTCATGCTTTATAAAAATTATTAAGGTTTGCATTTTCTGCGACAGAAAATATTTGATCATTAATAAAGTTAAAAGAGATTTCGAATTATAACGCCGTAGATATGTGATAAAGAGCCATTTACAAAGAAATACATAAAGTTAATTTTATCGTAAATTTAAAGTATATAGATACATATTAAAACTTAACAAAATAAAAGTTAATGAAAGTTTAGATTTAATTGTTTAACTAATATTATTACGGAATATCCTTAGCTATTTATATAAAATTATACATGATCGAAGATGTACACAATGATAGATTATTAAAATAAAATGAATATATTTAAAAGTAAAAATACTCTAGTTGCGGGTAAAGCTCGCAATGAGAAAAACCTAGTTAACTTTGCGTAAGCGCTATAACACCATTTTGTCCGATCATACCACCTTGTGATACTACTGATAAGTTTGAAGATTCATTAATGCTAACAGGAGACGTAGAGTGATTATTTACACTAGTAGCAGCTAATGCTTTATTGCGCAATTCAAATACTTGTTGTATTGCTTTGCGAAAGCATAAGAAATTATAATCTATGACACCTGTAATTCCATCAAAATTCATAAGTAAATATAATATTTATTTATACATTTTATGTGCCATAAAAAAGAAAATAATATCTTACCTTGTCTGTCAAAATTATCCTCTCTCAAAATGCAAACCAAGGCTAAAAATTTATTCACTTCGCGCAAGAATAAAATTGTGCCGTTATTTAATTTAATTAAACTAGAACTTTGATTATCAAATGCCGCTGCTTCCAAGTCTTCTCTCAATCTAATAAAAAAGAAACATTCGATATAATAATTATTAAGATATTTATAAAAGTATATTTATATTTATAAAAGATTATATTTATTTACCCATATATGCAAGAGACATCGATAACTACATCAATCATATCGCAGCAAAGTTCATAACTTTGCATATCTACGGGAGAACTGTCCGTTGCGATATAAATTTTGGACACCACATCGAACAGAAACGCTTTCTCAATTGCAGAATTCTAAAACATTATAATCAGATTTTACATTTAATAAAAGTAATGTTAAAATAATAAATATAACGAGTTTATACGTACAGATATAAGTATATTTAATAAATTTTCCAATGTTGGTAATTGTGGTATTAATTTTTGAACGACTTTACTGAAGGCCTCGAATATGCTATGATCATATATAGATGTTAAATGAAAACTAAGATGTATCTGATCGCATCCTAAAACAAATTTCTAACAATAGATTAACACGTTTATCAATAAATAAGCGATATTCATTGTTTTCTTTTAATGATTTACCAGAATCTGCTAAATCATCGTTAGCCCTGGTGTGTATGTCCCTCTGCGTTTCCATTTTACAATCATCAGATAGTCCATCAACTTTATGAATGAAAACTTCAAATTTAATAGCTTGATTGACCTTATACGCTTTAGTAACTGTCAAATGAAGTTTATTCAGAGCTTCCATATAATCATCCTGCGCATCTATTACGAAGACTAATGCACCACAACCTCCAAATATCATATCGCTATCAAAAGTAGGATCAAAGAAATCAATTTGTCCAGGAAAATCCCAGATTTGAAATTGAACAAAACTAGAATTACTTATATCGTCTTTGATTACTTTGTTTGTACTTTCTAAGAATAATGTTTCATTTGGGGACATTTTGTGAAAAACAACTTTTTGTATAGATGACTTTCCGCTTCTGAAATATATCAGAGAAAGTGAAATACATATTGATGTACTAATATAAAGAAATATGAAAATTTTGATTACACGTGGTAACAAATAAGTCTCTGATAGATTCTTAGATGAGTTATTAAAAATATATATATACCTTCTAAGACCCATTAAAAGTATTCTAGGTTTTTGTTCTCCTGCTAAAGGATCCGTAGATACTTCAACTTCCCCATCGAAGGGAGCATATCCAAAGTCCTTTGGAAATGAATCAACATCATAACCTGATTGAAATTGATCGTCATCATCCTAAAGAATACAATAGATCATGATGAATAAACAAATAACGTCTATATATAATCTATTCAATAACAAATTAATAAATGATCATTTAATATGTTCTTTCTTACCATATTTATTTTACAATATTATTGGCAAATCTATTGAATTTCCTATAAGGTTAATTTTATTTGATATCATTCAAATGCAAGCAAATAATCAGACTTGCGATAAAGAGGGCAAGCCTAATGTTGATAACAAAGAGAAACCACCAACTGACAGAAAGTACTGATCGCGCATATGATTCTTTAACATAATCTTCTATTTTCTGATGGTAAATAGAAAAATCAAACTGCATGCAATATTGATGTATTACTACAATTATCCTGTTTTGCTATCTATCGGTAATATATAGAAAAAAAGAGATAATTTTTATAACATTTTCTTTTAAGGATGAATAATAAAAAAAAAAATATTATAATTATGATATTAATTGATTCCAAATATTTTACAATATAACTTTATAACGAACAATAATATAACACGATATTTCGATATTTCGATAGTTCGATATTTCGATATTTCGATATCTATATATCGATGAATCTTAAAATGGCGGAACGGAACGCGTGGTAGTCAACCAGAGGAAGAAAGGAGGTTTCATGATTCTCTTCCGGTTTTGCCGTTACGCGTGTAAGGTAATGAAATTCGAACTAGTTTGAATACTTAAGAAAATCTATAATAATCCAACGATGCGTCGCGTTGAATGATCTATGATTAATAATAATTGACGTATTTGAATAGTATATTTTCGATAGAGTATAAATTTCTTGAAGAAAAATTATCGTTCATCTGGAGATCGTTTTTAACCTCAACACGTATCACTTTATGCAACTATTCTTAGTAGTTTTAGTTTATTATGTTATTGTAAATTTATACGACATTTGTTTTTATTTAATATAGTTTTTTTCTTTTTATGTGAATGAATCCTATTAATTGTTTATATAAGTGGAATCTTATCGGTTAATGATTATTTATACGAGAATACGAACATTTGAAGTATTGATGTTGTCTAATTAAAACTTGTATTGTTTATAAACTTAAACCAAATATCGTTTGTGTATTATTCTTTGTTTATATGATTCATTAATTAATACGTATATATACGTATCCATTATCAAATATTCTTGAGATCCTTAAGAATTTATTTTGGTTTTATGTGATATAAACTTGTAATACTCGTAACATATTTTAAAAGGATAAAAGTTGCATTAAAATAATTTTCTTTCTTTTAGAATAAAGAATGAAGCAAATTGTAACCAATCAAACGGTAAAGATCCCTGAGGGATTAACCGTTACAGTCAAGTCTCGCTCTGTAACAGTTAAAGGACCAAGGGGTGTTCTTAAGCGCTCTTTCAAGCACCTTGCCCTGGATATACGTGTAAGCATTATTTATTTAAAAAATAGATCCGAGGAAGAAATATATTTACTATGATGATATATATTTGGATTCCCCTTCATTTTTTTTATAAATGACAACTTTATTCTGATACGGATGATAAAAAGTAATAAATGAATAATTTCTTGTATTAGAATATTATTACATATTTTTTCTCTATATAAATTATAGATGATTAATCCAAGGCTATTAAAAGTGGAAAAATGGTTTGGAACAAAAAAAGAATTAGCCGCAGTGCGTACTGTATGTTCTCACATAGAAAATATGTTAAAAGGTGTAACGAAAGGGTATCAGTATAAGATGCGAGCTGTATATGCTCATTTTCCTATTAATTGTGTAACAACTGAGAATAACACCGTAATTGAAATTCGAAACTTCTTGGGTGAGAAATATATACGACGAGTTAAAATGGCTAATGGTGTAACCGTTATGAACTCTGCCAAACAAAAGGACGAATTAATAATCGAAGGAAATTCGTTGGAAGATGTTTCACGATCTGGTATGCAATAAATGCATTGTGCATTGGATATTCTATATAATTTTCATATATAATTGTAATAATTTCTAATCACATATATTTTTACTTTAGCTGCACTTATCCAGCAATCAACTACTGTGAAAAACAAAGATATAAGAAAGTTTTTGGATGGACTTTATGTTTCCGAAAAAACTACCGTTGTACAAGATGATGAATAAATATTCTTAGACGAAAATTAACATTGCATTTGATTGTACTATTAATTTAAATAGATATTATTTATAATACATTTCTAAGTCCACATTGTAATATCTACAATTTTATTGTATTATTATATCATTTGATAATCAATTTTTATAATACATACGTGAAACATACTTATTTATATAGTTTTTAACATAGCAAAGATAAAATATAATGCATAAGAGTACATTAGATTTTTTCAAATTGGCGCTTTTATTTAGTTGATGTACTTGCCGCAGAAGGGCGCGAGTTAACCTATTACTATTTCTACATAAATATATTTGTTTATTAGATCGGTATTCATAGTTAAGAGTATTTTTATAAATATTTACCTCGTCGAAATAAATTGATATATATGTAATAAATTTCGGATAATATTAATTATGTCGAAAGAATTAGTGAATATTGACGGGAATGTTAAAAGAGTTCAAAAGGAAAACCTAACACCATACAAAGTTGCTATTGTTATGTTGATAAAAGAATATTGCAATGAAAGTCGTAAAGGTAATTCATTTTAAAAGAGATATTTTATTTCTTTAAATGTTTATTATTGTAAAATAATAATTAATATGTTTTCTTTAATGAATTTTCTTTAATGAATTTTTGTTAATTATCTTTCAGCTATCGTGGTAAGACGTGATTTTTGTTTAGCAGCAGTAAAGTTGATTCAGGTAAACTATATGTTTACTATAGAATAAATAATAAATAATATATATAGGATTTAAGTAAATAATCTCCTTAAAAATTATTTTCTTTTTCCTTTTTCTAGTCACCCGATATGGAATTGTATACCTTATTAAATATATTATATAGTAGCGAACATATTTATTCTTTTGGACACGAGTTAGAACTTCAATTAAATACATTGTTAGAGAAAGGTATTGAAGGATTGTTAGATTTATTCGATAATCTTGGAAGATTAATGAAATCTACGTTAGATCATGCTATTGCTGTGCCTTTACTAAATAAAAATTCTGTTCTCGGGTTATATGTAAGAAGAATAATAATATTTTTTGAAAAATTGCCCTTCGATCAATCCATTTTGTTATATGAAGATCTTAAGAACTATGCTAAGAATAAATCTAAGAGCCCTAAAAATACCGATGTATCCACTTGTTTAAATTTTGACGAACCCTACATTTACAAGTAAGTTTTTCTTTGATAGTATACGTCATTCGATAGATGATAAATATCTTATAAAGTATTACAATTGATAGTGATAAAAGTACTACCGTATGGAGTGGAAGGCAAGCAGAATTATTAGTCGCGCAGCAAGCGAATGCATTAAAAATGGATGAACACAAGGCAATGTCACCGGTTGATCTACAAATTCTTATAAAGAAACTTCTCCGCTCTAGTCCTTATTACGCAGAAGCTGTAAGCATATTCTTTTTAAATAATTTTATAAAAAGTAAATATTTATTATTTTTGCACATATTTACTTTTTTCAGCATTATCTGAGCTATTTGAATTGCTTACGCATAAACGAATACTGCAGTGCAATAGATAGTCTTTATCATTGTTTCGACAGATTAGCACCATCCGAAAATCGTTCTACCCCTGAAGACAAATCGAGGATGCTGAGATATGCAGCCTTAAATCTTGCAGTACTCCATGCTCATTTTAATCATAAGTACGTTTTGTATAATATTATTACTTATTAATGCAATGATCAATATTATATACTTGTTACGAAGGAAAGTAGCGGAGGAAGCTTTGAAAGAAGCTATTATGATGGCACAAGAAGCAGGGGATAATGTTTGTTTGCAGCTGGCGCATGCTTGGATGTATTACCTCACCAGTAATAAAAAGTATGTTTTCATAATATTATTTTTATTATAAAGTTTTTGATATTTGACAATTTTTGTAGAGGTCCTTTAATAGAAAGATCTCTTGGAAAAGCTAGTATGTTAGGAATTACATATACCACGGGTCTAGGATTAATTGCACTTTCTCATTATTCTGCTTTGGAAGCTAAGCCTCCTTCTCAAATTTTTGAGGTATGTAAAATTTAAATATGACAAATGTTTCATATTAAATGTCAATGCATTTATTTTAGACATTAATGAAATCGGATGTGTTGAATTGTCAACATTCTATGATTGATCTAATGTCATTGACTTATTCTGAAAAATCAGCACTCTGGGCGTATTATGGAAAAATGGAACTCTCTTCGGTTTGTTCGCAACTTCTTCTTTTGCATAATTCAGGAAGTAAAAAGCAAAATATATTCAATGGAACTTCAACTTGTCAAGCTGTTGTAAACGTTGCTAATATTTTAGTAGAGTTTGGCGAATACAATCTCGTTGATATAATATTAGCTCATGCAAAAGAAAGATTTCCCAATCATCCGTCGAACAAGGTTTAACAAATTATTAACTTTAGGTATATCAAAATAATTATATGTTTATATTTTTTAAGATTGCATATACAAATATTTACAGACGTGGATGTTGTGCGAACAATTATATGAATTTACAAAAATGATGAGACGCGAAAGGTGGAGCGAAGCTGATGCAATAGCTTCACGTATATCTAGTTTAGATCCATTGGAATCTAAGTTTAGGTAATACGAACGATATGTTTTATTGTATAAAGATAATAGAAAATTAATCGATGTTATAAAAATATTGTTGATATTTCGGAATTATAGACAAGCAGAAGTTTCTTTAGCCAAAGGAGATTATCCAAATACTTTGCATTTAATCGACAGTATCGAAAAGGTCTCTGATATAACAGCAGAAAATCGAGTACGCGCTATGATTCTTTTGAGTCAAATAATGTGTGCATCTTTCTTATCAGGAAATGAAACAGTGGGAATCAATTCGTTAGTGATTCTTAACAAAGCATTGGAATTAGCTACCCATAATCATTTATCCTATTATGAAGCTCTTATCAAAATGCATCTGGCAAATATACAAGTAATTATATACAAGTAACTTCACTTAGTTTGTATGGATACAAAGATAAAGAAATATACATATATTGTATTATTTTTTAGTTACTCATGGGACTACCTTCATTGGCAATGAACTTGGTCGATGAAGCTATCACGCATACGTTAGCTCATGGCGGATGTTATGAACAAGGAAGAGCACTTATTTTGTATGCTAAATGTTTAGTTGGTACTGCTACCTCGACTTTGACAAAATTACGAAAGGAAATAATCTTAAATGCTATTAAAGCGTTGTCTAAAGCAAAAGATCACTTCAACAAAGTCGAAGCATTTGGTAAAATACGCAATGTATTGAGTTTACAAAGTATAATGTACAATGAGATAGATATGAAATTTGAACGGAATCAGTGTTCATTAGAATTACGCCGGTTTGAGGAACAATTTCCTACAAAATTAGATAATATTTGTTTATATTAAAACGTAATAGAGATTTCCGAATTCTAAAATAATTGTTTATACGTTTGCTTTTTAATCTATTTCTCGAAAATCTTGTTAATTTTAATTGAATCCAAGTTAAAATTGTTTTCATTGTAATTTTATCCTTATCGGTGTGGTTAGTTAGTCACATTTTACGACAACGGTATTTTGGCGCTGCGATCGTCTGCCATGTGTCATGTGTCAAGTGACAATCATATTTATTTGCATATTAATCAAAATTAGCTACAACCTAATGAGAATCGTAATAAAAAAGCTGACGACCGATAAGGGAATATACACAGTATAAAAAAGTATTATCTAAGGTTTATTTGTGCTTTATATATATATATATATATGTGAGATAAGAAATTTAGCTAGCATGTATGTATGCACTGGACAATGCTAGATTTTCTTAAAGAAAAAACTAAAAGAAAATGGAGACAACTTCCTGTGAATAAGTGTTGTTTCTTTATGAGCGAGCAAGCAAATGTTAAACAAAAACACAACGATTTTGTCAAGTTTATATTTCAATATGTTATCAATTAATCATTTTAATAGCAGATGTTTTTGAAAAAAGAAAAAACATGATCGGAAAAAGACGAGAAATAATTCAATATCTCTCTTTTTATTTCATGTTGAGAAAAGCCAAACAAAAAGCCAACAGCAATAGCGTTTGTTTTAATATTATATTAAGAGAAAAAGATCTCATCTAATTTGTATACCAAATGAAAAAAGGTGTTTATCTACTAATACGTTTTGATAAACATGTTTTTTAAATGACAAATATTAATTTCAATTAAATATTTTTTGTTTCTTCTTAAAATTGTTCATATATTTAATATTTGTATAATAGTATTTTATAAAATATTATTACACACACACACACACATATGTACATATATATATAGTATGTACAACGTAAAATGTATTTATCATGATTATATACTTTTCTTGTATATAAGAGTCTGAAAAGATTATGAGTTCGCGATTAAATGTTCGTATTGTTCAAATTAATTAGAATTTTGTCGACATGAAAATTGAAAACTCAAATGGTTAATATTATTATATGCGTGTGTGTTTATGTGTTTTATTAAAATGAACGTTTTGGAAATAAAACAAAGGAAGTATCAATAAGTATGTTTCGATAATTGAAGAATAGTATAAGTTGAGCGAGCGGTAAGGAAAGAACTTTAGAGTTTTATAGAAGCAATTAGAAGTTTCAGATAAGGATATAGAAATTTCTTTTAAAGATTATAACGAGTTGTGCGTATTATTGTCAGAATTTCATTTTATTTGTGAAAATCTATTATTCATATTATTTATATTTCAATAAATTTAATTCTACATATATATTGTTTAGAGAAACTGTTAACAGTGATAAGATTAAGAATAATATTACATAATTATTGTACTATACTAAATAATTCTTACTAGCGAGTCGTTTTATATTTCGTTGCGATTAAAGTTCAATTTGTGTTTCGGGAAGAAAAATAGAATTTAATTTTACGTTAGATTCATTTTATTTATTCTTCTCAAAGTTACGATAGGAAAAAAGGGAGAGGAATTATTTGTTTGTTACATTTTTTTTTTTATAAAAGATACTTCAAATTGTTTTACGTCGAAACAAAATGACTAAGAAATTCAATGTGTGAGTAAAAATTACATTAATTTTGTTATTTATTAATTATTTAACATTTTTTCTTATGTTCTCATTAGCAATTGTGTATCATTTTTAGTTGGTCTAATTCCCGTATACAATCTGATTTAAGGATTGCTCTGGAAAATAATTTAGAGATCAACGAAAGTTATAGTAAAAGGATTAAACGTTATATAAATTTCATTAAAAATTTAAACAATATTAAAATAATAAAGGAAAAAGATTATTGTAATCTTTTTCAAATTTTATTATATGTCGAACATTTTGAAAAATCTAAATTAAAGGAAAACATTTTGAAAGGATGGAGAATAAAAAAAAAAGGAAGAAATATATTTACAATATTTGCGCCTCTTTTAATTGATGATGATTCTCTTGTCAAAGTGAAAGATAAGATTATATTGAAAGAAACAACTTTAAATAATATAGATAAATGTTCTTACTACGCTAAAGTTGTCAAAATTTCTAAGAGTAACATTGATTTTGTCGTAAATAATAAGTACGTATCGCAATGAATATGTTTTAAATGTTTGATTTAATTTAACATTTCATTGTAATTACAGGTTTCTACTTACATTTAGTAAACGTAAGAGATATAACATCAGTTTAATAGAATCAGAATGGTCTATGAGAATATGTCATTATGCTTTGAAACAAATTCATTGTTATTTTAAGTCATTGATATATCCAACAATTGGAACGAATAGAAACTGTTTGATATACTTTTATAGAGATTTAAAATGGTTCAATGTATCGATTAAGAAAAATTCTGAACAGAAGCAAGTAGTGATAAATGTTTTAAATATGACTGCACATCCTGCACCATATATATTATTTGGACCACCTGGTACCGGGAAGACTGCTACATTGGTTGAAATAATTTGCCAGGTATTTGTGATATATGAAAATATTTAAATATACATTCAATTATTTCTATCAATAATTATCTTTCACTTTGTCTATATATAATTTTCTTAACGTACACGTACAGGCCTGGAAAAAATATTCATCGAGAAATGTATTGGTTTGTGCACCATCTAATAAAGCCGTAGATGAAATTACAAAAAGATTATTAAATTATGTATCTCCAACAGTTATTTCTAGGATTTATTCGCAATCACACGAAAGGTTAAGTAAATGATATTATATAATAGATATTAGATTATTGTTTTGTATTATTTTTTATGATATATAGGTCCAAGGTAGATAAAACAATCCTTCCTTGTAGTCATTTTCTAAAGGATAATTCTGATATTTTAAACAATAAACTTTTATTATCTCATCAAATTATTCTAGTTACGATCATTACATGCGGTAGGTACGTAGATTGTTTTAAATAATATCAAACGTTTATTAAAGAAATATATATATATTCTATATTATAATATAAATATAATATAAATATATTTCTATATATATATATATAATATCTCTTGAATTATCGTCTTTTAAATAAAGAATATTATTATTGTAGTTTATTCGTTTCTAAAAGAGTAAAGAAAGATAATTTTTCTTATATAATTATTGACGAAGCCAGTCAAGCAACAGAACCAGAGACAATGATACCATTTTTGCTTGGATCTAATAATAATAATAAATCACAAATTGTTCTTGCTGGTGATCCTCATCAATTGGCACCTGTAGTTGTATCAAGATTTGCAAAACCATTGTTAGGTAACACTGAATTATATTTTTTATTTCTTTCCAATAGTTTCATTGTCTTATAACATTAAACTTGACCTAATCGAAAATATATTCCAGGTATATCAATGTTAAAAAGATTAATGGATCATTCTTTGTATAAACAAAACGAACAAAATAATTATGATCAGCATTATGTGACCAAATTAAAACGGAATTATCGAAATCACGAGTGTATATTGCACGTGTCTAATCAAGAATTTTATGGAAACGAATTAATTGCTTGTGGAGATGCACAAACTGTAAATAGAGCAATTGGATGGTCAAAATTACCTAACAAAAAATTTCCTATAATATTTCATTCATCCAATGGTATAGAAATGAAAAAAGATACGTACAGGTAGAGAATATACATAAGAATATTTTGTAAAATCGTTTTCTTTTTTTCTCTAATTAATTATACGTAATTATTGTAAGTATATAAATCACATTAATTTGTAGCATTTATAATCTTGAAGAAATATCTATAATAATGAACTATTTACAATTATTATTGGGCAAAAAGCTTGGAGGTTTAAAAATTAAGCAAAAACATATAGGCATTGTATCCCCGTATAAGCAACAAAAAATCGAGATAATTAAGAGATTAGAAAAGAAAAATTGGCATCATATAACTGTTGGTACCGTAGAAACTCTTCAGGGATGTGAAAAAGAAATCATTATTTTGACTACTGTAAGATCTCGTGTATTCAAGCACAATGGAATAGAAGATATTGGATTTTTATCTGACGAAAAGGTATATCCAATTATTTCTAAAAACTATTAATTATATTTATTTAAATTTAATTACATAAAATATATATATTTTCTTTTTTCAGAGACTCAATGTTGCTTTAACTCGAGCAAAATGTCTTCTTATAGTAATAGGCAATCCAATTGTTCTAGAGACAAATAAACATTGGAAAGTATTGGTAGAATATTGCAGAGAAAATAAGGCTTTCATTGAAAGTCCTTCCGTATTGAAAGAAAAAAGTGAGAAAAAGAAAAAACGCAGGAAAAGAAGGAGGAGCAGGAAATTAAAAAAATCTGTCAAAGAAAAAATACAGGGTAAAAAGGAGCAAAAGATTTAAATTCTAATATTTATAATATTATAATAATATAATATAAAATATTTTTGTTATTAGAATAATTGATAATAATTTTAAGGAGAGAACAATTAATTGGTCGCGTTTTTATATGAAATAATATATATCTTGTTAATTACTAAGTTTATTCAGCATTATTAACGAAAGATTTAAATAAAATTATGGAAAAAGTTCTATACAAAATCCATAAATTATTATACTTTATGTTAAAATCATTTCATAGATTAAATGATAAATTATTTTATAATAATAAAAAGGATTATATACTTTCTTATCTTTGACGATTCATCGTTTACATTTATAAACAATATTTTATTTTCTTATTAAATTAAGAAAGATAATAATGATTTCTCGTTAATTTATCAAACTGGGGAACTAATCAACACTGGGAAATTAAAATAATTGTCGTGCACATTTTTGTATATTATATAAATAACATATAAATCAGAAAGAAAGTTAGTTTAATCGTATATCGAGCAAGACGAAGAAAACATAATCGTTTAATCGATAAACATTTATTCAGCCAATCAACCCCTTGTCCTACAACAACGAGTCAGACATGTTTTTCACTTGTTCTCAATATTTTATCTTACTTTAGTTTTACGTATAATAATTATTATCATTATTATTTCCAAAACAATCTGATATTGACGAGTAGGACAAGAAGATTAATAAGAAATTATACCAAACTGTTTACTATGTTTCATCGATCGTTCCAATTAAAGCACAATACATATATATATATTTAAAAAGATAATACGTATTAAGAAAAAAATAATAACATTGATTTTCTCTCCTACATAATTAATTTGATTATAACGAAACATACGTATATAAGCATGATGGCCGCCATACAGGATCCTCATCCTTAACAAACAAACCAAAATCTATTCTAATTAAAAAAATACTTGATTCGACAGTACCTTTCTCATTAAATCTTCTCCTTAATACGAAAAATATCGAGTCAAAGTGTTTAAATATTATCAAATAAACATATATTCTAATAAAAAAAAATAAAAACACTTATCAAAACTAGGCTTACTAGTTTCCGGGTGGTGGTTGTAAGTGTTAAGGAAGGACTGGATTGTCATTGATAAGAAAACAAGATAGAAATATGAATATATATATACATATATATATAGAAAGAGAGAACGAAAGAGAGAGAGATAAAGAGAGTGAGTAGAATCTTTATAGAAAAGCGCGCGCGATATAACACATTGATTTGCGCTTGCGTATGCGCATTAAAGTGTACCTAACTCTCTCTCTCTCTTTAGATTTTAGCCCTTCACCCCTCGTTTAGATGGTCCAGGCCCGTGGCCGTGTCTCTCGACCCGTACACGAACGAGTCACGACCGGGATACGAACCAACAGGTGATGCTGGGAAGAGGCACTCCCTCGGATACGTCCGGATCCCACTACTCTCCTCTCCTCTCCTCTCCTTTCCCCCCTTTTTCTAGTCTTCCTTCTGGATATATCCTCTCTTCTTCCTTCGAGAGTGATTTAGTCGGCCGACAGACGACGGCCCTTTTTTTTACCGTAGTCTCCTCTTACTCATTGACAATTCATTATTTTTCTTTTGTTTGTTTTTATTCTACTACAACATTTCGGTGCGGATATATCATTAAAGGATATGATATATTCATCGATAAGAAGAGAACATGATCGTATTCATTATTTTTATTTAACGTTTCTCATTGAGAATTAGAAATAGAGAGAGAGAGAAGGAGAGAATTTAGAAAGAGGGAGAGAGAGAGAGAGAGATGGAAACACGCGCGAATTTAATATTGTAACGTGAAAAATCTAATTTTATATACGTGAGAGAGATTTGTTTTGTTTTGTATTGTTTTGTTTTGTTTTGTTTGATTTGGTTTTTGTTTGTTTGTTTTATTGGGGATGATTATTCGGTGCAACGCTACAAGCCAAGCCGGTTGATCTTCTCTACTGCACTAAGGATTATGCACCTTTATATTTCATCAATTTCTTCTTCAACATTTGTATCCGTGAGTCAAGTTGTCTCTCTCTCTCTCTCTCTTACTCTTTCTTTCTTTTTTTCTTTCTTTCTCTTTCTCTCGTTCAATTGTCAATCTTTTTCAGTTCAGTTAGTTTATTTTTCTTTTTGTTTTGTGGCATGTGTATTTATAATACACATATTATATTCCTGGCATTGAAAATACTTATTTATATTGTTTTGTATTATTTTACAAAAAAAAAAAAAGGGTATAAACGAAAAATGAATGGCACCTAATTTTCCATTTGAATTCATTCAATTCGTTTCATTTGATTCATTGTTCATGTTTGTTAATAAATATTTTGCGTTAATCAATTGTATTATACGAATCGATTGACTTTTAGAAACACGTGTGAGAAGATTTTTTGTTGACAAGATATGACAGTCAGAATGAATATTAGGAAAACGTGTGAGACAAACACTTGTTGGTGGTACAAACGTTGTAACAGTATATTATATCTTTCGATATCAATGATGAACTCGTTCAGTTTATTTTTTTTCTTTTTTCATTTCAATTATTGGGATTAATTATCGTACGTTGTTGTTTTTTTTCTTTTTCGTGTCGATAGAAAAAAAAATATTAATAGAGACAATATATGTGTATAAAGTAATTTTATTTTCCCTTTTTATGGTGTTTTTCGTTAAATCATTTGTACACGTATATCCACCTTTTTGTTAATAAAATACGAGGAATATATATATGTATATATACAAGGTGTAACAACAGAGAATATGTGAAAAAAATATAAATTCATATAAACTATATAATGTGTTCTATTTGAAATTATTTATGATGTTAATTATCGATATAATTATTTTAATAATAATTTCAAAAATTGATTATCAGATTATCACCGTTGTGTGTGATTTACGATTAAACATCGTTGTATTTTTATCGACTAGTTGAAGAAATTTTTGTAAAACGCGTACCATTTCTAAACAAATGGATTGATCCTGGTTGGTTCTATTGTCTGTGACCCTGTTTGTTCACATGATTTAAAAACTCTGTTGAATTTTTTTTGACTCTGTTAAAAGTTATTTAAAATACATTGTCTATAAAAACAAAAACAAAAACAAAAATGAACAAAACAGTGTGGAAATAATTCGTGAAAAGAATCGAACAAAAAATGTTTTCCAACATATTATTCGAGTTAATGGCTGAAAATATAAAAATTTATTTTCGAACAATTTTTTTTTATCTGTAAATGCGACGAGTACATTTCTTTTTCGGTTCGTCAAAACTTCAATTTGCAATAACACTCTGAAAGAAGATCAAATAAAATATTTTTGTATAAATTTTTTGTTCTTGTGTTTCGATGGATATACAATATTATTATTCTTATAGTATTTCCCATTTATTTTGTTACACCCTGTATATTTGACGAAGTTTTAAAGCTTTTACATTTTTCAATACTTGATGATATCCTTTTAACATACTTGAACAAAAATTCATATATACATTTTTTAAATTTATTTTATTTTATTCATAACAAATGCATTTTTATCTTTGCACTTGGATGAACAATGAAAAAGAAACAAATGAACAAAATATGTATTTCCCATTTATAATTCGACACTTTGTATATGGTGTAAATCGAACTACATCAAAAAAAAAAAAAAAAAAATGGTTAACCTTTAATTAAGGGTTATATTTGATTAAAAAATCATTGTAATTGAAAATGCGAATTTCTGATACGGAATATCTATCTAAAATGGGTCAGACGAAACTGTACAGCAAGGACCAGAATAAAGGCATCGTCGAACAATAGTTCTTTAGTGGATACACCTCTGCATATATATATATATATATACATATATCGATTATATCTTTCGTAAAGCGGACTCCGATCGTATTGTTTTCGATCAAACTAAATCTATAACGTGAATTGTTGAACCAAAAAAAAAATATATATATATATATATATATATATATATATATATATTTTTTAAAAATATATTCGATGCTATATACCAATTTCGTAATAGAAAAGTACGAAAAAGAATTTTCTAATTTTATCGTTGCTTTGTATGTGTATGTGTGTGTGTGTGTGTGATCTTTTTGTTTTTTTTTTAATATCCTTTTTTTTTCTTTTCAAACGAGAAGTTGAGAAGAGGGTTTAAATTCAGGTTGGCATTCTCAAAGGGTTGTTATCCACTTGAACGCTTTCACGCGAACTCTTAGATGACTTATCTTCAAGATATCGAAGTTTTATGATCGAAATTTTATCTAGTACACATCTATCACGTGTTCTTTATTTACTTTATTTTCTTTCTCTCTCTTTCTTACTCACTGTTTTTTGATTTTTTTATATTCTATTAATATTATATATTTTTATTTTGTTCAGTTTTCAAACGTCTCTGTTAAATGATTAATTCATTTCTATTTTTGTCTATTATTATTTTTCTTCTTTCCTACGTTTTATCATTAAAATTATTTGAATTAATTTTGTTATTGTATTATCAATCGTTTCATTTTTATATTGAAATCATGATCACTGATGTGTATAAATGTTTTAATGAGAAACACGTTGTTATGAATATTAGGACGAAAGGATAATGACTATGAAGAAGAATGAAAAAGAAAATCGAGTGTGTACGTGTGATTGATTGATTGATTGTTTGATTGATTGATTGATTGGTTGATTGGTTGGCTTCGTTTTTACGATTGACCATAAAGTTTCTATCTCTCTTTGAAAAGATTTGATTTTTTCTTTCTTCTTCTTTTTGTTTTCGAATTTCTTCATATATGAAATGTATTCTATATCCATTTTTTGTTCTTTTAAATTGAGATAGAACTATAAGTATTCTAAAAGGGATAATAAAGTTTTGAAATTTTTGAAAAAGAACAGAATGCCTCAAGAAAGCATTCGTTGGCAAGGAACTCAGAGGAGAGCATGTGGCCCAGGGGCGCAATGGAACGTTCAGGTTCGTTTCATATTCTTACATTTATATATTCTTATTTTATTACAATTAATATATATAAATATAATTAATTATATTAAACGCGTTTCTTTTTTAAATGGAAATACAGTAAACTTTCAATTTAACTCACGTTTTCAATAATTATCATCTTTTTATAAAACAATCGAAGAGAAATTAAATGGCGACCGATCATTTGAAACATATGTAACCTAACCTTCAAATTCAAATCTAAAAATTGGATCAAATGAACAAAAACGCGTATTTTACAATTATTAATTATTTCATTTATTATTACATCGATATACTTTAATTATTATTAATTTTTAATCTGTCGTTCTGTTGTAATTAAAAACAAAGAAAAAATTTGATTGGATTAATAAGTACATGTATATTTTATCGCCATTGGTTTACAAATTATTAGCCCCGCCCCTATGGGTTCCATCTTGAAAACGTATAATTACATTGACATTTTACTGTATAATTAAATATTAAACTATTTTGTGTTTATTTTTTTTTTATTTTAAATATCTTTAAAAATATCTACGTATAAATAATAATAGAAAAAATATATTCGAACTATTTTTATCCTATAAGTTTCTTATCTTCTATTCTTCTTCTTCTTCTTTTTTTTTTATTTGTTCCTCGGATTCGTTCGATTCAATTTCCTCGTGCGGTTCTCTCTCTCTCTCCCTCTCTCTCTCTCTTTCTCTCTTCAAACATTTTCTCTTTCCGTCATTTCCGTGTATGATGCGGAACGAATGTAATATCTCATTCAGTTATTCTAACGACAAAGGACGTTACAAAGCTAGCACATATTTGTTTAGGCACACGTGACATAGCATAAAGAGAGAAAAATAGAGAGAGAGAGAGAGAGAGAGAGAGAGATAGACATGTGTCGTACGTTTGCGAACAAATTTAAATGGAATGGAGAATACGTGATATATCGCATAATACATATTCTCATTTCTACCTTTTGAAATTCACTCGTTTCGATTATTTCGACTTTTAATCGTTCTCTGACGCGTTACTTCTAATACCTTTCCACCCCCCCTTCCCTCCCTCCCCCTACCCCTACTCCCAACCCTCTAACGCCCACCACTTCGTACTTTTTCTTTTCTTTTTTTCCATCTTTCTTCTTTTTAATCTTTTCTTTTCTATGCATATTTAATCCTACGTATTGTAGTTCGATGGAACGTAAAAAAGGAATTAAATTTCATTTGAATCCTTGTATATCTCGTGTATCGTGTTCTACTTTTTTTGTTCGGATTTCGTATCGTTCAAGTTTTTGACGGATCCACAAAATGATAAGTTGTAATACTTTTTTTTAGAATCCGATCGTAAGAATTTCATTCGTTTTAGTTTATATTTCATACGGGGGTAAGGGGTGGGGGGAGGGAGGTGTAAGGAATACAATTAGATTCTATAAGAATTCAAGGAGAGTCTGGTCGAAATGAAATTTCTTTTTTTAACAAAGATTGACGCGTTGAGAATCTGATCTGATCCAAACACAGCAACAGCAACAGCAGCGGGTTTAGCAGATTTTGAGAATAAATGTTTTAGGAAATTGTATAAGATTGGTAGGATGGGTTTAATAAGAAATGAATTTGAACAAAAAAAATGGTGTTAATTTAATTAGAAAATATATCTTTCTTCTTTTTAATCTTTTCTTTTCTATGCATATTTAATCCTACGTATTGTAGTTCGATGGAACATAAAAAAGGAATTAAATTTCATTTGAATCCTTGTATATCTCGTGTATCGTGTTCTACTTTTTTTTTCGTATTTCGTATCGTTCAAGTTTTTGACGGATCCACAAAATGATAAGTTGTAATACTTTTTTTAGAATCCGATCGTAAGAACTTCATTCGTTTAAGTTTATATTTCATACGGTGGTAAGGGGGTGGGGGAGGTGTAAGGAATACAATTAGATTCTATAAGAATTCAAGGAGAGTCTGGTCGAAATGAAATTTCTTTTTTTAACAACGATTGACGCGTTGAGAATCTGATCTGATCCAAACACAGCAGCAGCAGCAGCAACAGCAACAGCAGCAGGTTTAGCAGATTTTGAGAATAAATGTTTTAGGAAATTGTATAAGATTGGTAGGATGGGTTTAATAAGAAATGAATTTGAACAAAAAAAAAGTGGTATTAATTTAATTAGAAAATATATCGAATATATATTCAGTATTTTCTCTCGTTCAAAATTATAATTCTTGATGGTAAAGGTTCATAGGGAACTTGGACATGAAAAGAAGTAGAACTTAATTTAATTAAGTTGGACGTTTCGTCCCTTTTATTGGAACTTCTTCAGCAACTTAATCTTTAAAGTTCAGCGTCATTTTTTATTTATTTCGACATACATTTCTCTTTATAATATTCCAAACACAATACAACAATTTGATCGTTATTATTCAAAAAACCTCAACAAAACTATGAATATATATTTAGTTAGATAAACGATACAAACTGTGATTAAATTCATTTTTAATTTGAAACGTTTCAAATTGTTCGTATCATTATTTTCACTTTTAAACTTGCCATACTATTTTCGTATTATTTTAAACAAAGTTTTTGCGATATGAAAACGTTTACGTTCTTGTAAATTTACATTTCGCATCAACAAAAAAATACTCATTCCGAAGTATCAAGTATCTAAATTCTAATTCTAATTTACGATTGCGTTGCGTCGTATCATTGAGGAAAAATATGTTAACCATCAAGTTCTCTTGCTAAAGATAAAGATAAAGAAAGAGAGAGAGAGAGAGAATGCTATTTGTTGATCTTCTATTTTAGTGGCTTGAAATAGCATTGGAAAGTGGAAATTGAATTTCCGAGCATGATCAGACTTCTCGTCTCTTCTCTTTTGCACTTGGTTTGATCAATGAATCTTTAATGAATGAGATTACCTCGAATAGGTGGTCAGAGGGAAGGTGACAACGCGATGTTTGTGGCATGCTTGCAAAGCTCTTGGTATCGGACTTCTCTTAATGCTTTTGGGAGCTTGCATGGCGACTATAGGTGAGTTTGAAAAAGGAAAATTAATGTCGTAACCAATCAGGTGATCGATTAATTTTCTAACCAAACTTTTCTATTATTTTATTAACGATAATATCACACATTTACGTTGCTTACTAGTTCAAAAGTTTTCTTATATTGATCAGTTTACTTGTAAACATACAATAATTATTTAATAATTTAAATAATTTTAAATATTAAATATATAAAAATTATTTAATCTTTTATATAATTAATATTTAATAATTTAAATAATTTTAAATATTAAATATATAAAAATTATTTAATATTTTATATAATTAATATTTAATAATTTAAATAATTTTAAATATATAATCAGGTTTTTATTGCACAACTTACAAAGTTTTTTACAATGTCTTATCATTAATTCACTTATAATTATCTCACAATTTTTGACTTGCTCTTAACACACCCCTCGTCTGTCTACCTCTAATTAAAATAATTTTAAATATTAAATATATAAAAATTATTTAATATTTTATATAATTAATATTTAATAATTTAAATAATTTTAAATATTAAATATATAAAAATTATTTAATCTTTTATATAATTAATATTTAATAATTTAAATAATTTAAATATTAAATATATAAACATTTATGTTATTTATTTATGGTTAGGAATCGTGATAACGAAATTAATCGATAAGACACGAATAATATTACTCGTTTATAATACGTTGTGGTTAAATACGAACAAATTGTTCTAATATTAAATATTATATATTTATCATTTTTTCTATGTGAAGATTAAACTTATTTTCTTTATTTTCTTTTTCTTTTTTTTTCTTCTATGTCCATTAAACAGGTTATTACGCGGATCAATTGTCGGTGGCGCAAGAGATAAGAGGTAATTTGACGATTAAAGTGAAAAATGAATCACGAGAGTTTCATTTGAACAACCTCAGTTACGCCGGGCCGATAGTCATGGGTGTAGGAGGTAATTTTACTAATAGTATAATTATATATAAATAAACGATATTATTAAACATGTTTAACACGTATATGTGCACAGGTGTTCCTGATAATTTCACATTGATATTATATTAGTAGATAATATTTGAATATACATTTAACATACATTTACAAACACATGTTTATCATTCGTTTAATCTTTTCTTGTATATATCATCGTTTAAATGCACCTATACCATTTTCTTCCTTTTATTTGTTCATATTAATAATATCAATTTTATTATGTTAATTTTTTTAACATAAATTTTTCGAATATTCGAAACAATAATCGAATATATTTCATTGGAAATGATTTATTTTTTAATCTCTCTCTCTCTTACGTATCGATAAGAAAACTCGGATATAAAAATTTATAAATGTTATTATTATTTATGAAAAAAAACATAATTTGTATTTTAATTATTACGCGATATATTTATATTATTGTTTTGTAAGAAAAAACGAAAAAAAAAATGAAAAAAAATAATTGCCCCCAGAGAGATTTGAACTCTCGACCCCTGGTTTACAAGACCAGTGCTCTAACCCCTGAGCTATGGAGGCTTGTGAAAGGAACCTAACAATAATTCTACCAGAGTCCCCTTAGTCACCAGTCATTTTTCAATTATAACATTTTTATATAATCACATTTGCTATAAATTATAATATATTTATTTTTAATTAAACATTTTATTAAACAAATTACGTGGATACTTTTAATAGTCGTCATTGCAATGAAGTCTTACAATTAAATTAGATACTTTTTATATAAGAAATAATGTGTGTGTGTGTTTAAACAAAAACAAAAGATAAACTTATTTAAAATATAATAGATATTATATAAATCCTTTATCGTTTTAGGATTTATCGTTGTGGCAGTATGCGTGATGACCTTCGAGGCACGCGATAGCGCAGCCAAAGTGGTACCGGCACGTTTTAGATTCAATCAAAGTACGTTGAAAGGTGTTAAAACTCAACGAAATCGTAGATCAACGTCTTGCCAAACTACTAACAATAAATGGGATCATCAATATGGCCTCTTCAGGATAAATCGTAGCTTGAGCCCGAGCGCTCAGGAAATATCTCGAAGACAATTGAAGGCCGAATTGGTTAGATTTTCACGTGAATTACAAGAGAAAAGTATATCCCATACGATCAAAAAAAGTCCCAGTGCTCCGATTTTGATAGATAAGAAATCACCACGTAGAGAGGCTCCTCAGTATTCCGGTTGTGCGCTTCTAAATCCACAATTATTGCAGAGACATGCATTGTCCGTTGATAATCCAGCTTACAGTCCACCTCAAGTAAGTAAAATCGATTAAATATACATTATGGTATAAAATTGTGAAGTCATTTGTTTAACGGGATCAACGTTAATCTTATCTTTCTCAACATTAAGTATTATTTATTTTGATATCGTACTTTTTTGCGTTACATTGATAAATTTATGACGTAATATATTTCATGACGCGTAACTTAGGATGTTAGATTTATCTGTTCATTTAATATCCACTTATTAACGTTAAAAGATATTTAACGTCATTTGCATTACAAAATAATGTAAATTTCGATCTATCGTATCTATTTTGAAACAGGTCAGTCGGGAAAGTTTGGAATATCCAAAATTAACTGGTAGTCAAGCTTCCATGGCAATGGATCTTCATATTCCTAATAAAGGACCGGTTACGTTAAGGGTCAGAGATCGATCTGATACAGCGAGACGACATCAGTTGCTTCGGCAAACAAAAATCGAAGATGTCGAGGAAATCATGGAATCAAAAAGGCCAACTTCCGGGTATATATATTCACCTAGATTATCAGGTTAGTGTTTATTACGATGTATATTGGTTCCAAATCATATTTAGCTATCTCCAATATCCTCAAATATTATTTTCAAAGAAATTGAATCGATTTTTAATAAAACAGTCCGCCATTTTTCTACCATCATTTTTTTACCGCCATTTTTCGATCGCCATTTTGGTTTCTTACAAAATCCTCCAATAGCAATATTCCCAAAAATTAAACTACATAGTCGTATGAATTTCGTAACCGATAATAGTAAAAACGTTGATAAAATATGAATATTGTAGTTTGATGTTTAATGAAAATTAATATTTTGGGTTTTTTTGGGAGGTTATTATTTCATTGAAAAAACAAAATGGCTGACTTATTGTTAGACGAAGATTTTATATATTAATACTTAAAAATCGGTTAAATATTAACTTCACTATGCACGTTATTTTCTATTTTAAAAGTAAACTACGCTTAAACGAATATGTTGTAGGTGTATACAATAAATATCCTGCCGAGTACGTAATTGGAAAAAGGAATTCAGTGGACGTAAGATATCTGGACGATCTCAATATCCTTTCGAGAGATACATCTAAAGTATCACCGCGAGATTTTCGAAAATCATCGTCACCGAATTTTCGTAAAATGTCGTTGGACAGAATAGGTGGTGAACATAGGTTGGACAAATCGATGGGCCATCGTAAGGCCAGTTTGGAATTTAGAAAAAGTCCAGATTTCCGTCGAGGTGATTACAGGTGAGTTTGATTTACAGGTAACCCCTCTTACAACATGGAATCCTATAACACGATAAAAAAATTACGAAAATCTTGATACAACATTGTATTCCTACAACACTAAATAACGCAATGATTGCTTAAAATACTTAAAAACTAAATTACTTGAAAATAATGAACTTTTTGAGTCTCAAACAATACAGTTTCACTCAATACAATATTTTCTAGGAACTTATCAACCATGTTATAGGAGGATTACTTCTATTACACAAACATACTTATAAATCTTAACATATATTACATTCGTATTTTATAAATATACTGTTTAGAAAACTATCGGTGGACAGATTCAGCGTGGATTACACTAGATGCGTAATGGACGAGGTTGAATTTAGATCAAAAGCAAACAGCGGGGAAAGTCTCAAGAGACAACAACGTTATCCTAAACTTCATCATTCACGATCTGACGACAACAGAAGACGTTCCTTTGATAAAAGTCAAAGGGAGTCTCAATCGAGCAGATATTCGTTGAACACTCAAGGTCCCACTGACAGTGCTGATTACGATTTAAGATATTTCATATCAACTTCATTGAGCACCGAGGAAAGTCGTACGGAAAATCCCGATGACAGTCACGGTTTTGATATTGACGAATCTTTGACCATTCCTTCACCGTTAGAAGGACAAGCTGAAACTGATACGCTATTGGAAGAACCCGAATTAGAAAATTTAACGGAAAACGATACGGAAAATAACGTTGATTGTTTTCATCGTTGCGAAAATATCAAAAATGTTGATGACGATTCGAGAAAGGTTGATGATATGATGTTGCAAGATTGGGAAAATGTTTTGAAAGAATCGGAAAGAAAGAGGGAAACTATTTTATGCATAGAGGACGACGAAGTTTGAAATCTGTTACTTTATTATTATTATTTTTATTATTATATGTTACTTTTTTAAACGGTTTTGTTTTGTTTTCTGTTTTTTTAAATTAAAGAAATAAGAAGACTTCAGAATGAATTTCTGCGAATCGATTATGTCTTCTAGTCGAGTTTAACTAGTCCCACTTTTTTGATCATTGAAATTTCACATGGTACAAACGATGAATATATTTTAAGCTGTATATAGTTATAACATATATATATATATATATATATTTGTGTAATTTCAATAAGTGCGTTTTAAAGGAACAATACGTTGAATATAAGTATAAAAGAGAGAGAGAGAGAGAGAGAGCAGAAGAAAATTGAAATTATCATTTACAATTAGATGATTGATTCATTAAGCGAGCCCAATTTAGGCTGATTGTGAGATTGAATCATTTTGTGGACCATTGTGATTTTAAATAGAGAATACAATTCTGTGATCTGTAACGCGTAGCAATGGTGTCAAACGATGACTAAATAATGGTGAATCGTGACAAAAGAACGAGCTTTTTAAATTAAAGTAAACAAACATTTTACAAAGTTTTAATACTACCCTACAGCGCGTTGATACGGCCTTCGAATTAATTATTATATCTCATCGATGTTTCAAAATGTTCAATATTTATTGTGTAGATAAATTGTTGTTGTATAGGGAAGAAACACAAAAAAAAAACAAAAAATAAGAGAAAGAAAGAAGGAGTAAACAGTAATGGCGGATTAACCCTTTGTTCTATCAATTAATTTCCGATTGTTTGGGCCATAATAATCAAAAAACTACTATCATTAATATTAGATTGTCTTTTTTTTATTGACATGAATAATTCATTTAAGGAATTATAAAAAGAAAAAAACAAAAAAGTTACACGTAATTGAAGTAAGAAAATATCGAGAACAATTGAATCACGAGTCTGACTCGTGTTGATTACTATTAGTCCCAAGTACCACGAATCAAGTTCGAGTTTCATTTATTGTAGGACAAGGGGTTAAGTGGTACCAAGATTAAGGCCTTGGAATATTGAAAAGGGTCCCCAAAAGGACCCCGAAATATTACAATTAATTTACGTTTCTTTTTTTACTAATAATATTAATTAATTTATTAAGGTATGAAATTTTTTATTAGAATAACTCAATGATTATTTTTTTGTTCTAACTTCATTGTTTTCTAATTGTTTGGTGTCCCCCCCCCCCAATTATTTCGAAAATAAACAAATGGGCCGTGCAAAGTTTTACATCTTGGTTCAAACTCATTAGAGTTTGTTTTACTTTTTATATTATAATCCTGATCGAATATATAAATTATTAATCGATTAACAATTGTTTCAATGTCACGAATGATCGAAGAAGAACCTAACCTATAAAACGGACAATAAAATACGCCCGAATGTAATCATCACGTGATATTTTAAAAATTTTCTTTGGAATCTAAATAGGTCGGCCATTTTTATTTACCCCCACCATCGAACATTATTTGACTATGTTCAATATTTTCAGTTATTTATTGTTATAAGAAAAATAATAATAATAATAAAAAAAGGAAAAAGATCGTACGCGAACGATTCTTTTTGTTGTTTGTTTTTTATTTTTCAAGTAAAACGTATTTTATTATTGAAAGTGTGTGAAACAATGATAAAGCGTCAATACAATCAACTACAATACTTGTAATGCTAGCGTGTAAATGATAAGCCATTGTGTTAATTCGAATTTCGAAGAAAATAAGACTAATTGGGTGACATCAAATGTCTCCCCATAGATATCTTATATATATATATATATATATCTAAAATTTAATGATTGTGTTAAAAATAAAGGTTGAAATTGCGATTTCGTAAAAAAAAACAAAAAAAATGATTTGTTCACTTTGAAAATTGAAGAATATTATTATTAATGTTAATATAATCAAGATTTTTTTCTTATCCAAAATTTTTTAATATTAATACTAAGTTTATTCTTAGGGAAGTTGTTTTTTGGATTGGTTTAATTAAGATGAACACTATATTTATTATTATATTATTATTACACACTATATTATTATTATTATTTTAACAGTGTTCGAAAAGTTATGGTAGGATAACGTTTTTAAAAAATTGACTCTATATATAAGATAGTGAAAACTTATGATTGTAATAAAAATGATGTTACATTGACTTATGAACATAACTATTAAGTTGCTGAGGAAGCCTCAAATAGAGACGAAACGTTCAACGGATAAATATAGTGTTCACCTTAATTAAACCAATCCAAAAAACAACTTCCCTAAGAATAAACTTAGTATTATTATTATTAATTATCAATATTCTTGTCCAAAAAATATATTAATATATAAGTTTCAAAGGGAATTATAGACGGTTAATAAATCTGATGAACAATTTATTTTGAACTATTATTATTATTAAATTTAATTCTTAGGGATGTTATTTTTTGGACAGATTTAAATTAGATGAACAATATATTTATTCGTTGAACAATGTTCGAAAAGTTATGGTAGGATAACGGTTTCAAATTGACTCTATATATAAGATAGTGAAAACTTATGACTGTAATAAAAATGATGTTATATTGATTTATGAACATAACTATCAAGTTGCTGAGGAAGTCCCAAATTATAGGGACGAAACGTTCAACTGATAAATATATTGTTCATTTAATTTAAACCTGTCCAAAAAATAATATCCCTAAGAATTAAACTTAGTAATAATGATAAAATTTAACAGGGAACTTGGACATGAAAGAAGTAGAACTTAGTTTGATTTAGTTGGACGTTTCGTCCCTTTATTGGGACTTTTTCAGCAACTTAATCAATCAACTTAATCAATCCAACTAAATCAAACTAAGTTCTATTTCTTTCATGTTCAAGTTCCCTGTTAAATTTTATCATTAAAAATTGTAATTTTTGGACGAGAGAAATACTTAGTAATAATATTAAAAAAAAAAAAAAAACATTTTGGATAAGAAAATAATTTATTATATTAATATTATTATTATTCCTATCAAAGGAAGGAAGGAAAGAAGGAAGTTTCTGTAAACAGCCCACTCACCCCCAACTCCCACCCTTTTCTTCAAGTACTAACCTTGACATTCCTACGGTCCTAAATCTTCAATTATATTCTTCTCACGGAGTAACGAAAATTGAAACGAATTTCTTCTCTAATGAATTTTTTTTCTTCTTCTTCTTTTTTTTTTTCCATTAGTTCGACATTGACGGATACATTTCGTAAGTATTTTTCTCACGATTTTGGGGGTAGCTTAAGATGCCGAGAAATGTTTAATAGGTTTATTAGTAATATAAGATTCTCATAAAGGACAGATACAAGTTGAAGCTGAAGATTTAACGATCGTAACTGACTGCTTAAAAAGATCAATGAATATGGAGGAATGGGGGTAGTGGTAAGGGTAGTTATGGATTGTGGTGGTATGACGAAAGATGCAATTAGATTTATATTTGAGTATGGTAAAGTAAGAAAAAGTTAAGTAAATGACAATAAATATATTTGAACGATATTTATATATTATTATAAATATATAAGAATTTATGTTTATGAGGTAATATTAATGTAAATTGATTACAAAAAATAATATGTTAATTGTTTTTTCTTTTAAAATTAATTTTTTTAAGTTTCAAAAATCAAATGACATTAATGGAATAATCAAAAATAGATCATTTTCAAGATTTATATTGGTTCTGGTTAATAATATATACATAATATTTATTAAAACTGCAAATGCATTTGTATATCTGAAAATTATATTTAACAAATTGGCAAGTAAATATAACTACAATCATTCTTACATTAATTAATCTAAAATTTGTGAACAATATATTTTTGGAAAATTAAATTTTCATAATAAATATGTAGGATCTTTATTTTTTGTAAGTTAAATTTCTTTTTCATTTATAATCAATCGATTTTATTTTCAATTGAAATGATAAATATGTTCGATCATGCGTTTCCTAATATAATTCATTAAAAATTAAATATATTACTAAAATGTATATTAAAAACTACATCCATTTTTTGTTAATTACGATTATGCTTTATTGAAAAATAATGAGACGTACGTGAGAAAAGAAAACAAAAATAGAAAAGTTTATTCGATAACAGTAAAAATGTGGTACATATCCGTCCCACGTGGCCTGAACGAAAAGTCTTACAAAAAAAAACGTTACATGGTGAACATTGGGGAACATGTTAATAATAAAATGATTATTTTTTCTACTGTTTTTTTTGTTTTTTTAAATACTCAATAAAGAGATATTACAATAATTTGGTAAAAAGGAAATAAAATATTTAATTCCAATACATTGTTTTTCTTTTTTTTATGTTTCTTTTTTTGTTTTTTTTTTTTCAACGATTTACATAGGCGATGTTATCCCTTTAAGAAAGTTATAAATCTAATTAGTTGCAACATAGAGATCAAAAGGTTAGATTTTATTTTTATTATTTTTTCATAATTGGATAACGATAATAGCATTTGACAAGTGATAGGAGAGAAGATTTACATTGAATCGTTTTAATAGTAGTAGCTTCGTTGATTGAGGTTAGCGTCGTCTTCCAAAGCGTAAAAAAACATGATCAACGTCTTGTCTTTTAACACCGCTCCCTGGCAACGGGTTGTTTTCTTGAAGTACTGAAACTTTATTTTGTTTGTCAATTATGTAATATTAACTTTGATCTTATTTAATTATTAAGGGGTTGTTACATGGGTTTACATCCGGCAAAAAATAGCATATTTTCAACAATTTTTTTTATCTATATAAAAAATGGAATTCTTATTCAAACTTTTGATAGTATTTAAGATACATATTTAAAGAAGATTTTCTGAATTTTTGGTTGAAAAATATTTTAAACTCAGCCATTGCGACGTCATTTCCGGTAACCCCACCGAAAAAAAGTGTTTTCGCGTTGACAGCAGAACTTATAAACGGTAGGGGTTTTTCTGTTGAAAAAATAGGGTCTTTTAGTGAATACTTAAAACTAGAAACTGGACGAAGGAAAAAGAAGAAAATTGAAATTTGGATTTTTGGCAACGTTCTTAGCAAGAACATTCAAATTTCGCTACAATTTGCACCACATTTTGGTTTCTTAAAATTCGATTTTATGAAAAAAAACGAAAATCCTTCGTCCAAGTCCTTGTCAATAGTATCACGAAGACGCGTAGCAAATTTCATGAAAATCGGTTAAATAGTTTTCCAGAAATCTTGACAAACCGACTTTAGAAAATGCGTTTTGAGAAAAACGCGTTTAAAGATTTGAGTGCTGGTATAAGAGCCATTAAAGAGTGCAACTTCCCAATGCTCTATCTTTAAAACTACTACTCCTATCGACTTCAAAATTAAATACAATATTCTAGATGAGTTGTACAATTGAACAAAAAAATAAAAAAAAAAAATATTTTTTTGAAAGTCCCAAACCCATGTAACCCCTTAGGAGAGTTATAAACATTTCATTGTATTTTTATTTTTACGTTAGTTTCGTTTTATTTCTTTTCCTACTTTTCTTCTTGTTTTTTATTTTTTTTTCTTCACTAGACAATCGAAATCGTTATCCGATTCAAAGAAAAACGAAACAATAATTAACGTAGAACGTATTGCTTTAGGGTATAATTATTTCCAATCGTAATTACACGGTATTAACCTTAGTATACTCGTGATTATGTGAATCTTCACACGTTGAAGAAAAGAAGACAAATAAAAGGTCGAATATTTTTAAACGATTTCATCTTGATTGGTTTTTTCTTTTCTTTCTTTTTTTTTTTTTGTGATCGAATTAGTTTACTTTAAAATAACTTTATATAATAAAAAACAATGATAGGATTATCTGATATGATCTTCATTTCTTTAACACGTTTAATGCCACAGTGGTCACCGGTGACCGTCAATAATTTATCAGTGAGAAGTTGAGAATGGGGGGTCACTGGTAAACGGAATTTATTATATTGTTTTATATTAATATTATATATATTATATAATATAATAAATATATATAAATATAATATATATATTATAATAATATATATATTATATAATATAATAAATATAATATAATATTATATATATATATATATATATATATATATATATATTAATATATCTATATACCACATTTTTTATGTGTATATGTTGTTGTGAAAGACCGAACTTGGAGAATGTTAAGATTCACATAGTGAAATGTCAACAGATACCAAATATGATCGTTAAAAGTACGAATATTTGAATTTATTTTTATACATTAAATATTTTTAAACATTTACCAAGCTTACACGTAAATCTTGACGTTCTCCAATTTCGGATTTTCACGGTAACCTATAAATATTTCGATCGAAAAATACTTATCGACAATTTTACGTACGAATGTTAATAATAGTTTGAGGTATAATCGTTGAAAATTAATTTACGGATCGGAAAGAAAAAAAAATGGTGTAACATAATTAATATAGAAAAAAAAATATTGATTGACGTAAAACGATAATAATTTCAATCGAACCCTCTTTTTTAATACGTGATTTTTTTTTGACAAAAAACACGTTGAAACGAATGTTAAATGACCATTGATTAGATTTTAATTTAATTCCCATGAATCGTATGGGTAAATATAAATAAATAAGAATTACCTTTGTCGTTGACATAACTTTCCATGGCTGAGCTAAGTTGATATATGGTAGAAAGTGCAGCACAAATTTTTCGTACCCTAGGTGGTACTTCATCGAGTAAACCTGGACTACATTGGGCCGGGGGCATGGCAAAAATTTCACCAAATAAAATCGAAACGGTTGCCAGAGATACGACGATAGTTAACATCGAATTCATGATTACCTGTAAAACAAATCAAAATGAATTCAAATGAGAAATTTGGAATAAAAGATGGATGAATATTTTTTGTTTCGATTTTATGATCGAATTAAAAAGAAAAAAGGTTGGTTCAGAATTTGTGTTTATTAAAATAGAAAATATTTTTCTTTGCAAAAGATTTTTTGTACGAGTTATTATGGCTATGGGAAGAGACAAAAAATATGGGTTAGTTTCATTAACAAAAATTTTATACAATATCAATAATTTGTAATTTGTTCAAAAACTGATATTCAGTTTTGAATATTTTTGGGTACATTAGTTTTACGTTTAATCAACGCAATAGTTATAATAAGATTTTAGTATAAGATTATAAATAATCGAAGATCATCTTTAGAAAGTTAGCCCTTGATCTAAAAATTTCTATGCATCACGAAATCGATGCCAGGTGTATACTACCTTTTTGGCATCGTATCAATTCTCACTTAAATTAAATTATTCTCGTATTTATTCGTACGAATATTTTCTATTATTATATCGTGTTTTATAATTTACATCGAAATTATTAATATAATATACAAGTTATAAGAAGAAGAAGAAGAAGAAAAAATAAAACAAATGGTACGTTATTGTTACAAAGAAAATATATATCAATAATTTTGTCAATTTAATTTTAAATTATTATTTTTATTTAAGATACACGAATCACATAACATAAAATAAAACAAAAGGTACGTTATTGTAACAATAACAATATATATATATTTATAATTTTTTTTTGTCAATTTAATTTTAAATTATTATTTTTATTTAAGATACACGAATCACATAAACATTTCTTTCTTTCGAAAGAAGATTAATTTGGAAAAGAAGAAAAAGTAAAACAAACACAACAAACTAAAAGCCAATAAAAACGATCAATTGAATTTCTCGAGTTTCCCTTTACATAATACAAAAATAAAACAAAAGGTACGTTATTGTTACGATAAAAATATATATCAATAATTTTGTCAATTTAATTTTAAATTATTATTTTTATTTAAGATACACGAATCACATAACATAAAATAAAACAAAAGGTACGTTATTGTAACAATGACAATATATATATATTTATAATTTTATTTTGTCAATTTAATTTGTAATTATTATTTTTATTTAAGATACACGAATCACATAAACATTTCTTTCTTTCGAAAGAAGATTAATTTGAAAAAGAAGAAAAAGTAAAACAAACACAACAAACTAAAAGCCAATAAAAACGATCAATTTAATTTCTCGAGTTTCCCTTTACATAATACAAAAATAAAACAAAAAGTACGTTATTGTTACAATGAAAATATATATATCAATAATTTTGTCAATTTAATTTTAAATTATTATTTTTATTTAAGATACACGAATCACATAAACATTTCTTTTTCTTTCTTTATTTATTTCTTTCGAAAGAAGATTAATTTGGAAAAGAAGAAAAAGTAAAACAAACACAACAAACTAAAAGCCAATAAAAACAATCAATTTAATTTCTCGAGTTTCCCTCTACATATATATATGTGTGTGTGTGTGTGTTGTAAGTAATCTGATTTATATTAAAATTCGTTTCTTATCAAAATCGTTTAGAAATAGTTTGAAGTTTGAAGTTCGGTCAGTATGTCACAAGATACGATGAAGGATATCGTAATAGAAGAAAGGTGTTCCATTACAAAGAACGGAACGTGAATAAGGGCAAAAGGAAAGGAAAGGAAAAGGAAAAAGTAAGAAAATGATTGGATTAAATGTCGAGTAAATAAACCCTAGTTGATCCGAATGCGATCTTACAGTCAAACTCGATAATCCTTTTCAGAGACGAGTGCTGTGAAATTTGCACGTGCTAGGATTTCCCGATACTTTTTCTTCTCCTTCACTTTGTACAAACCAATAAAATCGCGAAAACGTGGGCTTCGCAAGTTATAACCTTAACCTTATACATATCGAGTAGAATACTTTTTTTTTTTTTCTTTATTTTCTTCCTTTTCCTTTCTATTTTTTTGATCATCTTTTCAGTATGCTAATTCGAGGAATGATATAACGCGAAAAGAATTATTTAATACTTTGCTGCATACTTTGACGTGTCACACTCGTGATACTAATTTTTAAATCAAATACGAATACCACGTGTCACACTCGTGATATTAATTTTAAACAAAACGTAAACTTCAATAATCATTTGAGAAATAAATTTCGTTTAAATTAAATAATACATCACAAAGGTTTGATAATACTTTTTAAAACAATAACGACTAGACACAAGAAACGTTTAAAAATTCAAAATACAATTTACTTTCTTAAACAATAAACAATATTATTATATTTACAATTAATCAAAAATCAAATCTTTCTTAACTTAATAATAAAATGATATTGAATAACGTAAAACGTAACATTTCGGTGTTAAAATGAAATAAAAACAAAAATCAAAGTTATACATTATTCTAATATTCGTATGATTATCAGGGTTTTAATAATTTAAGAATGAAATTCTCGATAAAGGGGGTAAGAATTTAAAAGCGTTTGTTTCCTAGATATGTAGAGTAGATAGGTAGGTAGATAGATGGCTTTGAGACACGTAAACGTAACAGGTGGTTTGAATTCATACCGTCAAGACAGAGTTAGGTTTCCAACATGAATATATTCCAAGAACTTGATCAATTCTATTCGTGCATAGTACGTAACATTAGATAAACAGATATATATATATATACAGTCAAACCTCCTATAACACGGCACTCGCAGATCGCGATTTCCATATAACGCGGTGCTGAAATTGCGACAGCCCTCCTCTAACGCGGTACTCTTACAGCGCGGTTTCCGTTCAAGAACATCCCATAAGTTCCTTAGTCACCTGATCAGATTTTTAACGACGATGAAACGGCACTATATTGGTAAAAACTACCATCTAGGACCTTCAGTTCGAAAAATCAAAGGTGTGTTCAGGGGTTTAAACCTTCAAAAGAACGTATCACCCTTCATGTGTGCAGCAATCTATCAGGGAGTCTGATGATAAAACCAATGCTAATAAATCGTTCTTCAACTCCCCGTGTAATGAAAAACATTAATAAGACACAATTGCCTGTATTCTGGCGATCTAATAAGAAAGCTTAGATGACTCAAGATTTATTTAAGGATTGGTTTTATAATTGTTTTATCCCGGCAGTGGAAATCTATATGATGGACAAAAATTTGTATTTCAAAGTTTTATTGATTCTTGATAACGCTGGTTGCCACAACATAGAACTGTATCATCCAAATGTGAAAATTGTCTTCCTTCCTCCTAACTGCACGTCATTAATACAATCTTTTGACCAAAGAATCATTCAAACTTTAAAAATGTACTACACAAGCCAACTTTTCTAATCCATTTTTGACAGATTGGAAAATAGTGAAATTAAAATTGCTTAGCTCTCTATAGAGAGGTTTTAGTGAAGTTAGAAAAAGAAGTTACAAATGAAAACCAATGCGAAGATGAACCAAGTAAGGAAGACATTTTACTCAATAAAAGAAGACGAGTTAGGCGACTCATATCTGACAGCGAGGATGAGTGCTGAAAGATTACATAATTTTACAAAAGTTTGTTCTTGTTTTTGTTGGAAAACAGTTTTTTAGTTTAGTTTTTGTTTCATTTTTTTAATCATTTTTCTTATATGAACTCTTCAATTTAATCAAAATAATTTATAATTTATCTTGTCTTTTGTATATTTTGGTCTCCATATAACGCGGTACGAATGATGTGATTTGTATTAAAATCTGTGTTTCTTATAGCGGTGTTTCCATACAACGCGGTAGCCGGTTTCCATACAACGCGCTACGAATTAGCTTGGTTTGTACGGTTAAATCCGAGTTTCTTATAACACGGTTTCGATATAACGCGGAACGCACTTACAGCGTTATAGGAGGTTTGACTGTATATAGAAACACGGTTTAATTAATATTAAATTACAAATGTTATATTGCAAATAAGATAGAGAAAAATAATATAATAGAAAAGAAAATGATTAAAACAATACAACAAGGGGAAACTTTATACGACTTGGGATGGGGGTGGGGGGAGGGTTAATGGTTTATATACCGATAGAACTATTCTCACACATTTACCTCTTATTCTATTACCCTTTTTATCTCAATCTTGGACACGAAAATTGTCTAGGAAATCTTTACGCGAGTTATTGCACCATTCTATTGCTGTATTTTCTTCCCCTTTAATCGTCCAACCGCAATTAGACTTTTACTCGTTCACGTTTTCCCCAATTACACGCACACACCTGTGACACCGAGAAACATTAACCGTAGAAGATCTTTTTTTTCTTCTTTTTTTTTCTTTATTACCTTTCCTAACTGTATTATATATATGTATATATTATTTTTCTTACGAATTCTTTTTTATCTTTCATTTTCACACCTATCTAACTATCTACCGAATAACATCCTTATCTAACGGACAAAGGTGAATTATCTTTTTATTTTTTTTTCATTTCTTTTCTTTTCTTTTGTTAATAACAAATTTATTCGCGATAACATGGTACAAGGTTAGAAAATCTTTTCTTTATTTTGTCTCAACATAGCATAGATTTTTATTTTATTTCGATGGAATTTGAAATTTTCCTTTTTTTACGATTTTTCGGTGTGGGTGTGGGTGGGTAAGGGGACGGGGGAGGAGGGGGAAAACCTCATTCGATCAAATGTATATTATATTTTTCTTTTTATATGTATAGATTTCTTTTTATTAAACCAATTTATTCAACGATTTATCGATACCCATCTGCTATGTACATATTTCGTAGCATGGTAAAAGGTTTTTTTTTCTTGTAATATTATTCTCTTTTATTTTTATTAACATTTGTTTCGATACGCGCGTATCACGAAATGCTAAAAAAAAAATCAAAAAAATTGGATGGAAATTTGATTATACTTTTGAGGTTAGGTCCGATATATTTAAAATGCGGAGAATGAAATATTTTACTGTAATAAAAGTTTGTAACACGTTAAACAGTATATTATCGTGTTTGAAACTCGTCTTTTTGTTTTTCTTTTCTTTCTTTTTTTATTCCTTTGTCAAACGTTCCTCGTTTAATCTTTGTACAATTTTGTAATTTGGTGTAACTCTCGTTAATTCGAAAAATTACTTAAAAGCGTTATGAGATTGCACAAAGAATTAAACTTCATTCAGGATAGATTTCTTTTCTTATTTTTCATCAAAGTTATATACGTTTATATTGGAAATTTAAACAAAGGATTATATACGTTAAACAATAAACTTTAATCGTAGTTTAAGTATCCTTTATTACAGTAAAATATTTAATTCGTTTTTAGGTTAGGTTGGTTATTTGAAAATGGCAGACCGATGATGATAGTCAAGTTTCTTCGATATTAAGTAGTTTCTCATTAAAAATTTGTAATTTCCATTTAGCTTTTAGAACGGATATTAGAAATCAAAGTGAAATCTCCGGGTTGGACGTCGGGGACAGAACTTTACGCCAACTTACAATATAACTAGTAAGTGAATTTAATTTCTTCTTTGTTTTTCATTCATCGTTTGAATATTTCACGAATGAGTAGAATTTTATTGGTTTTTTTTTTTTTTATTTAAAATATATGTATATATATATATGAAATAAAACAATTAAACACTTTGTATTATATAAATTTGTATATACTATTATACCGTTATATTAACGTACTTTTTTGAAATATGAACACTTAGAAATAATGAATTTGGAATAATCTCGTAATTGTTTTTTTTACCGTGGTAAAATGTGTTAATTTTCTTTTGTTTTGTTTTGTTTTTTGTTAGAGTTTCTTTTCTATCAATAAAAATTATTATTATATTTATCAATCGTAAATATAATTTATCGCGTTTAGTATCTTTTCGAACGATATACGGAATACCTGTTGCGTCGAGATTCGAAAGGAACGTTGAGGTTTATATCCCATGAGAAACTTCGATCAACTTCGTGCTTTATCTTTTCTTTTTATTATTTAATTTTATTCTCTTTTGTTTTTTAATAGAACAATTACCCGTTGCTTTATTTTTAATCATGGAAGATTCATTGAATTTAAATAATGAACAAAATTGTCTTAAAGGGGGTTAACATTTATGTAAATTGTTAAACAAAAAAAAGGGAGACAATGTATTTGCAATTTTCTTTTCTATTTAATCAATCGTGTTATTATAAAATAGTATAGATTGCAAAGAAGAAATAATAATAATATTTTGTGTGTTTCTCACTAAAAATTGGTAATAAAACCAATGGTAAATAAAAAAGAAACCAATCCTATTTATTTACTTTTGGAAATTCAGTTGACAAAATATCGTTGAAAAATTTCGGTTTAATTATTAATGAGAAAATGTTTTCAGTTTATACGCGTTTGACACACGAAAGCTCATAAATCTTGAAAATGATTTATTTTCGAGTATTGATATTTAAATTTTAATGAACTTAAAGTATATTTCGAAAAGAAAATTAAATAAAAAAAAGAGTCAAAATTTTGTGAAAACTTTGACAATAACGTTACCACGTTAAAAGTGTTTTCCATCAATATTAAATATCACAATTGACAAAAGTATACTTTAAATTATATAAAACGATATCAAAAACAAAAGAAACGTTGTAAGTATTTTATTTAAAATATAAAATTATTAGAAATGAACAAATTCATTTAAACGATTCATCTTGCTAAAAATTGGTAATAAAATCAATGGTAAATAAAAAAGAAACAAATCCTATTTATTTAATTTTGGAAATTCAGTTGACAAAATATCGTTGAAAAATTTCGGTTTAATTATTAATGAGAAAATGATTTCAGTTTATACGCGTTTGAAACACGAAAGCTCATAAATCTTGAAAATGATTTATTTTCGAGTATTGACATTTAAATTTTAAAGAACTTAAAGTATATTTCGAAAAGAAAATTAAATAAGAAAAAGATTCAAAATTTTGTGAAAACTTTGATAATAACGTTACCACGTTAAAAGTGTTTTCCATCAATATTAAATATCACAATTGACAAAAGTATACTTTAAATTATATAAAAAGATATAAAAAAACAAAAGAAACGTTGTAAGTATTTTATTTAAAATATAAAATTATTAGAAATGAATAAATACATTTAAACGATTCAATTTAAATGTCATAAAGAAAGAAATTCCGAGTCACGATCTAGATCGACAAATTGAATTTGAGGTTAGCCGAATAAATTGACGTCACGTGATACGCATGCACACATACGTGGAAAGAGGGAAAAGTAAGAATATAATGAATAAAATAAAAGAAAATAAAAGAAAAGAAATAATATGAGTACAAAAATAATCTACGAATAATCTTCAATCGTTTAAACTCACCCCTTTTGTTTTCGATGCCAAAAAATGTGATGCAACAGGCTGCCGGAGTATTCGCACAACTACGATGCGGTAACACGGGCTTCCCTTTTTTTTTACGTTTTATTATTTTCCTTGGAGAATTGAAAAATTTACGTCGCCAACAAAAAAAATGAAAAAAAATAAAAAGATAGACAAATCTATATATACATATATATATATATATATTCGTAAAGAATTAAAACAATTAAATGTATTTATAAACAACAATGAAATAATAATTCAATGATATACGAATTATGCACAAAATCAAATAGTTTAACGATCAAGACAAAATTTTATAAAATATATAAGTATATATATGTATATATTTTTACGTTAAGTTTCGCGAGACAATTTATCTATCCCCTGTTGTTATATATATATATATATATATATATATATATATTTATATATACTATATATATATATATATATATAGTAACTCCTCGAGTAGTCGAGGATTGCAGTGATAGTGGCGAGTATCCTGAAGCAACAGCCCTTAAATACGCACGATCCTGACTGCCATGCGCGTTGTTCCATAAGACGACAGAGAAATAAGTACTTCCCATACGCATGTGTCTTCCACCCCTTCCAACCCCCATCCCCTACCTTCATCTTATTCTTATACGTTACTTACGTTAACCTACCTATCTTGTTTGACATTACTTTCTTTTTTTTTGACCTTTCTTTTATTTTCATCTTATACAAATTTTTATGTTAATTTTTTCATATGCGATTGGAATAGGGGGGTGGAGGGGGATGGGGGGGTGTTAGGATTTAAAAGAAGAAGTCGATTAACGTGATCAGAGATACGTAAAAAAATAAAATAAAAAATGTAAGTATGAATTATTTAAGATTGAATTTTAATCAAATAATTGATAATCTTTTTTAAGTGTTTTCTTTATTTTTCATTTTAATATTTTTTGTAGGTACTCGAAAATGGGGGACAATGAAAATTTGATAATGAAGATTGAAGGATGTTTTGTCACTATGGATGGGGGTGAAGGGTGGAGTTAGGGGGCAGGGGTGGGAAAATAAAAAAGAAGAAAATATGACATTTTGTCATATTTTTCGTAGTTTATTTTTACGATCGTAAAAGGACCGATTAATTTGTAGGACAGTTTAACGAATCCCATGGTGCGCTATCAATTAATAAAATAATAATCGATTGAGCCATGGTGTTTGTTTTACGATGATATTATATTTTTACGCTTTCGAATCGTGTATTTATTTGTCGTTTCGTTAAAGTAATTACAGATAGTTCTTGTTGGTTGGTTTTTTATTGTATTTTATATTAAAATAAAATTAAATGTAAGATTCTATAGTTAAACGTTAAATATTAAATTAAATGGGGAATATATTGTTTAATGATTTTTATTTGTTTATCTCGATGACATTTTTTTTTTTAAACATCACACACAACGTTTAAATAATTTAATAATTATGAGAAGTATATCAAAATCGTGTTGAAAAAAATTGATCCAAAAAAGTATCATTCATATTTTTGATTATTTCAATTAAACAAATACATTTTAGAAGAAAAATATAATATATAATAAAATTAAAATAATAATAGTAATAAAAATTAATTATAATATTACTTAATTTATTATTATTATTATATAATAATTATTTTACTTTAATAATTAATAATATTACTATTATATTTAATTTATTAAAAATTAAATATGGATAATATTGTTTAACGATCTTTGATTGTTTATCTCGATGACATTTTTTTTAAACATCACACACAATGTTTAAATAATTTAATAATTAAGAGAAGTATATCAAAATCGTGTTGAAAAAAGTATCATTCATATTTTTGGTTATTTCAATTAAACAAATACATTTTAGAAGAAAAATATAATATATAATAAAATTAAAATAATAATAATAAAAATTAATTATAATATTATTTAATTTTTATTATTATTATTATATTTAATTTATTAATAATAAAAATAGGAATTAAAATTCGTTAATAAAAATCGATGAACAGTTGTATACGTAGTGGAAAAAAAACAAAACAAATTTCGGAAATAGGTTATTAAACTTTTGTAAAAACGAACTATGTTAATCAATATTTCTATAAGTATGTTTACTTTTTTCTTTTACACGCATGTAAACATTCGCGACAGTTACAGTTTGGCCGTCGTAGTGTACACAAGTTGGATTCTAAGCGTATCACGTAAGAATATTATTCATTTTAAAATATTTCATATAAATTTTGAAATTATTTTTAATAATTATTTATTATTAATTATTATCTATATATCGTTTTTTAACATATCCAATTTTATTTCTCACATCGTTTTTTATTACATTTATTATCGAATTACAATAATAAATTTCTTCACAAATAACCGAGAAATTTATTTGATATTTAAATTAATTGTTTATTTAATTATGTGTGCTTGTGTGTGTGTGTGTTTTTTTTTACACGAAGTATTACTTAAATTTTTATTCCTCGTTGACACGTTGAGAAATAGACAACAAAAATCTGTGTTAAACGTCTGATTAATTGTCAACGAATGAATTAATATTTAAACAATTCGTTGTTGTATTTTTTCATTTATTTATCAGACTTCTACAAATCGCAAGGATTATTATGTTTATTTCATCATGATTATCAATAAATTTATTAATATTTAAACAATTTTCAATAACCTATAGTTGAATTTGTTGATTTAACACATATCTATCTATGGTAAATATAATATTTGCAAAAGAAAAAAAAATGTGTGAACTACGGATTATAAGAAACGATTGAACAACGTTGTGTTTTAATACATTAATATTTTTTTTTACTTACAGTATAGTTTCACACGCGTAGGATCTTTTACAAACGAATAGAAGGATGTAGGATCGAATAAGGGCTTTTCGTAGTTTAATAAATGGAACCTTCTTCTTCGTCAATGATATACGAGCGGTCATTCGAATTTGAGTATAAATCATCCGTAGAAAAAATTAATATCTATTCGTTAATACCCTTCCTAGAAATGACGTAACGTCATTGATACGCATAATTGTTTGCTGCAACGGCTGATCATTCCCATGTATTATCTATATTCTTATCTTTTTACACCAATTTTCCTTGGTTTTATATAGAAATATATGTATATATATATATTTAATCTTATCTGTTTATTTAATAATGCATTTTTTAACGATTCAAATGTCATCAAATGCATAATTTCTTCTAACTTCAATCCACCATCAATTAGTTAGATTAGTTTTTTTTTAAATAATTATTTTTCCTTTTAAAAATTATCATTTGTTAATAATAATGTGGTAATCAATAATTAGATAATATCCTAAAGATTATTCGTTAATTTTTATCCGAATTTAATTTTTTTTTTCTCGATAAAAGTAACATCGAGTAATATCGTTTCCGTGACGTTAGTCAAATCTACCGTCCCGACGGAGGATTTATCGAAAAATGTCGTATGATATATGTGATTCATAAATATAACATGTAAATGCAATGGAGGTGTATACTTCATGTGTATAATATTTTAATTTCATCTTTAATTAATAATTAATTCGATATTTTCATGAATATTTATATGATTTTATTTTATACAAGCTTATAATTATGATTGTTCAATTATAGGTTATATATCGATTGTTTCGAAATATTACGAAATAATTAACATTTGAACGTTAAATAAATATAAAATAATATTGAAATAACTAAAAATTATCTAA
>JACGWG010000041.1:924272-947179 GCA_023678865.1 Polistes exclamans
ACTTGACATAATTAATTTATATATTCTAAATGATTGTGTTTGACTCTTAATTTTATCGAATTTTCTCGTATCAATAACTATGTCTAATAAACAAAAAAAGAAAAAAAAAGAAGTATATAATCGAAATGAGATAAATCATATATACGTAAATAATACAAACTTACATATCTTTGCATTTTGTTGTGTCTCTTCTGTGTTATCTGCATTAAAAAAAAAAAAAAAAGAAAAAAAAAACAAAGGAAAAAAAAAGATAATAAAAATTCCGAGATAAGCAGATTAGAAAAAAAAAGGCGTGATTCTATTTGTAAAGTTATTATACTATACGATCGGTCTCTCCCACTTTCTATCCCTCTCTCTTTCTCACTCTCACATACACTTACCGATCATGATAACACAAACACATACGTCATTTAATTCAAGTAGTAATTTAAGAGCATGAGTTATCTCATTGACGACTGGATAGAGAGAAAATCATGCGTATACAGAACAAACTATTTCTCTCTCTCGTGTTTTTTAAATATTATTCTATAAAAAATAAGAAAATATTAGTGAACAATAATAATTTTAATTAAGTTTATTTCTAATCGTTAATATATTTCGTGAGTTAAAAAACGTCAAATTATTTCGCGTAAGTTTAATTAAGAAAATATAAAAGTGAAATGAAATCGTTTATTATTGCGAATAATTAATATTAAATAATTGTGTGTGTGTGTGTGTGGGTGTGTGTGTGCCAAAAATTAATAATCATTATAAAATCGATCGTTAATTTCTTTTATAACGTTAAGCGTATATATTTTCTTTTTGTTTTTTTTTTCTTATTACTATTATTATTATTATTATTATTATTATTATTATTTTCAAATAAAAAATATTTGCATCCGATTTATTTTTCTTTGTTATATTTAAGTGAAACGATGTTTTATATCTCTCTCTCCTCCCCCCCCCTCTTGATACAGTGGCGCCTCGTAAAATCTGCGGTGAAATCTTAGAATCTTAGAAACACCATAATAATAAAAGTAAAAGTTAAAAGTGCATATATATATGGAATAGGGAAAGGAGAACAGTTTGATCCTCAGCGTTCAACATCTAACAGTTTATCGTTAAATTAACTGATTTTGTTTTATTTTCTCAAATTTATTCTCATCAAAAAATTACTCAGTGTGTGTTTGAGCGTGTGTGTGTATGTGTGTGTGTGTTAAAAGATTAAATCGTGGAAAAATTATTCGATTAATTCATACATATAATCATCTCGTAATATCCTTAATAACAAAGTTCACGAAGAAATAGTTGGATAATCGATTAAATTTCAATAACATATAATATATTTAATATTTTAAAGTGAATCGAATATTTTTTGCACTATCTTGTGATTGGAAATAAAAAAATATAAGGCATATAGAATAAATGAGAAATATTTTATATATATATATATATGGTGTAGAACGTGTGTGTAAACGTATGTGTTGAGTATTTTTTGTTTTTGTTATTTTTAAAAAATATGGATACTAAATGTAATAACGATAATTTGGACATGGATCAAATAATTAATGATCGTGATTACGTTGTCACTATGATCGATAACAATTCGGATGAAAATCAGTGCTTGAAATGTAACGTGTCGTCACGTTTTTACATTGAATTTGAAAATTTGTGTTACGACGTGCCAGTTAATAAAGGTAAGCTTTTGTAAAGAAAATAAAAATAAAATTAATTATTATTTTTGTATTTATACTATATATTCATTTTAATTATATATAATAAAAAAAGAAAAATAATAATAATATATAATATTAATTTTAATATATATATATAAATAATAATATATAATAATATATAATATTAATATAAATATATATTATATATAATATAATAATATTTATATATAATATATAAATATATAATATAATATAAAAAAATAATAATATATAATATTAATGTTTAATATATATAATATCAGATTTTTATTGCACAACTTACAAAGTTTTTTACAATATCTTATCATTATTTCACTTATATTTATCTCACATTTTTTATTAATTTTAATATATAATCTATAATAAAAAAAAAAGAAGAAAATAATAATAACATAATATTAATTTTCATTATAATTCACATATTTTATAATTGTTTCTCTCCAAAATTTTTTTTTATTTTGTATTCCTTTTTTTTACTTCCTATCTCTACTCCCATTCTATCCCCCCTTTTCTTCCACCACCATTGAACAATGTAACCTTTAAACAGTAATCCTTTTTATTCCCGTTATTCCGGTTTTGACTTTGATTGACAATGATTATATATAAAAAAAAAGAAGTTACGGAATCGTTCGTGTATGTTGAATGCAAAAAACCTAATAAGTAATTTTGCTATGAAACATGATTCAAATAACAAAGTAGCGAGTTATCAGTGTTGATGGGAAGAAGAAGAAGAAGAAGAAGAAGTATTGCGATGCATCATCAATAAAAGATTGCTTTCATGAATAATTGCCGTTTTTTACTCCCTTCTTTTATTTTTTTTTTATTTTTTTTCTCTCTTTCGTTGACCATCGTACACGTATTTATAAATTATTATCGTAACTTATGACAATATAAAAGATTATTAGAAAATATCATACGCGTATTATCACAATTGTAAGAATTATTTTTATACGACACTTTGTGGGTTGGTTATTTTGATTAATTAAATTTTCTAAATGGTTTCGCAAAGGAGGAATCGTTATACAAAATAATATATTTTTTTATACAATGAAATAAAAATAAATATATATTATTACGATATAAAATAAATTTAACGCGATCAAATAATATTGTTATATTTTAATTTTATATTTACTGATTAAAAAAAGTCGATAAAATTATATTTAGGATTATTTATATATATATATTATATTATATAAATATAAAGAATAAACAGCTCTAAAGAAACATAAAATTATTTAAAAAATTATTAAATTAATATTTCAACATACTAATCTAATTAATTAAAAAAATTTCTCCAATTAAATTAAATCTAACCGGAGCTGATAAATTTGAAGAACATAATAAAAATCAAAACAATTATATATATATATATATATATTTAATATTTATATAATTTATATAATAAATATATTATATAATTTATATAATAATTTATATAATAAATATATTATATAAATATATATATATATATATAAAAATTATAATATATAATATAATAATTATATTTATTAACGTTAATTTTTTTTATGTATAACATAATATTATAATATATATATATATATATATATATATATATAATCAGGTTTTTATTCCACAACTTACAAGGTTTTTTACAATGTCTTATCATTATTTCACTTATAATTTATCTCACATTTTTGATTTATTCTCAACTCACCCAACCTCTACCTAATTATTATCAACACTCTTAAAATTAAACTATTCTATAACTATATATTTGAAATTATTATTTATTATTAATATTAAAATATTATTCGTATAAAAATATTTCAAGACAAATCAATAGAGAAATGATTAGACTATCTATCATTGCAGATAAACGTAAGCAGATATTGCAAAATGCAATAGGTTATTTTGAGCCAGGAAAATTGACTGCCGTGGTTGGCCCATCCGGTGCTGGAAAGTCGACTTTGTTGAATATAATATCTGGCCTTAAATCGTCTAACGTTAAAGGTTCTATTAAGATAAACGATCATGAGGAAATAAATGCGAATACATTCCGAAAACAAATCTGTTACATACCGCAGGAATTTACGTTGCATCCTTTATTAACTACGAAAGAAACCTTTTATTTTGCGGCTCGCCTTAAATTGGGTCAAGGTTATTCGAAAATTAAATCACGATCTATCGTAAGTCAATGTATAATTATGTATATATATATATATATAAATAGTATATATATTATTATTATATATATACAAATATATTATATTATATTATATTATATATATTATATATTATACAAATTATATTATATATAAATAATATATATAATATATTATTATATATATATATATATGTGTAATTTTAAAAAATTTTTTTTTATAATCAATTAATATTTAATTTATTTAAAAAAATCCCAATATTTTATTCAAATTAAAATTAACCTATACAGAAAATATTGCGTAACTATTAATTACGATTTTTATTATAAATATATTTATTATATTTTATATATTAAATAAATTATATTTATTAAATAATTATATATTATATATAATAATATAATATATATATAATATATATATATTTTTGTTTTTTTTTTTAAATTGTGATAGAGTAAACTTTTAGTTTGTTTAGAAAAAATTAAAAGGTTAACATATTATATAAACGTTTTTAATATATAAATTAATTGTGTTAACTTTGACAATATTTCTGTTAACTTATCAATATGTAATTTGTGTGTGTGTGTGTGATTAATATAAATTTCTTCTTATAAATTATAAAAGAAGAAGTAAAATATGAATATTATATTTTATTTTAAACGTTAATTATATATATATTGTTAAATTTAATATAAAATATTAGCAGATATAGAAATGTATAAAATTTTCCTATAATTTTTATTTATTAATCGAATTTAAGTTATTTTTTCTTTTAACTTTTGTTTTTTATATAAATATAAATAGAACATTTGCAACCACGTGTGTCTATGGTAATCGGATTTACGTCAGTTTCGTAATTATCAGTTACGCAATACTTTTTCTATAGGTTGATTCTAATTTAAATAAAATATTGGAATTTTTTTTAAATAAAAATAAATATTAATTGATTATAAAAAAAGAAAAAACAAAAAAAAAATTGAAACACACTAAATAAATCACAAATTATGCGATAACTCGTTTAACAAAACAAAACAAATTTACACCATTTTCAAAATAAATAGTCCACACGTTACCGTGAAAGATCAAAAGTGGATAATGTCAAGATTCACATGATTTCTTGTTATATGTCCGAAATTTTCAAATATATGAAAACAAAACCTAAATATTCAATCTTTAACCAACAATTTAATATATGTGAATGTTAACATTATCTAATTTCGACTTTTTTACAATAACATATATATAAATAATAATAATAAATGAAAATAATTGATTGTTAGGTGAATAAAATCGTGGAAAATCTTGGATTAACCGAATGCCTTGAAACACCTGTAGAAAAATTAAGTGGCGGTGAAAAGAAAAGACTTTCGATTGGTATTGAAATTGTTACAAAACCAGCTGTTTTACTTTTAGACGAACCAACTAGCGGTCTCGATAGTTCATCATCTAATCAGGTTAATATATAGAATGATTTATTATTAATTAATAACATTTTTGTTTCTTTTTCTTTATTTTTTTTTTTTTTTGTATCGAAGTTATATTCGTTCGAACGAGTTTATACCCCATAGATCATCAACATGTTGCACTCGATGTCAAATTCAGAATGTACGGTAGCCTGTGCTGTTCATCAACCAAGCAGTCAAATGATTTCACAATTCGATACCATGATAGTTATGAATCAAGGTACAACTGTATATTGCGGACCTCGTGAAAATGTTTTGGACACTTTCAAGGACGCTGGATACGTTTGTCCAGATTTTTATAATATAGCTGAATTCGGTAATTTGTCTTCTTTTCTTTTTTTTTTGTCATCGTTTATAAATCAATTAATTTATATAATAGTTTATAAAATATATTCAAATATAAATCTTTCGAATTATAGTTCTCGAAGTTGTGACTGATCAACGTGGCGGAGATTTGAATAATCTTAAAAAAATCAATTCGGATAAATACAATGAACGTAAATCGAAAAATGTATTGTACAATACGAGCGGTGGTACGTACGTTTTCTTGTCAATATATAATTCTAATTTGTATTTTTTTTTTTTTTTATATATATATATTAACATTTAAAAAGTTAGGAAGATATTTCTTGAGAAATATTTTTGAGATATCAAATATAAATAAATTAAATACATATATATATATATATGTATTATTATATATATATGTATTATTATATATATATAATATTATATATATATATATATATATATATATATATAATTCGTAAAAGTGAAAAAAAAAATGATAAAAAATAAATGATATATTAAAACATGACTTAAACAATTTGTTTTTTTTGTAGATACGACTGATACCATTGTAAATACGGAATTATCGGAAATTTATGAGAAAAATAATTTAACAAATGATAAATATCAAGAACAATCCATGTGGCAACAATTACAAATTTTATTATTACGGTCTTTTATATGTATAATACGTGACAATGTAAGTAATGGATGACACAATGTATGCAAAATGTATAATGCATAATCGTCTCTATATAAATGTTAATATATACATATAATATATTATACATACGTAAATAGTAGAGATGATGCGTAGAATGTTCATTTGCATTTCAGACTATGACAAAACTAAGACTGGCCGCTCACATAATAATCGCACTTTTATTGGGCTCTATATTTTATGATTTTGGTAATGACGATGATAAAGTTAGAAGTAATATTTCTTGCATCTTTTTCTTCTTACTATTTTTATTTTTCGCCAACTCCATGCCAGTTGTACAGATATGTGAGCAATATTTAATATTATACAATGGCGAGTAAGAGTGCTATTTAAAATCGTAAAACGTTAACTACGTCAGTTAGTAAATTATCAATATATTAATGTGTTTGTCGTATACACACACACACACACACACACATATATATATATATACATGATACAAAGAGCACGTTTGTTTAAAAATTTTTTGAATATACTCAGAATATTAAATAATTAAACGTATACGATTTTAAATGACCTTTACTGTACGTACAATTAATATATACACGAGTTGATTTTAATTTTCTTATTATTATATTTGTAATATTTGTTTTTTATTTGTTTGTTTGTGTTATTTTACAGTTCCTACCGAGGCATCGGTATTCTATCGAGAACATTTAAATAATTGGTATCAATTAATGCCTTATTATATATCAAAAATAATCTCAGATTTACCTTTACAGGTAATGGGGAAACAAAATGTTGTTGTTAACGTGACTCAGTATTAAATGAAAAAATCATAAAATATTAATTTCTGTTTTTCAGTTACTCTGTCCTACTTTTTTTTTTGCTATAGCATATTATCTAACCGGTCAACCAATGGAATGGAATAGTTTTATGAAAACCGGGTTAATTTGTATCCTGCATACTATCCTTGCTCAATCAGTTGGAATAGCAGTAGGTGCAGCATTTAATACTGATGTAAGTCAATAAAAACAAATAATATTGTTATGTATTTTATCTCTATTAAATATTAATTATTAAGATAATTATATTATTTATATGTAGGGATCTTAAGTAAATGATTTTTGAAATGTTTTCCAAACAAAAATAAAAGTAAGATAATTAAATTAATCGTTCACCTTTTACATTTTATCAATTAATTTCTTTTTATCAGATCGGAACTTTCCTTATTCCTGCATTGAGCATACCGATGTTCCTATTCGCAGGTTTTTTTTTAAAAATCAATGAAATTGCATGGTATTATCAACCATTATGTTCAATCAGTTTCTTCAGGTAAGCATATATATATATATATAATAATAATATAGATATACTTTTGTCATTTTATTATTAAATATTGTTTTAGGTATGCATTCGAAGGTATCATGCAAAGCATTTACAGTCTTGATAAAGAATCTTGCATGGAAATATATTGTCGTTGGGAATTATCGGAAAAAATTGTATCAGTAATGGGCATGAGATTGGTCAAGTTTCAAACTGTCATCATTGTTTTAATTGCATGGATTTGTTCTCTACACGTTATTATATATTGCACGTTGCGATGGAAATTACATTGCGTTAGAAAATAATTGTTTTGTTTGTTTTTATCTCTCTTCTCGATATAAATAAGTAGGCTTGTAGATAAAAACATACATTTACAAGAAGTACTTAAATAGATAGTGTTACTAATGGTAAACAAAAGGTATTCGATAATATATAATTAAAATAGTGAAAGAGAGAGAGAGAGAGAGAAAATAAAGAAGGAATAATTTATTTTGACAACGAAAAGAAACACATGAAATATTTTTAAATAAAATATATATATATATATATGTTGACATCTCGTTACCGTAACGTATAATTGAAAAGTTAAACGTTACTGGGACCAATTATTACAACTAATTATAGTAACTATTAACTCTAAGACTTTATTTCTTTTTTTTTATACAAGAGTGCTTTTTATTTTTTATTACAATCGTTATATTTTATTCTTTTTGTTTTTATTTTTAAGGAGTATCACATGTTATCCTATTCAGAGCAATATAGTTTTTGTAAAATCATTTAATAGTAAAACAGTTTGAGGGGGGATCAATTTTAAATACTCGGATATATATATATATATATATATATATATATATATATGTATATATATTAAAATAAAAGACAGACGACTATATGTACAAAGTCAATTAATAACTTTTGTGCTAAAGAGTAATTACATAATAGTATATTTCTTAAATGGGAAGAAGATGGTGTATATTTTGTTACTATTGAACGTTTATTATATATTAGAATATATTCGAATATCGTTTTTTCATTCTTTAAATTAAGATTAAAAATTTGTATATATCCGATTTTGAATTTTATTAAACGTAAAATAAAAAGTTAGTACAAATACATTACATAAGACAGATTTATTCATTGACTTCTGTCTTTATTTATAACTTAATCATAGTGTACCTATTATAGGGTGCTTTTAAGGACACTTTCAATACTTAAGCACCCAACTCGTAGGCTTCAAAGTTAAATATCAATCTGTTAACCGAGGAAATGAATGCATTAACACTTATCTCTTTCAAGGTAAAGTATACATCTTTCAAATGAATGAAAATCTATAACGTCTTATTATTAATCTTGATGACAAACAAATGCAAACGAGTTAATTATATATTCATCCTTGATGGGTGGGGGAGGGGGGGGGGGGGGGGGGGGGAAATGATTATTCGTTTTTTTTTCCACGGTTAACAGATTAAATAACGTCCTTACATTATTAGTTATTAATCAGGTCCAGATATCAAACGGTAGATCGATTATAAAAATAACAATTAGTAGAAAAAGAATCGTAGGAAAAAAAAATATTGATTTGAATTGTGCATTTTTTATTGTTCCATGAATAAAGCGTAATATATATATTATATAAAAAAAAAAAGAGAATATTTAATGTTAGAGACAGTTAAAAAAGAAAAAGAAAAATAAAACGAAGTAATATAGGATAAATAAAAAAATAATTTAAAAGGATGGAAGATTATTATTTGTCTTTGATAATCTGGTACCCCCGCCTATATTACTCTATATACGAAGATTCTATAATATTTTTTTACATTACATTTTTACAAATGACACATAATAAAAGTTTTTCTTTCGATAGATGAGAAATGTTGTTGTTGCTTTTTTTTTTTTTTTTCTTTTCTTCTTTTTGTTGTTTTTTTTTCTTTATTATTATTATTTTCCCTCTTTTTAAATAACGTCAGATAAATAAAATTGTAAAAATGACTTTTAAAGAATGACGATGAAAATGTTTCTTATTTTTTTTTTTTTTTCTTACTTTCTTTTTTAAAAAAATTGATTCTTCTTTTTTTTTATTCCGAACGATCCAATACGAATTATAATAATTTCGCATTGTATTGCTGTGAGATTATAGCGAGAAACATAAAAATATTCACATAGATTTCAAATACAAACGACTATATAAAATAAATTTTATTTTTTTTTTTCTTTCTTTCTTTCTTTTTTTTTGTTTTTTTTCTCTTTCTTTTTGTTTTTTTTTTTTTGCAAGATATGATGGAGCATGTTGGTGGACAGTTTCCATTAATTAGATTCTAACGGACTTTGCCAATAGTGTGCCTGCATGGATAACCGTTTATTATTGCTTGGTTTCAAAGGCGTCGTGCATTGCACAGCGTCTGGAAATCTTTTGTAATATCGTTCAAGTCGCAAATATTTCACGGTTACTAAATGACCTAAAATAGAATCACATAGAATAATAATCGTTTTTTCTTTTGTACGTTTACAAGTAAATATTTATTGAATATTTAATTTGAAACTTACCGTCAAACCACCAGCCGTGTAATGCTCTGTAAGCTTTTCCAGCATCTTTCTGCGATGTGCACTTCATATAAACGCAACCTTCTCGGCTACCGCGATCCACTCGAATATGAAGTATTTGCACACCTTCTCCACACTTTTCTAAAATGGCATCTTGTATTTTGATCTCCCAGTTGTCGTCATTTTCGCTACATACGCGTAACATTATACATATACATATACATATACACACACGCACACATACACACATATTTATATATATATACATAGTCTAGAAAAGACGTACAAAATAATACATACGCATCTGGATCAAACATATGTCTTATTTTTAAGCAGGGAGTCGGCGAACAAGTTAAACTATTAACCGATCCTTCCATAGTTTCAAACGCTTGTCCTTGCCATACTTTGGATTTTTTATTCAACGAAGGACTTTGCGCGTTAGACACGTTAAGAGTATTATTAGGTAACCAACGCCATACGTGAAATTCTTCACCAGCAACTTGTTGTACTTCTCTTCGAATTCTACAATTGAACAATAATAATTTATTTAATATTTTCTCTCGTCCAAAATTATAATTTTTAATGATATAAATATCACAGGGAACATGGACATGAAAAGAAGTAGAATTTAATTTGATTAAGTTGAACGTTTCGTCCCTTTATTGGGACTTCTTTAGCAACTGAATCATTAAACTTCAGCGTCTTTTTTTATTTAATTTCAACATACATTTCTTTTTATAATATTCTAAAACACAATACATCTAAAACTTCGTTAGTTTGGTCGTTATTATTTAAAAGCCTCAACAAAACTTTCAACTTAATCAAATTAAGTTCTACTTCTTTTCATGTCCAACTTCCCTGTGATATTTTATCATTAATAATAATTTATTTCACAATAACGCGTGCAAGTGAATTGTGTTTCTTAATTATTTTATAGAAAAGTAATATATAATCCTACCTAGATTCATTCTCGTCCAAGAATTTAACAGCTTTTTCCCATAAACTAGACATTCTTTTACGATCTTTCGGCAAAATCAAATTATCACGCACGTGATTGATCGCAAGAAATGTATCTTGCGTCGTACCGGAGGATGATAATCCAACATTTTGATGATGCTGTTCAACGATGTTAATGATTTCGCTAACTAGCTTAAATAGTTCTCTTTCCATTGATTTTTGATATCTTTTATACCAAACGAATAATTTCTGCGTTCCGATAACTGCTAAAATGCCTACGAATATATCATAAGTATCATATATATCTAAATAATATTTAAATAATATCCATTCGGATAATTAAAAAAAGTCCATATTTCGTCAACACGATAATATCTCATCACATAAATGCAAAATATTTATATCTCATGCATATAACTTTGTTTTTTGTTTTCTTTTTTGGGGGAGGGTTACATATAAAATAATAAATTCATGTTAATTGGAGAATTTGTTAGGCGCTTTCTTCGAATAATCTATCTGTCAGGAATTTACCAAGGGAGATTATCAGGAGAGTTGAAAAAATGGTGAATAACTTATTCTTGATATGACATTGCAATGGTCGATCTGGATTTAATATAATCATTCCAATTTTTCCATTTATACGTGCTGAAAATATACTATCCTGCAACAAAACATGATATGTTTTATTTCACCTATCCTTATTTTATATATTACATTAACATAATTTATATATATATATATATATATATATATATATATTATAGTGATAGAGAAGAAGAAATAAGTGAATATTTTTGTTTAGAATTTACCAACGAATTTAATACTTCTCCAGAAGTCTTATCGCCATCGCTTACATCAATAAGTGAAATACCCCATTGAGGATTCTTAATAATAAGAAGTTGTGCATTTTGTAAATATTCTTTCACTACTAGAGGGTCCTGTAAGATTCACTTGTATCATATATTTTAAATACGTTGTAAGTGTTTAAAATAATGTCAGAAACATACCAATTTAGTTTTTAACAACATATCCTCAATTTCCGAATCCGTTAAATATGGTATATCACTAGAATTGTCGCATAGGACAGATATTGCTTTTTTCAATAAAACCGGTTGAAGTTGTTTTAATAATAGTAATACTTTTTCTACATTTTCTTTCATTACACAATTAACTCCTGGTGCTTTGAGATCGGGCGTTCCCATAAAACACAGCGGTATATCGCTATCTATAAATTCATAAAATGTTAATTCTTACAGATGTGATTATATACAAGAAGATTTTCGTTGTGTTCATATATATTTATTCTATTAAAACTAATTATATTATTGCGATTTAAATAAAAGTTCATTCGACAAACTTAATGTAATAAATCGATCTTAAAATAAAATATTGAAATAATGGGAACAGGAAATAACGTGAAAACTGATAATACAATCAACTCATTTATTAGACATTTTTAAAAAGGATGTACATTATTAAATTTGGAACACTTAATGAAGTTCGAAAGCAATCTTTGAAATAAATTAAAAGAAAAAGCAAAAAATAAATAGCCGGACATTACGTTACTTTAGTTTTGTTCGTGTGTATCTCATAAATATTAGTAAAATAGTTGTAAAAATTAATTAAAATTATCTAATACGCAAGATTGTTTACTTGTTTTTATCTAGCAATAATATGAAAATAAAATGATACTTAAAGAATTATATTTCTGCATACCTACCCATTGATAATGATGGGAAAGTTTCATTTTTACCACCCAGTCCCAAGTATAATATTGCCAGGATTGCAAAAAATAAAGCAAGTACCACCACTAGGAAGACAGATATCATATTTTGGTTGTTCCGTAAATCTTCCTTATTCGAGTTGGACTTGAACTTTTTGCCAATAGTTTTACGAGATCTGTCGGTAATTGCATCAACCGTTCTTAAACTGAACAAAAATTGTCAATGTCATCGTATCGATTTAAAATTGTATTTTATTATTTTCTACATACCCCGCAGGCAAAGTTGAACACAACGATTTTAAAGAAGAGAAATGATGATTTAAATCCTTCTTGTATGTTTCAGGAAAAACAGAGGGTGAGTCTCGTATTATAGAACCTGCAAATGAAAACTAGTTAGATAATGTTCCGTTACATCATTCTAATAACTTACTATTCATCGAAGAGTGAGATGTAGAAGGGGTATCCAATGTCGCTCTAGAACTGAGCCTTCGTGTAAATTCTGATAAAAATGGAGTATCATAGTTCGAAAGCAAATCTCTCGAATCTCTAACATTCGTATCTTCCTTTGTTGGTGATATAAAAGTATTATAAGTTTTAAAAGGAGGTTCGACATACTTATTATCTTTAGGAGTATGTACAGGTCTTGACTTTGATTCGTATAATTTTGAAGATGGTTCTTCTCCAACCGTAGGCTCGGTATGTAATTTAGAACCATACAACTTTCCAACATTAGTTAAATATCTACTTTGCAAATAATTCGACGACTCGTTTTCTTCTCTAACATCTGAATCGGAACCAGTTTCTAAACCATCTGATCGATTGGCTGAATTATAAATCTTTGTATGTTTCTTTTGTAAACTTGTAATGGTACGATTAGAAAATGTTGATGAACCAACCGGCTCTGGTATAATATTATCAACAATTTCTATGTTGGGATCTTTCATCAAATTTTTAGTTTCCAAAGGTGCTGGTATCGTAGAAGATGGTGGGGGCATAGGATTGGCCAAAGTTTGTCGACGAGTATTAGATGCTGATTTTTTTTTTTTAACAACGGTTGAAGCTGTATCCTCATCGGTCTCATCGCTGCTGTATCTGTAAATGGATTATATATTCTATAATAATATAAATATCTTCCTATGAAATCTCTTAAAGTCAAGTTCTATTATTAACATTCTGATAATTAATATAAATAGGAAGGTATTTTAGTGTAACGTATATACCTGGCAGCTAACGAATGACGCGTTCCAGCAAGACCTCGGGTTTCAATAAGAGTCTTTAGTTTTTTAGCAAGTATTTTTCTGGTTGTCTGTGTTACAGGTCCTACCGGGTATCCATATTCCATAAGCTTACTACGTAATTCTGCATCACTGAGATTATCTACCGACATTTTGTTTACCAATACCATACTGAAATATTTAAACAGTTCGATCTCAGACGGATCAAATTTACCCACGATGAATTAAAAAGAACTAAGAAATTCAATTCTTTACTGCCAATAATTTGTTTATCTTTGGCTACTTTTATTTGACCTATTTTATCGTGCTAACACGTGAAACTTTTTCAAGCTTATTTCTTCGTCAATCTTCGAGAAATAGAATATTTAAGAAAGATTACTTTAATATATTCACTTTCGGAAAACAATTCACTCGTGAACTAAAACATGGCGCAATTTTCTAACGGCCATAGTTTTATACGCATCAGCCGAAGGCGTTCTATACACATTGTTTAAGTTCGTATCTTATTGGTCATTTGTTCCAAACTATGCTAACTTTTATGTTGCTTTTTATACTACTAAACTCAGTTGATAAGTTTACAAGTCGACAGATGGCGCCTCGAGCAACGTTCGTTTTTCGTATGGAGAGTTCGCCGTATCTCGTTCGTCATATTTCGTGTTTCTTCGGTTGACGCCATATTGTCGATAAGAACGTCGAGGAGGTAGACCTTGTTGAGGAAAAATTTAATTAGAAATATACACACAGACAAAATTCTTTACAATGTTTGGACGGCAATTAATCAGAAGATTTACTACGAGTGTTGTACGAAGATCAGATCACAATGATGGCGTACCCGGTTCCGTAAGTAAAATACTTACAAATAATTTTTCATTTGTAATAATGTTCCTTCCGTTCGTATATGATATAATCAGCTGTTTTTCTTACACAGAATGTACCATTCCCCATAAGAAACAAATATGTGGTAGTGGGAATATTTTGCGCCTTTTTGGGAAGTGGCTTTTCCATACCTTTTCTTATGCTTCGTCGTTCAGCATTGAAGTAAGTTATATAAACTATTTCCTTGCATACCTGTAACCTATTTTTCGATAGATTTATTTGACGTATCGGATTTTTCTACGTTACACAATTTCTCGATTAATAATAATTAAAGAAATATTTAAGCGTATACAAATGATCATAAAAATAAGCAGCATGATTGTTACATCGTTTTATGTAATTGTTGTCATCTTTTTCTTTCAGACCTTAAAAATATTTGTGATAAATAAAATATACATTAATAATTTACGAACTGGAGAATGTGTAAAGAGTAGTAATTGTACGTATTGATGTATTATATTCATCAATATTAAATTATTGTTAATAAACTCTTTGGTCTTCATATTATTATAGAAAATAATTTATAAATATAATGGGTTTTTTAATTGTATATAATATATTTTATCGACTGAGCTAAATTAGTTCAGGCATTTCATGACAGGAGGCGTTTTGAATTGAACCATCTATTGTACAATCTGCATAAAAATCGATATATTTTACGAGTCAAATTTTCATTGGGAGAAAATAGCTTTTAATTATTAACAAAACTATAATAATAATTATTAGATTGAAAATTTCGTTTATATAATAGTTCGTATCATACTTAGATAAGAATTATTGACCCACGTAGTGGTACCATTGCCGCCATATTAGTTCAGTTTCGATCCAATTTTGCGCATTTCTTTTTTAACGAATCGGAAAATGCGTTTAATTAATTAAATGTCGAACAAATAACCGTGCAAAATTGTATATCGACGATGAGAAAAAAACAAATAAAAGCGTCTAATTGAATCCGATTCAATAGCATTTATTTATGTTTGCGTTATCGACGAATGAAAAACCAATTCTTGCATCGGTACTATTAGATAACGTAGGAAACCTCTTTTCCAAAATACATAAATTCATATCGCAGAATTTGTATTCACGTGTAGAGAATCCAAAAACAAAAAATAAAAAGTACGTATCATTGTATATTTTCATCATACATTCGTATTATTTTTAAATCGTTATATATCCAATTAATTATACGATTCTTAATTATATTCCTAAAACAAATTTTACGTGTAGGTGGTAAATAGGTAAAATAAATAATGCGAAAAAAATGGGGATCGTTCGAAAAAAAAAACAAAAAATAAAGAAGACATGATCAAAAAGGAAAACAAACACAAACATACATCTTTAGTCTTCTTTTTATTTCATCGAACACGCACAAACGTTAAAACGACAATCCATATTTACAAGTCAGAAGTGAGGTGTAGGAGGAGGGGGGGCGGGGAGAAAAGAAACAAGAAAATAAAGAAAGGTAGGAGAAGAAAAAAAAAAAGAAGCAAATTCGTATAAACAAACACGTATAAAAAAATAATACCGAAATATATAATAAAAATAGTAAAAGGGGTGGTTGCAATGGTGGTTGGTTGCGTTATCCACATTAGGTAAATTTTACGATTGGAATTTTTTTTCTTCTACTTGTGTGATTTCTTTTTTTTTGTTCTCTTTTTCGTTCACATTACGAATTCGCGCGCATGGTTGGAAGAACAAAATTATTTATTGTTCTATTCGCGTTTCTCTTTATTTTATTTCTTTTTTGTTTGTTTGTTTGTTTGTTCCACCGGGTACTTTTCTATTATTTTTTTGGTTCTTTTCTCTTTAGTCGGAACTTACCTCGAGGATTTTTCACGGATTAAATCAAAAGAGCCGGTGGTTTGTTATTACACACTATTTCAGCATCATTGTCGTCGTAGTCGTCGTTGTTGAAGGACTTTTACCAGCTCTCTCTCTCTCTCTCTCTTTCTCATTCTCCCCATTCATCTTTTACGTGACTACCCAACTAAAGAAAACCGCGTACGAGTCGAAGAGGTGAACACTTAGCGTGCTTGGATGCTACCAAAAGAGGTATCAAGGTACATAGGTAGGTAGGTAGGTTCTTTAGTATCAAGACCGTCAACCACCCGAGTAAATTTTTTTTTTTCTACCCCCTTCCTTTCTTCCTTCCCTCCCTCCCATCCCCTTTTTTTTCTTTTCCTCTCATTCTCGTCTAATTGGGGTAACAACAGACTCATTAGTCGTACCGGTTGAGAAGTCGAGAGAAAAAAAGGAGTTAGAGAGAGAGAGACAGAGAGAGTTAGAGAGAGTGAGAGAGAGAGAGAGGGGGGGGGCTCGTTTAACGTCGAGTGTGGTGGTTCGTGAAATCTTTTGCATAACGAGCGTCTCTCTTTTTCTCTCATTCCCCTTCTCTGTGTTTCGTTATTCTTGGCGAGAATGGAAGGGGGGAGAAGTATGGGTAAGGGGTGGGTTGGAGGGTGGGGAGGGGTGGAAAGCGGAAGGAAAATATAAAGTAAGAAGTGAGGTAATAGACGGTAGGAGAGAAAACGTTAATGGGCAGACGCGAACAGGAAGAACGTGCAAAGATACCGAAAAACCAACGAGTGGGTAAGAGACTCTTACGACACAGCATCGTCGACACCAATTTTTTTTAACTCACACACCCTCCCAACCCCAACCCCAACCTCATCCTCATTCTCGTTACCATCCCAATCCCAATTTAGCATGAAAATGTTTCTTCTTTCTTTCTTTCTTTCTTTTTTTGTTTTCTTTTTCTTTTTTTCCGCTCGTTTGTTCGAAACAAAATTTAACATTAAACCTACAACGCGTGATCGAATGAATGATCGTTTACTTTTTAATTTGTAAAACTAAAAAAAAAAAAGTGTATTAAAAATATATATTATTAATTTTATAAATAAGGAGATTATATTTATAATAAAATATTCTTTTCTTTTATTGGGATATATTATATATGGTTTTATTTTTTCTTCTTTTTTTTTTTTCATAGGGATTATTTGACCAATCAAAGTAGGATTTAAGGTATGCATGATGTGTTGATAGGTTTTAGTGTTAAGATAATTGGATAAAAGACGTAATATATTTTTTATTCAGATAATAATGTTCCATAAAACATTGTTTATATATATATATATATATATAATGTGTATGTATATATATATATTTTTATTTATACGTAGGACTATGAACAAATATCTTTTCTTCGCCTAGGATCCTAGTCTCTTAACTTAAATTTAAACGCGTGAAGAAAAACGGACACGAAGCATTTTAGTTTCGTTGCGGCTGCTGATGCAACGAGAATTGCATTCTTCGCTTCTTCGATATTATTTTTCGCATTCTTTTCTTTTTTTTTTCCTGTTTTTTTTTTTCTATTTTTCGTTTTTCTCGTTTTTTTTTTTTTTTCTTTTCTTTTTAGTATACGATACAGTCGACTCGTTTCGATATCGAATCAACTCTTCTAATAAATCAGGGTACTCGATTTTATCGAGCAAATAACGCAGCTTAAAACTACAAATTGTTGATGAGGACGCGATACATATATTATAACTCACTTTTTTTTTTTTATTTTCATACCAAATATAATTTTCTATGTTTTCTTCTTTTTTTTTTTTTTCTTTCTTTCTTTCTTTCTTTCTTTTTCTTTTCTTCCCGTATCTCTTTTTTTTTCTTCCCCCCTCGCCCGTTATTATTTATTTTTATTTTTTTTTTCCTTCCCCTTTTGTTCCTTCTTCTTTTTTTTTCTTGTTTTGTTTTGTTTAAATTAAGTGTTGTTTTTTTTCTTCTTCTCGTTATTCATTTATTTATTTATTTCTTTTTATTTTTTCTCGTTATCATAATCTCTTGTGGACATGCTTTTTTTTTTTTAGGATTAACGAAGCTTCGATAAGAAGAAGAAAAAAAAAAGAAAATAAAAAAGAAGAAAAGAGAGTAAGAAAAATCAATTGAAAGAAAAGAAAGAAAATAAATAAAGGTATATTAAGTGCAGGGGTAACATCATTCTGTTGTGCATTGTGTTGTAAATCTTTTTGTTTGTTTTATATTTTATTCAATGGAAGCCACGTATATACGTTAACGGCCCTTAAACAAATCAATTATTTTTCTCGCTTATTTTTAAAAAGAAAAATCAATTGAACAGACAATAAACATATTAATTATAGGAATCTTTTTTCTTTTTTGTGTTTTTTGTTTTTTGTTTTTTTTTTTAAACATCATTTGATCGCCACGTGTAATAATAATTAATGACTTTATCTTGTTTTTTTTTTTTTCTTTTTTTCCTATTTTTTCTTTTTTCTTTCACTTTGGTTTATGGTTTTGGTTTTCGTTTTTCGTTTTTGTTTTTGTTTTTGTTTTCTATCGCCATTGTAAATTAATCGCTGGATTGTCAAATCTGTTGTTTAATACCATCGTTTGTATAAAGTTACCAAAAACTCTCCCCTACCCCCTCTCCCTCTCCCTACCCACCCTCCTTCACCAATTCCTACGATAATGCGACTTTACAGGCGAGACGAACGAACGAAAAGAAAAAAGAAGAAAAAAGAAGAAAAAGAAGAAGAAGAAGAAGAAAAACAAAACAAGAATTAAACAAACAAAATTAGCGAAAGTGAGAGGGTCGAATTGAAATCATGATTATTGTTTTTCTCTCTCTTTCTTTTCTATCTCTCTTTCATCTCGCATTCTTTCGCACGTTCTCTTTCTCTCTCGTTTTCTTAAATGGAAGAAAATTGGATTCGTACATCATCAAAAATACACGTTTGATATATTGAACGTCTCTTAACAATTATTGCACGCTAATATTCCTCGCATTTTTTTTTTTTTCTTTTATTTTTTTTTTCTCGATAAAACTTCAAATGGTTCTTTTGCTTTTTTTTGGTTTTTAATTGTTTATTTCTCTCTCTCTCTCTCTTTCTTTTTCAATCCTCTTTCTCTTATCTTTCTCATTCTTTCGTTCGTGTTTTGTATACACGTATGACGTATGTTATGTGTGTATTTGTGTGTGGTTAGGGGGTGGGGGGTGGTTTAAGTGGGTAAATACTTAAGTATATTGTGTATACGTGCATGTATACTTTTTATTCGTGTGTTAACGCTACAAAAGGAAGAAGGTTCATATAATAATATATATAAGTGTGTGTAGGAGGTGTAGGAGGTGTAGGAGGTGGAAGAGGAGGAGAAGGAGGAGGAGGAGGAGAAATCCATTTGCGAATCATGAAATAAATATTTATTTTCACGATCTATATCCCCTCCCCTCTCCTCCCCTCCCCCCGTCGCACATTTTTTATGCTCGACTAATAATATTTCATTTTAAAATACCCTTAAATATCGATAAATGATACAGGTGGTCGATTCCATGCCACATAAACGTGGTGGTGGTGGGGATGGTGATGGTGGGTGGTGGTGGTGATGGTGGTGGTAGTGGGGGGTGGTCGGTTCAGGGGGTGAAATATTTTCATCGACTTATTTCCATGTTTTCTTTTTTCTTTTTCTTTTCATCTATGCATGTATTGAACAACAACAAAAAAAAAAAAGGGGGGAAAAAAAAGAAAAGAAAACATTTAATTAATAACGTTTCGCGAAAGTCCGAAGGATTTGTTTGATTGTTTTTTTTCTTTACTTTTTGTCGTTGGTTTTCTTTTCTTTGCTTTTTTTATACGCTCGTATAAAATATACGTTATTATCGTAATAGTAATCGCGATAAAATAACATACCCCATTAATTATCTCTCTTCCTCACTTTCTCACTTTCTGTTTTTAAATTTTTTCTGCTTTTTTTTTTCTGTTTTTTTTTTTTTCCTTTTGTAAGCACTAACTTAAATTACAAGCGTAATATTTACAACTCTCTAAGAGGGTAATTAATCTTTCCTTCTCTCTCTCTTTCTCTCTCTCTCTCTCTTCATCTTTCATTTTCTTTCTTTCCTTCATTTATATTTTCTTTTTCTTTTTTTGCATTTGCCTTCGTCATTATCGCCGTATTTTTTTTTTGTTTTGTTTTTTTTTTTGCGAAGTATTTATGCAAAAAGTAAAACGCAACAACAAAAATATTCCTTATTTACAATAGCGCATATTTTCCTGTTCCTCGTGGGGGTTTTTTTTTTTTTTTATTCTCTTCGCGTTCTCATACTCTCTCTCTCTCTCTCTCACTTTCTGTTTCATGACATGTGTGTATTAAGAAAAAAAAAAACGTTTATAATATAAATCCTTCGTAGAATTTTCGTTTATCACGTACGGACGGCCTGATTACCTTTATAATAATAATAATAATAATAATAATAATAATAATAATAATAATAATAATAATAATAATGATAATGATATACGCGTTGAAAAATGTTTAAATGATTTTTTTTAACAATTAAATTAATTAAAAATAAAACGAAAAGAAAAGGAAGGGGGGAGAGGAGAGAAAAGAATGATGAGGAGGAGGGGGGGGGGGAACAGGTATACATATAACATTTACAAATTTGTTATTTGCTACTTTAATCGGATTGGTGATTAGAAAGGGGTTGGTTAACATCGAAGAAATATCATCGGACTCGTTTTATTTCTTTTTTTTTCTTTTTTTTTTGTTTCTTTGCCATTTCTCTCGTAACTTTCATTTCCATTTTCGATTAGGTATTGTCCAATTACCAGAAACAAAAAAACAACGTACGATGACAGACACAATAATAATAATATCCATAAAATCGTTCGAAACAACGTGATTCGTGATATTATCACAGATTATGATGAAATCAGGGGGTGGATGGGGGTAATAGGGGGGAGGGACCAAGAATAACAAATACAACAATTGTCGTTAGTTTTGTTATATTTTATGGGGAGATTGAGGAGTGGTGGTGGTGGGGGAGGGATGACGACGTTAATGTAAAAAAAAAAAAAAGAAAATTAACGCGTTTTATTTTTAAACAATCGATTCATATATATATGATCGCACAAATAATTGATAAAAATTATTTTTAATAAGTGATAATATTAATATCGAATTTAATTTTCGATTAAGATGATACGCGACAACATATTCCATGGGATTTTTTTTTCCCCCTCGAAATAAAAATATCGTCGACACATTTTTGTTTCCTTCTTCTTTTTTTTTTGTTCAAATTACGAATTGGGGAAAAAAAATACGATACTTGTAACTTGATACGTACGTACGTGTCATTTCATATTTAACTATCAGAAAAAATCACAAATTGATTTAACCAACGAACGCGTTCAAATTCCAAACAGTGGGAGGCAGGGGGGTGCAGACAGGGGGGAGGGGTAAGATAGCAAAACGTTTGATTTTCTCTATTCACCGATATTATCGCATTCTCTCGATAATATTTCACCTTCTCCATTCATTCCCCATAAACCCTCTCCCCCGCTCCCTTCTACCCCCAAACTCTCATCGTTCCGTTTAGTTCAACGTGTTTCTTCGATTGATATTCGAAAATTCGCCAATGTTCGTTAGAAACGGACGATACACAGATTGTTAATAATAGTAATAGTATTAGTGGTAGTAATAGTAGTGGTATATATGGCATGGAACGATCCTGAATTATTTGTTAGGCATTTAAGCTATATACATGACGATTTTCTCTCTCTCTCTCTCTCTCTCTCTCTCTCTCTCTCTCTCTTTCTATCTATCTATCTCTTTCTCAGTTTTAAATGTGTGTATATATATATGTGTGTGTGTGTATGTGTATATATATCCTTAAAAGGAGATCGATATGTCTCGTTGGTGGGTTGGCTTGGTGGCTTGGTTGGTTCGTGAATCCCTGGGGGGGGTTTTTATAGGGAAGACCATATTATTCCTTTGGTGGTTAATTTTTCTGTTTTTTTTTTTTTCTTTCTTCTTCTTTCCCTCCCTCCCTTTGACTTTATTCCTTCGCGGACAAGGATCCATTAGTCAACGCCATGACCGGGCCAGAACTTCCCCTTGAGTTAGCGTCGGAGTTGAGTTCCAACGACGAGTCCTGAAACGAGAAAAGAGAAGAGAACAAAAAAAATATATATAGTTGATTTTAGTGTTGGAGTAAGTGAAAAAT
>JACGWG010000041.1:947189-961632 GCA_023678865.1 Polistes exclamans
ACTCGTTTCGAACTACGATAAATCTGAACGCCTGTCGACCACCACCTTTAAGCCTTTTTATCAATCCTATTTTTTTTGTTTTTCCTACTTCTTATTTTTTACCACTATTTCTCACCCTCCCCCCGAAGCTCCTAAACCATCAGATTTTAATTCGACGAATCGACGTCGGGTTCTTTTTTTTTCTTTTTGCTTTTCTTCAGCCCCGTCGTTTCGCTTCCTTTTTGATTCTTCTTTTTTTTTTTGTTTTTTTTTTTTTTATTCTTTTCCCTTCATTAATTAATTATCTCCCGCGACACGATGTTTTTTCTTTCTTTTTTTAAATTTATTATTTTTAAATTTAATATTATTATTATTATTATAGATTATATGTCTCGTAAATGAAACCTTCGTATTATTACCATAATGGAAAATAAATTGTTCGTTATTGATCGAAATAATTATAATTAATCGTATGATCGTGTTCGATTTATTTTACTTTGTTTAAACGTTTGTCGAATTTAGAACGATATAAACAAACAAACAAACAAAAAAGAACAAAACCAAATGATTTTTATTCTACTTAATTAAAACGTTTAAACGTCTCGTCGTTATTCGCATCGAAATTTTCGAATAATTTCGTTTAATTTCCATTTGAAAAGATGAAAAATTAAAATAAGAAAGCAAAACAAAAACCAAAAAAAAAAAACAGAAAAGATCACGTGTATATTACAATATACAACAAATAGAAACACACGGAACGGGTAGTGCATACCCGCAAAGCCTGCAGGCTAGGCGTCCTCATACCACCCCCTAGTCCCACCCCACCACGTTCGACGTTGCTTTACGATGATATAGGAAACCATAACTGGTTTATGCGGTCATTACACGCTTGTGGCCAGCTTCGGCGATACATTTGGCAATGATCGTCCGGGTGGGTGTACGCGTGAAACCGAACAGTACGCCGCACGAATAGGAACAATACGTGGAAATGCGAACGAATGAGTGAGTGAGTGAGTGAATGATTGCGAGAGAGACTGAGATAGATAAATAGATAGACAAATAGAGATAGAGAGAGAGAGAGAGAGAGAAACAGACTGCTGAACGTTTGGTTAGCTCGCCAGTTTGATTTATTGTCGCGAAGAAAGCTTTTCCGAACGATCCTTCCTCTCTTACACCAGACCCATACATACATATATACATATATATACATATATATATATATAGGTATACATAGATAGATAGGAATACCGTTGTTGATCGGTTTACGATCGTTCGTAATATGCTTTCCGCGTATTAGTATTAGTAATAGTAGTAGTAGTAGTAGTAGTAGTAATAGCAACAACGAGAACTACTGCTTTTAACAGTTTCGTCCTAGCTGTCTGGCATCCCTTAGCAAGCACCACCCCCATCCCTATTTTGTCCGTTTCCTACCACCCTCTGGCGATTCTCACTCGCCTAGCTCGCTCACCCGCCCGTTCGTGGTATCGGTCATTAGGAAGTTAAAGGGGTCCATTACAGTCTTTACGATCTGCCATCCACCCTTTCCACCTACCCACCTGCCAGGTCAACGTAACAGCAGCATCTCGTCTTACTATGGTAACCCATGGAAGAGAATAACGCTTTACTTCCCCAATTATATACACACCGAGAATTCCTATGGTCTAAGAAAATTTTTCTACCGGCAAGCAGTTTCCACTGAGATTACTTTTTTTCCTCCTTTTTTATTTTTCTCTTCTATCCCTTTTCCTTTTTTTCTTCTTCCCTTTACGTTGCTAATTTTTTTTTCAACCTCCTATATTATTATTATATTATATTATGATATATATTATATATATAATATAATATATATACTATGTATATTATATATATAATATAATTTCAACCCTAATATTTTCAACCCCCTATATTATTATTATATTATATTATGATATATATTATATATATAATATAATATATATACTATGTATATTATATGTATAATATAATTTCAACCCTAATATTTTCAACCCCCTATATTATTATTATATTATATTATGATATATATTATATATATATATATAATATAATATATATACTATGTATATTATATATATTTATATCAACCCCTAGGGCCCCTGCCCCTGCCTCTGCCCTTGTCCCCCACCGTCCCCCTTTTCACGATTGCATTCCTATTTTCACGTAATCTTTTCTGTCCGTTCTGTCCGTCATGTAATTTCGATAATGGGGGGAGGAGTCAAAGTTTGACTTGTCTCTATTTCTTTTTTTTTGTTTTGTTTATATATATATTTGCTCGTATTACACTTTATTATACAAGGGTGTCTTTATTTTTTTTCTTTCTTTCTTTTTCTCTTTCTCATTTTATTATCCGTTTGTTTAAAACACGTTGTTTCTACGCGACGAGATTTATTTATCGTAGAAAACCGCAAGAAGCTTTGCCCGAGACTCGCGCGAATTAATTCCGTACACCGTGGGGTCACGGGTTTATCCAATTTTGAAACGTCTTTACTAGTTTACGCTTGCTGAGGGTAGTAAGGTAAGGTGAGGTGAGGTGAGGTTAGGTGAGATGGGGTTGGAATAAGGGGAGTGTCGGAAGAAAAGACAATTTTATCGTTGGTGTCTTATGTTACCGTGAAAGATGAAACTTGGAATAAGTCAAGATTCACATGATCTTATGGTGGATGTCCGAAATATCGATGTACAAGAATAAATCGAAATATTCGGTTATAAACTCAAGCGTATTTGGTATGCACGGGGTTGACATCTGCTATGTGAATCTCAAAATGATATCCAATTTCAATATTTCGCGGTAACATTTATCTATGAAAAAAAAAACTCTAAAAAATAAAAGAAAACAATAGTAGAAACATTAAGTAGGGACAATTATAATGTTAATTATGATACTTACGATGCTAAGGGCGTGCATGATGCAGGCCTGAGCTGTGTTCTCGACCTGGATCAATTCGTCGCAATCCTCGTGATCCAACCCATTAACGTCGGATCGTATTTTGATCGGAGATAAAGCGGCCTCGTTGTCCGTTGACTTGCCACTGTCAGGGGACGGTATTAATTCGTGACCGTCAAGATCCTCCTCTTCGACGCGTTCCTCACAATCCGTTGCTTTGATCTCCTGTTTGAACAAATTAATAATCGTTCATTCCAATAGAATGATGATGATGATGATGATGATGATAGTATTGCTTTGTCATTTATATAGTACATTGTTATATACACAAATACATACACACACAGCTCACATACGTATTTGTGCATATATATATACATGTTACCACCGTGGAAGACCGAAATTGGATAATGTCAAGATTCGCATGATGAAATGTTAACGCATATACCTAATATGATCGGTGAAAGACCGAATATTTCGGTTCATTAATAATTAACATTAATAATTCTGACATAATTAATTATGAATATTAAACATTAATTTATTCAGTATTTTTTCTCGTCCAAAATTATAATTTTTTGATGATATAGGTTCATAGGGAACTTGGACATGAAAAGAAGTAGAACTTAATTTAATTAAGTTGGACGTTTCGTCCCTTTATTGGGATTTCTTCAGCAACTTAATCATTAAAGCTCAGCATAAAAGGGACGAAACGTCCAACTTATTTAAATTAAGTTCTACTTCTTTTCATGTCCAAGTTCCCTATGAACCTATATCATTAAACATTAATATTTCTGACATATATCAAGCGACCATGTGATTCTTGACATTATCCAATTTCGATCTTTTACGGTAACACACATACAAACACACACACACACGTTTAACACACATATTCTCGGTCTCGGTTTCATTTATATTTTATTGTCAAAGGAGAATTTAGAAAGATTCAATGTTTCCCAGCCACCCCTCCTTCCTCCCTCCCTCCCCTTGACCCCATTAGATCGATCGTAAATATCGTGGTAAAGAAATAAGAACAATCGGTGAGTCGCGTCAAAATCGTTCTAGATTTAGAAATTTTTCAGCAGATTTTGATGCCAGAGGTCAGAGGGGTTAAGAAAAAAGTGCGGGCGAGGGGAGGAAACCAGAAAAAAGTTCTTTTATTCGGCTGAATAAGCACAAATGACCTAGACGAGAAACGTCGATTCCATCGGAGTTGGCCATTATGGGGTTGACGTATCGACAGACACGACACTGAAACACATGGACTGACGGGGTGGGGTGGGGAAAGGGGTCGAGGTAATATTTCTTTGGATTGCACGATTTCACCTTTAATTCTTTCTTTCTCTTTCTATCTTTTTCTTGTTCATTTTCTTTATGTTTAGCAATTTCATCGTGGGGGTCCAAGAAAACGTGACCTTTTTTCTCGACTGACGCATTTGCTATTATCCAGGTTTTACATTCTTCCGCGATTTCGCGAACTCGTAAGATTACTTTAACCTGAAACGAGCCGAAAGACGCGTTCGGGGATTATAAAATTGTAATTTATTGCCGCTGAGGTAACCTCGGATTACATTGGTGTGGTTGGATGATTCACCGACTCGGTTACTCGATGAATTATTATTCGCTAACATATTGCTCTACCCTTCTAACCTTATTTTCTTCTTAATCATTTTCTATAAAGTAGAGATAGTAAGAAAGAGAAAGAGAGAAAGAGAAAAAGAGAGAGAGAGAGATAGATAGGAAGGAAAGAATACTTTACATTCTTACAAAATGTCATTATTATCAGACGAGTAAAGTCGATGAATAATGTTTCATTTCACGTTAGTTAATGTTACCAGAAAATATCTTCAAATTCACATTATTGTCAACTTTAAAATAGAGTATAATAATAATATAAAAAAAAATGATATATTTACTTTTGTGAAATAAAAATTAAATAACCTCTTTTGTACGCGCGTTATTTTCTTTTTTCAAATAAAACCTTTTCAGATTAACCAAACCAGCTGCTGCTGTGTTAGGGTTTAAGTAGTCGGTAGAAATGGAGCCGAGGAAAAACGATAGAGGAAAGGAAAGAAGTAGAAGTAGAAGTAGAAGAAGAAGAAGAAGTAGAAGAAGAAGAAAATGCGTTTACCTTGGCACAAGCACTCCCCCTCCTCCTCCCCCTCCGTCCTCCTCGTACGAAGAACTTGGATCGAAGGAAAAACTGTTAGCTACTTTCTCACCATGTTGGGAGGGGTAGGGGAAGGGAAGGGGAGGGGAGGGGGAGTCTTTAGATTCCTGTTATCGGTTGGAATAAGTTGAACAGAGATAGAGGTAAGTATGCCTAAAGGCAAAGCCACATGAACGGCGACTTCCACTTAACTTTTTTCTCACCTCGAAAAGAACATAGAATAAGAGGGAAAGGGGTATGGTACGGGGTGAGGGGAGAAGAACGAGAAAGAGAGAGAGAGAGAGAGACTTTCACCATCGGGCTTGTCCATCTCGATAAAATCCGCAGCTGCTCGACTACTTAAGCTTCTTTTTTTTTTTCTTCTTCTCTCTCTCTCTCTTTCTTTCTTTCTTTCTTTCTTTTTCTAAATCACACGTAAATCGCTAGGGGTTTTTTTTTATTTTTTTTCTTTCAGTTCAAAGAGAACCGGACAAGATGATTCTACTTCTATCTTGTTTTTATTCTCGACTCTTTTGTTAAATACATTTAGTTTGTTCAAAGTTCTTTCTTTCTTTTTTTTTTTTTACTGACGTCATTCAAATCATTATATTCGTTTAGAAATTGTAACGATTTACGAATGAATTAGTGAATGGTATTTAACAATTGTTTTTTTTTGTATTGGATATTATTGACGGGTATAAAATTCAGTTTGGTTTCGATGTTTGCTTAAAAAACTTTTGTTCTGTTCAATAACTACCAATTGTTTGAGTCACAATAAGGACTCAATGAAAAAAGACGCTGAACTATAAAGATTAAGTTGCTGAAGAAGTCCCAATAAAGGGACGAAACGTATAAATTAGTTAAATTAAGTTCTACTTCTTTTTTATGTCCAAGTTCCCTATGATACCTTCTCATTAATAATAAGGAAAACATTTGAAGTAAGACCAATCTCGAGAACAATTGAATCGCGAGTCTGACTCGTGTTCGGTTTAAATTTCTTACCACGAGTCAGGCTGGTGCCTTATCGTTTTTAGCTCACATTTGTTTCTACCACGAGTCTTACTCGTTGTCGTATGACAAGGGGAGTTGTAAATTTGATCACATTTTTGTATCTAATTGAAAAAAGATAGATAGATAGAAATGTATAAATTACTTGAAAGTCCGGTGGTGAAGGTGAAGATGATTCCTTGACGTGCTGACTCGGACTATGGGGTGGACTATGGGGTGGACTCTGCGTTGATCTCGGACTCTGTGCTCGTGTACCAAGTTCGTATATGTTTATCATATGAGCAGCTTGAGCATGAACCATCAGTTCCCATGCTGTTGGGAAAGATACCTTGCAGAGTACACAGAGCAGGGCCGTCGTGGAGTCTCCTATTTCGTGAACGAAACAAACAATTTTTGTCACCAATTTTCTTAAACTTTTTTCAAAGATGATAATTTAACTCACGAAGTTTATATACTAGGAAGACGATCGCAGTGTTACTAATGTGTTTACGGTATACACAATGAGAGAATGATTTCTATTGCCGCTAGAGAGCGCGTCCATTCGTTTGATCTGATTTTTCAAATATTAATAAACCTAACCTTTAATTTAGGAAAAGAAAAAATAGATAAACAAGTCGACGAAGTAAATGAAAAAATTAGAAACTAAAGGAAATGTGGAATAATTGGTTATGATATCGCAAAGTCAAGAAAAAACAATAATAATAGCATTAAAAAAATATGTCGATAAATCATCCTGTATATTTGTAAAAAAAAATTGTTAAATGGAATCGATTTATCTTGAACTCACAATTAGTACAAAAATAGAATAATACTGTATGTAAAATGTAATTGCTAGTTACTTTTAAACAGTAAACCATAAAATCAATATTATAAAATAACCTGTTGAGCTGCAAGAAAATTAATATCCTAATCCTTTAATTATTTCTTAATTAAATTAAGGCTTCTTGATTAAAACAAAAATATCTAAAAAGAAAACTATTTGTTTTATTTGTTTATTTATAAAATCACACGTATTTAAATCTGAACTTCTGAACACTAGCGCCGCTCTCGTGGAGAATTATCGTACTCGGTATTTAATTATTTTCAACAACACAAATTCGACGAAAACGCGTATCTCGATCGTCCTACTTGTATAGAGTTTCATTGTTTAATTATACACGTAAAAGTTGGAATTATGACAAATTTCCATTTAACATCGTTGCATCGAATCAATCGTATTGTCGAACAAATTTTAAATCGGTAATAATTTTTCTTCACATTTTTCCTTGTTTTTTTCTATTTTTTCTTTTCTGTGACGTAATTTTGTACAATTGTATTTTATTTTCGATCTCGGATTACAAATGGAAATTTCGTGCAAGTTGAATTTGTATATATATATATATACGACGAGTCACGTTTAAATGAACTACTTTGATCTTCGAGTAAATATGTTAATAATAATTTAATTATCAATAATCTTGTCCAAAAAAATATATTAATATATAAGTCTCAAAGGGAATTATAGACGGTTAATAAATCTAATGAACAATTTATTTTGAACTAGTTGTACGTTTCGTCCCTTATTGGGGACTTCATCAGCAAACTTGATCATTTACAGTGCACGTGTCAATACATATTATCTTTTTTACAGAGTCATACATTTCAATAAAACTTAACATATTACAATACAATTTGATCCTAAACACCTTATCTTATCACACGTAGTCAAATACTGATTCTATCTAGACTAGTGTTTAATAATCTAGGTATCTTCAGTATTGAAAATATGGTAAATATTTTTTATGCTGAAAGTGAAAAAATTTTAATAAAACTTATATTAAATTAAAGTACACTCTTTTGTCTACGCGTAGAATACCATATGGAGTTATAAATTTAGCATTTAAAGTTCAGGAAATGTCAGAGAATGCAATACTGTAAATTGTGCATCTTTGCAATTTTTTTGAAAAGTTTCGGTAAATATTTTTTATACTTTTTGATAATGGATATTAATGATTTTTATATTAAATTAAAGAACATTCTTTTGTCTACGCGTAGCATATCTTTTTGAGATATAAATCGATTTGCAAAGGTTTAAAAAATATCAAAGAATGCAATGCTGTAAATTTTTCCTACTTTGCCATTTCTTTAAAAAGTTTTGGCAAATATTTTTTATACTAAAAGTGAATAGATTTTAATGAAACTTATATTAAATTAAAGCGCACTCTTTTATCTACACGTAGAGTATCTTTTCGCGTTATAAAAAAATCTGCAAAGGTTCAAAAAATGGCAAAGAAAAGTTGGCGGATTAGGCAATGTGAATAATGCCTAAGGCCAGGCATTGTTAACATTGCCGGGGGAGGTTATTCTACGCGTAGACAAAAGAGTGTACTTTAATTTAATATAAGTTTTATTAAAATTTATTCACTTTTAGCATAAAAAATATTTACCATATTTTCAATACTGAAGATACCTAGATTATTAAACACTAGTCTAGATAGAATCAGTATTTGATTACGTGTGATAAGATAAGGTGTTTAGGATCAAATTGTATTGTAATATGTTAAGTTTTATTGAAATGTATGACTCTGTAAAAAAGATAATATGTATTGACACGTGAACTGTAAATGATCAAGTTGCTGATGAAGTCCCCAGTAAGGGACGAAACGTACAACTAGTTCAAAATAAATTGTTCATTAGATTTATTAACCGTCTATAATTCCCTTTGAGACTTATATATATGTTAATAATAATAGAAATGATGAATAAATTTTAGTTGTTTTATTTACGTAATAAAAAAAATTGAACGAAAGGCTGATACTAAAGGGTTTAGACATTTTTTTTTTTCTGTTTGTCTTGTGAAAATTCATATTTACGGAGATACATCGAAGTGGTTTCATTTACTTATAGAAAACATTTTATATGTATACGATACGTTGAGACACAGCTGTGCATTATTATGATACAATCGTGATGATACAAAGTAATTCTAGGATACGCGAATGTTGCACGGAGAGTAAAAAAAAAAGGATTGAAAAAGATTTGATTTCACGAATGATATCAATTCGAAGTTTGTTTTCATCGAAATTTAATGAGAAATGAGAGAGGATTTCTTTTTTCTTTTTGCGATGATAATTCATTAGAAAAGAAAAAAAGAGACAGGGGAGGAAAAAAAAATGAAAATTATAACCGAAAAACGTTCGACGTTTCTTTTCCGAAGATTCTTCGAATCGTATCCGAAAAAAGATATTTTTTAAATGACACGAATGATTAATGTAGATTGAAAAGGATTTTGACATTTTTTCTCTTTCGTCAGAATGAAAAACTCGACGAAACTCGATGTTCATAAGATCAAATAATAATAATAATAATAATAATCTGAGAGAAAAGTTCGATAATTTGCTTGGATGTATTTATTATTTGTTTAGTTGTTCAACTTTTCTGTTCTTTATAATAATACGACAAGGAAGTAAATTACCATATTCCTTTTATAGAATATTTTTTTTTAATATAATATAAACTTAAAGAAAAAGAAAAAGAAAAAGAAGAAGAAGAATAAGAAGAAGAAGAGAAAGAAGACGAATACGGAGTTTCTTTATATGACAGATTTTTTCATTAAATATTATTAAAGAAAATAAAATAAAAAAAAAAAGACAGTAAAGATTTCCATCCTTTTGCTTGGTGATTTCATTTTAAAAAAAAAAGATTTCTATTTATATATTTTATTCCTTTACAATGTGTGATGCGGATAAAGAAAGTATGAAAGAGAAAGAAATAAAGAATTCGTTTTCTAAAAGATTTTTTCCTATCCTCGTTTGACGATGATTGAATGAGACCAAGTGAGTCTACTTTTTCCATACTTCTTTTTCTCGGTTTAATGATGAAAAAAAAAAAACACAAAAAGTTAAATAAAACAAAATGTCAAACAACCGAGGATACTTTCAAAGTACAAACACAAACGTATACAGAGAGACAGTTTTATATGTTATTTAAATAATAAGAAAAAATAAATAGAAAAAGTATTAGTTAATTTCATTAATAAAGTGTTTGTTTGTATTTATATAAAGAAATAAAAAGAATAGCATTAAGAAAAGGACCATGCCGCGTTGGAAGCGTTAGTTCCCGTTCGATAACTAAAGTCAAGCAGCGCTGGGTACGGTTAGGATGGGTGACCTGCTGTTTTTTAGAAATACCGTGTGCCGTTGACGTCAAGAAGACACTCCGCCTAATTTTTAACACTTAAAAATAGGTCCCAAGCCCAAAAAAAGGAGAAGAGAAGGGTTTCAAGAGTGTTGTGAGGCTTTTAACAACAAAACCTACACCCTTGTGGTTAAAAACAATAATAAAAAAATGCTCTCAGAAAAATAGTAATAAAAAAGCTTTTGTAATAGGATGACGTAGTCCTAACAAAAAGAAGAAGAAAAGGGGAGATAGGTAAAATAATTTTTGAAAAGAAGGTGAGAAGAAGAGTGCACCTCGCGAGAGGCGGTTGGTTTGGCACTCGATCGGGTCAGAGACGCGTGTACGTACCGGAAGGGCGCGCCTCTAACTTTCTTTCGAGTACATACTTGGGGCGGCTCCGTTGAAGGTGTGACATTTACATGTGAACCGCAGTTTGCAGTAGTTCCGCTTGTGTTCGAGCAGCTCCCCAAGATCGGAGAACATTTCCCTGCAGTTGCCGCATATAAGTATATCTGGATTACCTGGAAAAGTATATATAAAACACATTTGGATAAATAACACTTAGTTGTTTTGTGTATACTTGAATATAAACGAAAATATTATTATACATATACGTGTTATTTACTTGATATTTATTATTAACAAATCAAACTTTTTGAAACTTTACGAATGCGTTATGGTTAAAGTATACAAATCATTTATTCTGCACAGATTATTTAAAGTGATTTGTTAAAGTGTAGTATCGAAAATTGTTTCGTTATTTCTCAAAAAATTACTTAGTTAATATATAAATTATTTATTAGGGACTTGTTAAAGTGAAAATAAGATCTTTCCTGGAACAACAGTAAAGTATAAAAAATATTTACCGAAACTTTTCTAAGAAATGGCAAAGATGCACAATTTACAGCATTGCATTCTCTGACATTTTTTGCACTTTACATTTGAATTTCATAATTCTATAAAGTATTCTACGCGTAGACAAAAGAGTGTACTTTAATTTAATATAAGTTTCATTAAAATCTATTTACTATTAGTATAAAAAATATTTAGCAAAACTTTTCAAAGAAATTGCAAAGATGTACAATTTACAGCATTTTATTCTCTGACATTTTCTGCACTTTATATGCTAAATTTATAACTCGATATGGTATTCTACGCGTAGACAAATGAGTGTACTTTAATTTAATATAAGTTTTATTAAAATCTATTCACGTTTAGTATAAAAAAAATTTACCAGAACTTTTCAAATAAATTGGAAAGATGCACAATTTACAGCATTTTATTCTCTGATATTTTCTGAACTTTATATGTTAAATTTATAACTCGATATGGTATTCTACGCGTAGACAAATGAGTGTACTTTAATTTAATGCAAGTTTTATTAAAATCTATTCACTTTTAGTATAAAAAATATTAAAAGTATATTCACGGGAGCAAATCGTAATTTAATGTTAACAACTAACAGTGTAAAGGTTGATATGTTGCTAATATTTGGCGAATGTAAAAAGAAATTCACGTGAAGCAGTAAATCTGTATGCTGTAAAATACCCAGAGAGAGTCACCTGCATAAATCGAACTATTTTTATATTTTGTTTAAGTAACAATAAATTACGCACATAAGTAAGTTGTTTGTTTTATAAAATCACTTGTGCCCTTTGTTGATGCAATTGCCAATTAAAGTCTTCATTTCGTATACACAGATCGTTGCATGAATGCCGACTTTAATCGGCGCTTGTATAAACACATATCATTGTTCACTTAGATGCCGATTATAGTCGGCGTCCGTAACGAAAATCGGGTTAGGATTAAGCTTTTCGAAGATGTAACTTGAATTTAGAAGGTAATTTCTAAACGACCGATCATTGGTTAAGTGCATCACGGGAAAGAAATAAACTGTGTGAAAGAATGAAAGAGAGAATTCGTTTGGTTCTTGTAGAAGAAGCCAGGTAAATGGCGAGTGAGGTTTTTACGTCGCAAAGATCGCGCTTTTAAAACTGTTAAATCAACGGCTTTAGAGGCTGACGTTCTTTTTCTCTCTACGATCATCCATTAAAAGGACTCGAGGCCATCAAAGGACTACGTTTGCGTTCCTCTCTCAGTTGGTGTCTCTCCTGGTCAGCACTTTACGGTAGACTGCACGTAGTAAGAAAATAATTCTACCTGTTCGGTGACTCTTTTCTTTCGTTTCTTTTTTTTTTGTTTCCTTATTTTTTTTTATGCTGTTAGGCTATTGAAACAAAAAGAAAAAAAAGAGAGGAAGAGAACCGTCAGTTTCTTACAGTGGGCAATACCAGGACTTTATTTTACAGTGTTTCATTTGATTTTTCTTTTTTATTGTTAATTTGACACACTGGTAGAACTTGTTTAACCGTTTGATTGCTGAGGAGTACCTTATTGTATAATTTTATTATAAAATTATTATATAATTTTTATTTTTCAATCAGTGCAACAGTTTTGGCTAATGTCCGAAAAAATACGAGAGCAGTTAAACGATTAAAACATTATGTTGAACACCCTATATTCAATCGTTTAAAAAATATTAAAATGATGAAATTTTACATCTTTTTGTAATTTTAATTTTATTCTTTTATTTCTTAATGTTTTCTTTTTGTATTGTTTAATAATTGTGTGTAATATTGTTTAGTATGTTACACGCAGGAATGTTAACTCAACATTATTTGTAAAAAATAATTTCGTGAACGTTTTAAAGGGTAAAATAAAAGAATAAGATCAGTGGTGAGGGAAGAATTAAAAGTAGTGTTACTCACTGTATACTTTGAGTTGATTCAAGTCCGGTACCGTGGCTGTATTGTTGCTCGGTTGTTGTTTCTGTTGCTTCGGATGTTGGGATCGTGCAGGTGGCATTAAACGAGGTCTCTTCAGGGGCGGTGCCAAACGAGGTGGAAAAGCGGTAGACGCGTAGTAACTGAAAATAAAATTTACATCAATTGTTAATACGACAAATCTAACGATTACGTTTCAATCCCATATTAATAAAATAAATGATTATTGTATCTATGATATAATAACGTAGAGAGATTATTATTAATTAAGTGTATGGTATATGTATACTTGACATTTTATAAAATTCCATTTTTTTTTATGTTTTTCTTTATTTTAGATTTTTTTATACTTTATATTTTTAAGAATTTTTCGAGAAAAATAATTTTTGTTCTTTTTTTTTTTTTTTTTTTTATAAATAATTATAATAAATGTGAATGGATAATTTTGTGTATATATTATTTAACGCTAATTTTTTTTTGTTTTTTAAATTACATACTAAAGCTTGAAATATCGTGATTTATTTATTTGTGAAAAAAAACAACAAAATTATTGCATTATTTTACGAGATTCTTTTTTTTTATTATACTTTTTTTTCGTTTATTTCTTATTGGGAAGCGTCATGGTTTTTTTCATCAGTATTTTATTTATAACTATCTATATATATTATATTTTATTATTAAAAAATAATGAGTTAATATTATATAAGAAAAAATTTATTTCATTATTGAATTTTTGTTTTTTATAGTTGTAAAGTAACTAACACAAATGTTAAATCAATAATTTAAATTATTGTTTTTGCACCATATAATCCTTACAATAATTTTTCCAATTTATTCGGTTTTTTTTCAGGATTATGTAAGCCCTTAGCACCCTTATGAATTATTATACAGATCATTTTATATCTAACGAGAACGTATCCTTTATTATTTCTTTTATTTTTTTTTATATATTTAAAGTAATATCACATTTTTTCATATTATTATTAACACGTTTGTCCGTTATTAACATTTAACAAAATTCTTTTTTTTTTCTCTTTTTTTTTTTTTTTGTCGTTTTTATATCTCAACGTCGAAATCATTTTCGAATGTATTCAAAGCACGAACGATCGGAGGGAAAATAGACATTGATAAATTTACGTTATCGGCTAAAACATGCATTATCCATGCAATAAACGATGCTCGAATAACAATGAGCTACATATATATAGTGATAAATTAATTACAGATTATTAGGATATGGATTTGATTTTCCGTATCGTTCGTGAAATGATCCCCAGCGCTTATTATTATTCTATGAATATTAAATTCAAGTGCTTCCCCTCGATGACCTGGGTAATTAACTTATCTTTTTTCATATTCTTAATCATTAATTTATCATAAGCAAAATATATCAACACGATTTTTTTTTATCTATTTATTATTATTATTATTATTGTATAAAATTATCAACGATTTTAATAT
>JACGWG010000041.1:961642-1009084 GCA_023678865.1 Polistes exclamans
TAATATCCCTTTTATTTTTTTATGTATTATTATTATTAGTATTATTTAATTTTATTATTATTATTATTATTATTGTTGTATAAAATTGTCAACGATTTTAATATCCCTTTTATTTTTTATTTATTTATTATTATTATTATTATTATTATTATTATTATCAACGATTTTATTATCCCTTTCATTATTTTGTTTATTTTAATTTCTTTTCTTTTTTTTTTTTCAATACGCGTAAACAAAACTTTTTCCGAAATATCGGGGACAAACCGTTCGAAATAAAAATTTATATTCTCCGATATTATATTCTTTGATATAATATTATATTATATTTTATTTATATATATTTATTTATATTATATTTATATTATATTTATATTATATTTATAATTTATATTATATTTATATTATATATATATTTATATTATATATATATATATTATATATATTTATATTATATATATATATTTATTTATTTTTCTTTTTGAATTTTTAATACTATTCAGAACGGTGGTGGAAGGAATGGGGGTGGGGGTGGGGATGGGGGGTGGATGCTGCGGATGTTTTACTTTCGAAAAAATATTCGACGGTGGCGGGGGGGAGGGAAGAAAGAAAAAAAAGGAAACACGTTGTTGACACGAACGTAACTATTAATTAGCAAAGCACGAAAATTCTCTATGATGCGACCCCAATTAGCGTTAACGCGACCGAAAAACTTATGAACTTGACATTAAATTTCGAACCGAACGGGAAAACGTTAGCGCGTTTAATTTGCACAACGTTTTATTTTTCGTCCTCGTTTAATATAATACAAAGCTTTTATTTCAAAAAGATCGTCGTTAATGTATAACTTACACACACACACACACACACGCGTTTATACGTAAACACATATAAATATTTGTTACTGTAACGCGTGTATAATTCGTAATTAGATATCACTCGAATAACAATATGGTATTTGATTTGTTTCTGAGGGGGGGGGGAAATTATTTTTGTTCTTAAGCAAGTAAGCAAACAAATTAGACGAATTTGTTTAAATTATAGCAATCTCGGACGAGTTCATTTTCTGTTTGGTGCAATCGTTTGATTTTTATACGTTTAATACTACGCAAATGTATGTATATATATATATATATTTAATTTTATTATTATTATTATAATTATTATTATTTTTATTATTATGTAATTTTATTTTATTACATTTATATATAATTTTTTATATACGAATTTTATATTATTACATATATATATATACAGTAATTAATACAGTAAATTAATATATACAGTATATAATACAGTAAATTAAATATATGAAAATATTAATTACAGTAAATTAAATATATAAAAATAATAATTACAGTAAATTAAATATATAAATATATATAAAATATATATAAATCATATATATATATAATACAGTAAATTAAATATATACAGTAAATTAATTTTACTGATCACAACGTTCGCGTATCGAATTAAATAAAAAAAAGTAAAAAAAAAAACAAGAAGGAGCCTCGTGGTGGACGGGGTGGGTTCAATAAAAAGAGAATAATAAATCTAATAGTAAAAATTTGAACGAAATTCTTTGTACGTGAAAGAAAAAGAATAAGAAATACTAGAAGATGAAGGATTGATATAATAATAATAATAATACGGAAGTATATGTAAATCTAAGAACATCTTTTGATCCCTCAGTCCAAATCGATGGACATGAACGTAAGGGGGTGGGTAGAGCAGGGAGGGAGGAAGGGAGGGTAAAGGGGGCCCCTTTTTACGTATCGGCACGTAAACCACCAAGTGACGACGAATTTCTTTCCTACGTGTTCAGATTTTAAACTGAAATACATTCACCCTACATTATCGATTTGCTAGTTTAAAGAGAAACAGAGATAAAGAGAAAGAAATAGAGAAAAAGAGAGAGTGAGAGAGAGAGAGAGAGAGAAAGAAATGGGTATAGAAAAGAGAAAGAAGGGGAGGGTTGAATGGGGGGGGGGGGGGGTTCGATCGGTTCATAAGTAGGAAGAAATAGAAAGGGGAACGTAGAAACGCATACGCACAAATACACATACACGTTCCATACAAAAATATATACTATTATTATTATTATTATTATTATTATCATTTCACGACCACATAGAGTGAATTTAATCGTGCGTGTTTAGACTTCTCGATAAAATCGATTGGTGGGCATTGGTAAAGTGTTGTTTCCAAAATACGACGAATGGAAAGTTATACAGGGTGAAGGTTGGGGGGTGATAGGGGGTGGGATGGGGGTTCGTGAAATAAAATGAACAGTTTTTGTCGAAAGAGAAAAATATATAGGAATAGAATGAGTAGAAAAACGGGAGAAACTTGCAAGCCCTTTTATTTATCCGTGCGTGTACTTCCTCTGTCTGTCCCGTTACTTTTTGCCCTCTGAAGCATCCCCCTTCGAAATAAAAGTCCTCCTCCCCTTCCCCTTCCCTTTCCCTTGCTTTCCCTTCATTTCACTTCACCTCAGCACTCTGTCTTCTTTGCATTAGTCGTTCTTCGTGTTCTCTTATGAAAACGAAAGGTGAGGATGATGTTAGGATTTTTTCTGCTTTTCCATCAAGTTTCTTGAAACTATTTGAGTACTTTGGACGCTTATATGCGTTTGGTAAAAATTGTCATTGTCAGATAGATAGATATTGACAATTATACGTGGTTTTTGTTGATATTAATAGTAAAATAATGTATTTTTGTTTGTTTATTGATTTATTATTATTATTATTATTATTATTATTATTATAATATTGTGTTATAGTATTATAATCAAGTTTTTATTGCACAATTTAGAAAATTTTTGTACAATGTCTTATCATTATTTTACTTATATTTTTCTTATATTTTTTATTGTGCTATAGTATTTTTATATTTTATTTATTTTATTATATTAATATTTATTTATTATTATTATTATAATATTATAAAATTATAATAATAGTGTATTGATTGTTGTTTTATTTTTTTAGTCATGTCACATGAAAATTATGGAATAAAAGGAACAAACAAAATATATTTGAATTATTAAATATAAATTATTATTAGATCTCTCTGTATGTGTATGTGTGTTCAATAAGAAAACAACTACATTAATAAACACTTCAATTAAAACTATTCAATACTAAAACTGGTTATAAATTATCTATCCTACACCTATTTATCTATCTATCTATCCATTTTTCTTATGATTAAAATTATTTAATAAGAAAAAGAAAAACAAGACACACAAAATAACTTAAATTATTAAATATAATTTATTATTATAGATCTGTGTAAATACAATTAAATTAATAAACACTTCAATTAAAACAATTCAATACTCAAACACCCGATTAAATTACCCATCCTATCTATCTATCTATCTATTCGTCTATCTTCTAACCCTTTCCTTTTTATTTTTTCAGTCCTTTAGAAAGAAAGATGGACGGACCATTCGTTCGTGATAATATCGTCAACGAAAATTCGTGACTTCCTGGCGTTGTTAAAAAAGTTTCGTTAAAAAAAAAGGGACGACTCTGTCTCGTTTCGAGTTTCATGGTGTTTCGTTTAGAAAACTTTCGAATAATAGAGCACGATTCCTAAGGGTGGTGAGAAGAAGACGGCGGGTGCGTTAAGTATGAGAAAAGGGACGAACGAACCATCGAAAGAGAAAGAGAAAAAAAAAGAGAGAGAGAGAGAGAGAGAGAGAGAGAGAGAGACATGTCATCTTCACCGGCACTTCCTGTCGTCTCGACGATTTTCCTTTCTATATATTTTTTTTTCCCCCTCCTCTTCTCACTCTCTTCCCCTTCTTCTTCTTCTTCTTCAAATTGATTTCTCTTTCGTTGCTTTCTTCCGCTTGATTTTTTTTTTCCTTCTCTTTTCGGTTGGAAAAGCTAAGGCCACGTCCAATTATCGGCGAAAGTTTAACGACGTTTGTCGCCCCTCGGTCGCCACCACTGTCGCCACTCTCGTCCCTAACCGAGGTATCATTTAATAACGTTTATTATTTGTTCGCGTAATTTGTTACGGTCATCTAACGAGGGGATGAAAGAGAAAGGGAAAGGGAAAGGGAATCGCGAATTTAATGAGTTTCTACAAACCCCCCCCGTTTCCCTTTTCCCCTACTCGTATATCGTCTATTGTTTTTCTTTTTAAATAAGAATCGATCAAAGTGTCAACAAGGGTCCAAGGGACGGTTGTACTTTCACCCATCCCTTAAATCTCGAGTTAACGTGTAACTTACCCCCTCCCCCATCCTCCCCTTTGATGCAAGTAAAGTAAAAAACCAAGAAAAAAGGGTAAAAGAAAGCAAAATAGTCCCTAATGTTTTAGGGGAAGAAGAATCCGGTAGACCGAATGAGGTAATGTATAAAAGTAAAGATAGAAGAAGAAGAAGAAGAAGAAGGGGAAGAAGAGGAGGAGGGAAAGGATGGAGAATGAAGCGAATAAATCGACAGATTTTTTTTCATCAAGGTTGTATACGGTCCAACGAGTACTGTGATTGGCACCGGTGACAATTATTTGTTTTCCACAAATCACCTCATCCCATAGAGACCAACAACCATCCTTCTTTACTTCCTTATTTTCTATCCTATCCATCCCAAAGAACATTGAGCTTTTCTTCTCGTCCGTCTGCCCCCTTTTTCTTTCTTTTTTCTTTTCTTTTTCTTTTTCTACTCTTTAACTGTATACGAGTGTATACAACACGTACTTTACTTTCGAATAGGTCACGTTATCAACACACACACACACACACACATACAGACACATTGATTCTTTTTAAGGAGGTAAAACAAGAGTAACAAGTCTTGTTTCATTTCTCTTAGATCAGCAACGTGCACTGTCCACGACATCTTTTAGATATTTCAGAGACCAATGAGTCGTTGTTAAAACTTCTTCAACATAACCTAACACATTTTTATCTTTCTATAACTATATATCATGGAGACTACACACAAGGAAAGTATAAGCTCAAACGTATTAATTGTCAAAATTCTAACACATTTCTACCTTTATATAACTATATATCATGAATACTACACAAGGAAAGTACGAACTCAAACGTATTAATTGCTAAAATCTATCCATGCAAATCGTATGTTTATGTTTTCTTTTTTCACCACTAGTGTCGCTAATGTTCCATTTGTACTGCTCTGAATATAGTTACGTACCGATTATTACTATTAATATTACTATATTTACTCATTTGTTTTACGATTATTAAATATGATTTATTTAATTTAAATTATTTTTTTATATTTAAACAATTTAAAAATGATTACCTTTATAGTTTCGTATTATTATTTCTATTTCAAAATTATTAGATATTTCAGAGACCAATGAGTCGTTGTTAAAACTTCTTCAACATAACCTAACACATTTTTATCTTTATATAACTATATATCATGGAGACTATACACAAGGAAAGTATAAGCTCAAACGTATTAATTGTCAAAATTCTAACACATTTCTACCTTTATATAACTATATATCATGGGGACTACACAAGGAAAGTACGAACTCAAACGTATTAATTGCTAAAATTTATCCACGCAAATCGTATATTTATGTTTTCTTTTTTCACCACTAGTGTCGCTAATGTTCCATTTGTACGGCTCTGAATATAGTTACGTACCGATTATTACTATTAATATTACTATATTTACTCATTTGTTTTACGATTATTAAATATAATGATTTATTTAATTTCAATTATTTTTTTATATTTAAACAATTTAAAAATGATTACCTTTATAGTTTCGTATTATTATTTCTATTTTAAAATGCTGTCTCATTCCACTTCCATTTTGGTACAAATAAAACATGGCCGCCCCCTTATTTTTATATCCCATTTGTATACATAGTGCTCGTACTCATTGTGTAGTCTCCATGCTATATATACTTATATATATATATATATACTTTTTATTTCAGATATGTTAATTATTTGTTATCCAATGACGATTTTCCAGCTAAAATCATGGAGATAAATTAGGTATGGTAAAGATGGTATTGGTGTGTGCATACTGGTAAAAAGATATCACCACCGCTTCCCTCCCTCCCTCTTTTTTCCCCTAGCTTTCACGTGTGTTTTTTTATATTTATCGAATTATCTACGCCGAGAGAATGATATTCCCCTTTCGTAGTTATATTTCTTTTATTTATACACAATTAAAATATCATCTTTTTTTTTTTTCAATATTGTTCCATACAAATAATATTATCGATCGTTGTTATTATTATTATTTATCGGACGTTAATATGGAAAAAAGGAAAGAAAAAGTACTCGTGGAATTTCTTTTAATAGAAATATTATATGTTTCGTCGTCTATACGAATTTGCTACTTTTTTCTTTTTTATTAACGTTAAGCGACAAGAACAATAATCATATTTATTTTATTCCCTATAATACGTAACAATTATTTACGATTATTAATTAAACGTAAATAATCGAAATATTCTCGTAGACTGGATAGAAACGCGATGATATTATTATTATTATTATTATTATTATTGCGAAACGCGCAAGTAAAATTCCAGCAAGGAGAGGGATGGGGTGGGGCTATAATAATATATAATATGGAACAATGGTATTTTCGTGGTTCGAGTTTTCGAGAACGTTTCTTTTTCTTGCGCACCTGCGTCCAACCATTTTCTCTCTCTCTCTCTCTCTCTCTCTTTTTATACGTTTTTCTTTTCTAGATTCTTTTTGCAAATTGACGATCCTGTTAAATATCCTTTGACGTAAAAGAATAAGAATAAGAATAATAAAAAAAGAAATAATCAAATTTATTAACAGCTTAGTAAAATTATTACAAAAAAATTCTTAAGAATTTTCGAGATCAACCTGTATATATTATTATAGTTAAAAAATAAAAAAAAAGAAGAAAACAAATGTCAATTTTCAAGGTATAATTCGGATTTAGATGATAGAATAATTAAGATTTCCTGTCTAACTGTGTCTGGTGTTATGTTATTGCGACAAACCTGACGTGTTTTTATCCCCATATTTAGAATTCCCCATAATTTATGTAGTTCCCAAGGGTAATACTTAAAACCGGAATACCATCCTACAACGGCGAGAAATTGCAACATTTTTTCTCGGAGATAACGTTGTTCGAGCGTTCGTTTCCTTTGTAGAGAAACAGAGAGAGAAAAAAAGAGAAAGAGAGAGAGAGAGAGAGAGAGAGAGAGAAAAGATTCCGTAAGCCTATTATAACATCTCTCTTTCTCTTATGGCTTTTTTCATTTTTTTTTTTTATATCTATCTCTATCGTTCCCCATTCTCTCATTCTCTCTCTCTTTCTCTCTCTCTCTCTCTCTCTCTCTCTCTTTCTGTCTCTTTTCATGTATATATATATAGGAGGACGACACGTATAACAGCTGCACCGTCTGAATGGATTTTAATGAAATTTGGTATTAGAGGCCCTTGACTAGAAATTCATCCTCTGAATTCGAGTTGGCTCGTTCGACGTCGAGTCGGTCCAATCCCGAATGCATATGCATGCACTGCATTCATCCTCCCTATGTCTACCTATCTGCCCGTTCGTAAACGTTTTCATCCTAGTTCTCTTTCTCTTTATTATCGACCGATCGTGTTTCTCTCTTTATTACCGACCGATTCGTTTATTTTTTGTCCCTATACTCTTCTTCTTTTTTTTTCAATTTTTTTTTTCATATGATAGCTATTGTGATAGCTGTTATATTAATATTAGTTCATCGATATATCATTTTTGTTTAATTTGTTTTATTATTTGTATTGTTATTGAACAGGTTTAACAGATTTAACGATGAGTATAGGTTATGTTAGAAAATATGTTGTGTGAAATTTTGCTATATTAGACACAGAATTTATTATTTTGAAGTGATTTAAGTTTTAAATATTATACTTTAAGCAATTATGTTATTCAGTATTGTAAAAAAAGTATAGTAATGAAGAAAGATTTGTCAAAATTTTCTTTTATTGCTTTTCCTCTTCATTACCGACTGATTCGTTTATTTTTTGTCCCTATACACTTCTTTTTCTTTTTCTTTTATTTCTTTTCATATAACAGCTATTACGATAGCTGTTATATTAATATTAGTTCATCGATAAATTAATTTTTGTTTAATTTGTTTTATTATTTGTATTGTTATTGAACAAATTTAACAGATTTAACGGTGAGTATAGGTTATGTTAGAAAATATGTTGTGTGAAATTGTGTTATATTAGACACAGAATTTATTATTTTAAAGTGATTTAAATTTGAAATATTATATGTTAAGCAATTATGATATTTAATACTGTAAAAGTATAATATTGTACAAAGATTTTTATAATTTTCTTACCAAATTCTACTTTAGTTACCCTTACAGAGACGATTAGAATTGTTCATTAGATGTATAAACGTGTCATAGTTTTCGTAGATTTTAATAACAAATCAAATATATTAAAAACAAACAAGCCTGATCTACAAATAAACAAATACTCTAATTATAATAAAAGATTTCAAGCAACGTGTATCAAACTATTAATAAATAAAGTTATTATCAGAAAAATGTACAAAATATATTCTTAATAAATCAATTCAAGTCTCTCACAATATATTATTATAATATTCTTAATAAGATAACGTATTATATTATATACTTGACATTATGTTCATTTGAAGGATATGAAAAATATTGCGGCAAAAAAAAAAAAGAAAATGTCTGCCAGTTGTCCGACCGTTTAAACTTTGGATTTCTCTTAGGAGAAATGAAACGAGTTCAGGATCAAGGAGTTATTCTGAGGTAACCATCTTCGTTAAATTTTTAGCTTTCATCTAGGACAGAAGAATGGTGGGATGTTACGGTGGTGGACGCGTCCCAGGACTACCTACATTTCACCGTCGCAATTATTACGACTTGGTTGGCTTGTTGCTCCGGGACAAAAAATGAAAAGAAAAGAAATGAAAAAAGAATAAAAAAAAAAAAAGAAAAAAAAGAAAAGAATGAAAAGAGAAAAGATATCTGGTACTCTCTCGTCCACTATCATAAATAAACTTTCTGTCAGTGGTACGGTACTTTCACGAAATTATTGCATTTTTTTTGGTTTCTCTCTCTTGACCGATGTGCCACGCGATTTTATTTCGCAATGTCACACTTTTCTTTCCCTTTTTCCATCCCCCTTACCCCTTTTTTCACCCTCAACGATATTAGACGTCAAGATTACGCAAGGGTTGGACAGCAGGAAAGGGGAAAGGAAATTATTATTATTATGATTATTATTATTATTAAGCTTATTACAAAATGATTTAGTTCACGATTGGATCGGACAACCTAAGAATGATTTGAATAAATGCGATCACGTCTCGCATATAAAAAGAACATAATTTAATATATTAATACACATGAGTTTAAGTTTTATCCCTGATAAATGTAACGACCCATTTATGTCAATCAATAAACGACGAATTAGAAACCTTATAATCTGATGTATTACGTTTCTACTGATACCTGTATAAGGTATCGTAAAATTGAAGATAAATTTGATAAATGTACGATCGATAATGTAAATGATTTTTTTTTGTCGCGTATTAATGAGACGTGTTACGCACGTCGAAATGGTTTTTTTTTTTTTTTTTTTAAAAAAAGGTGCCATCAATGGCCAAGTTTCTCGTCGTAGAAATATAAATGACGTTCTAGGTATACGTCACCTATGCAATGAAATTGTTTATTGAAGTACAGTTTCATATTGCACGGTGTCGTCGTCGTCGTCGTCGTTGTGTGCACAATTTTTGATATTCGCAATATATTTTCCCCTCATACGCCAGTCGAATCAAATAATACATTTATTTTTTCTGTTTTTTCTTCTTTTCTTTCTTTTTAATATTTCTAACCGATATTGTCAAATGGAAAGTGACAACGATCGAGGAATAAATATTTCAACTAGAAAAGTTACGAAAGAGGTTTCGAGTATGTGCAAAATAGAAAAAAAATAACAAAATTAATAAAACTTACGTTGGAATGCAAGAAATGTTTCGTGGTATTACAAATTTTTAGATTGTTTTGAAAAATATTATACTGTACAACACTTTATTAATAAACAAGTATTCATATCTATGTAAAATTCTTTGGTGTAAGACTTTACCAATTCTTTTCGTTTCAAGTAGTCAATTATAATAAATCCTTTTCCTACAACAACGTGTGAGACTCGTGATAATTCAGACCAAACGTAACGACAACACGAGTCAGACTCGTGGTTCAGTTGTTTTCGATATTTTCTTACTTTAATTACGTATAATTATTACTAATTTAGTTAGCTGGTAGAATAAAGAGGTTAATTAATAAACTAATTTTCTAAAAATTGATATACAACCTAAATTAATCGTTTATCGAAGATCAATAATAAATATTTTGAATATAAATATCAATCCACGTTAAATATAATATAGATTTATCGACTAATTTCATGCTGTTAATTTCACGTCGTTGTGCGCGCGCATCGTAAATACCGACTAACTTCATTCAGTTAATTTCGTATCGGTGTGCGCGCGCATCATGAATACCGACTAACTTCATTCCGTTAATTTCGTGTTACTGTGCGCACGCATCGTAAAAATTCACTCTTCGTCATTTTTTAACGCGCCAAATAAAATATAACTTCAAAAAACCTTTCCATTATCATTGACGCAAATTGGTATTTCAAATAACACGATTGTACGGATTCCGGTTGTTCAAATGTCCGATAAATACCGCATTCTCGTGACGTATATGGGTACTGATGACGTCTAACGATCGTCATGATATTCACGCGAACAATTCGAATGACATTTGCAAGTTTTACGATCGTACGAAGTGGTGATCGTACCTAACGCCCTTTAAAAGCCGGTTTACGTGTTATTTTATTGCATCGGCAGGACATTCGTTCTCTCTTTGTCTGTCTGTCTCATCCTCGTTTGGTCATTGGTAGTGGTTACCCGCTTTCAAGTACATTAACTTGATCGAAAATGGTCCTTTTTTATCGACAATTTATTACGTTTTATATGTTGTCCACTAATTGTTAGTATATCATTAACTTATTTATAGGATAATCAAATAAAACTGAACGTTTGATTTTTCTTTTTAAATATTAGATGACAACGAATCGTATGAAAATTTGATTTTTGTTTTTGAATATTAGATAACGACAAATCGAATGGACTTTTGAACGTTACTATATATATATATGTATATATAATATTGAAGAAAATTTTGCAATCCCTCGGGGAGGGTGGGAAGGTAGGGAAGGAGAGAGAGAGGGGGTGTTGCAAACCATAGTACGCGTATCACTGGCTTAGATGATCAAATAAATCGTTCGGTCTATCGGATCAATTGAATTTTTCGTTCGGTTCGTTGAATCAGTATCGAGTACAAAATTTATATTAATTACTGAGATGAATTTCATAGAAAATAATAAAAAAAAAAAATATAAAAAAAGTAGAAAAAAGAGCAAGCAAAAAATAAATAAATATAGGAAAAAAAAAATAAAAATGTCTAAACGAATTTGTTTGATACGAATTTTATTCGTGTATATGGAAACAAATTTATCTCTGTCAAAAGATCACGTTGAAATCATTCTTTTTTTGTTGTTTCTTTTTTTTTTTTTTATATTTCGTAACTATTATTATATTTTTATTCGATAAATCTCGTAAACGCGTGTAGTAACGTATCGCAATCCGAACAACAGACATTCCTTTGGAAAATCGTCTACGTTTTCGTTTGAAAAATGTATTTTTTTGGGACAATGAATTACGATGAGGAATTCATTAACACTAACGTGTTCATGGACATTTCCTACCTTGGGGAACACATGTGGATTAATTTGAAGCATGAACGAAAATATACCACATTTTCATTAAAAAAGAAACAAAAGAAAACAACTTCAAAGAAAGCAACATAATTATACATTATAAAGTTGAAAAATGAAAATTTCAGAGATATAAATAATAAATTAATATAAATATAAAATTATATAATAACTAATCACTATATATAATGTGTAATATATGATATTGTATAAAATATTAATATACATTAATGATAGTGATATTATAATATATATATATATATATATATATATATTATTATAATGATATATTAATATTTATTCATATAAAAAATTTTTTATTATTCAATAATATTATATTTTATATAATTTTATAGTGATATTATATATATATATATATATATATTATTATAATGATATATTAATATTTATTCATATAAAAAATTTTTTATTATTCAATAATATTATATTTTATTACTAATAATTTTCCTCAATATATATTTTATATAATAAATGTATAATAACATCAATAATAATCAACCAAACTTATAACAAACAATATAATAACAAGTAAACTGTCAATAAATTAAATTGTTATTAAAAATAATGACAAAAATACACCAACTCATTCCAGCCAATCAACGAATCACGGTATTTAAACGATTTCAATCAAAGTACCAATCAAAGTAACGATCGTGCAACAGATAGATGTTGATGAAGAAAGTAAGAAGTAGATAAAAAAATACAAAATAAAATAGGACGATAAAACTATGCCAACTGTTTGTTAATTCTTTTTCTTGTTCTTCTTCTTCTTCCAAAAAGGTCCTGGTAATATCTGATCTGTTTGGAGACTTTTCGCTTAAGCACTTCCGTTTTCGTCTCATTCTTCGATACGTAATTAGAAGGAACAAACTTCTACTTCTTCCCTCTCTCTCACTCTCTAACTGTTTCTCTGTTCAACCCCTTACTGGATTGTCTTGCACTAATTTGCATTGGTTTAACAGCCAGTTTTAGGCTGCTTGGAATTACGTTACGGTGGGAACCCTTTAATTTCGACGAACGTAACTACCTATCTTTCTCTCACCCCTCCTCTCCCCCTCCCCCTTTACCCTGCCTTCCCAAACCTTCTACTTTCTCTCTGTCCTATCTCTGTCTCCCTTTCTCCGTTGATTCCCGCGTTCTCTCAACGTCACAAAATTGTTGTTGCGTACAAAGCTTCAAAGCCAACCTAGTCCTCAGCTCTGGCCCTTGGCCCTTTCTGTACTCCTCCTCTTTATCGGACGGTCTACTCGCAACCCGATTCTCTGGTTGAAGTTAATAACGCAACTGTTACGTCAAAACGTAACGTGAAGAGAGAAAGAGAGGTTATATATAACGATCTATGCGTGATCTCATCTTTCGACAAATATTCGAAATATTTTTCATCGTTTTAAAACGAAAATTAACTTTGGGATGAATTAAATCGTTTGTTGTATGTGTTTTTCCATTTTTTTGTTTTGGTTATGTGACACCACTTGTAGGAATCTGTTGTGAAATTTTTGCATTGCAACATAACCTCACTAATATTTCTTATCGAAAGTGAAAGAATAGTTTAGATTGTTGTGTTCGGGAATGGTCGGGAATGGTCGGGAAGTTTCGGTAACTGTAGAGAAAAATTTAATAGAAAAATGATTCGCGTAGTATTAGAGGTTAAGTTCAATTTAAATTAGTTTTAGCTAATATATGGCAAGCTGATAGATTTGTAGTATTATATTTGTGTACTAATAAAGAAAATCTTACTTTTATTTATTCTTTACTATCTTTTTTATCACATTCTCACAGAATTAATATATCCTAAATTCGTTAGAAATGTTTGGTTAACGTATGGTGCAAGATTCAAAAATTTGTCAAAGTTTGGCTGATTTTGAGGTTATGGGAGACGATGATTATAAATCTGACATTAGTTTTTAGACAAACAACATGGCGGATTAAAAAGAAAATAACATTTTTATTAATAGTTGATTCAATCATTTTGAAAATTAATATATCGGGGTTTTCATTGATTAAGAATCTGATATTATTTTGTTGTTTTAAGTTTAACAAAATGGCGGAGTGGAAATAGAAGAGATTTTTAAAAAACAACATGGCGGACTAAAAATGGAGAGACATTTTTATTAAAAGTTGATTCAATCTTTTCGAAAATTAATATATCGAGGTTTTCATTGATTACGAATTTGATATTATTTTCTTATTTTAGGTTTAACAAAATGGCGGACTGGAAATAGAGAAGATTTCCATTAAAAATTGATTATTAAAATTAGAAATACGAAATATAGCGCAACGAGGAATCCCCTAGTAAGATAAATTCATTAAAAACGATTAGACATCTTAACTTATCTGTTCTAGATAATAATTCAACCCTAATATTCATAGCATAATAAATAAAATATTTTGATTACAATCCGTGTAAAATCAGTCTTACATTTAACGTACTAAATACAATTATCTCGTATTCTATGATCGAAGAAATGAAAAGTCAAATAAATTCTTAAAACAAGATTGACTTTGGTTAAATGCTAGTTCTAATTATTTGCCCGGAATAAAATGGGAACCTTTTTAAAATTTTTCGTACGAAAAATAGGAGAGCGGATGGTGGGGTAAGAAAAAAAAAAAAGAAAAGTAAAGTTAAAAAAAGAGAAATAAAAAAAATAGTAGACGAAGAGGAAATATAAAAAAAAATGCATACGCCAAGAAGCAAGTAGTAGTAGTAGTAGTAACGCCATGTCATACGGACACAAAATCGTCCAAAGTTTTCTCGTGAAAGGAAATGAGATGACGAGAAATATTCCTCCTGTATACCGGGTACACAAAATACGCGCGCGTGCACACAAACAACACACACACATACAACACACAACACACACTTACCAAAGAGACCTAGACGCGCTTATAAAGCTTGAGAAAGTTTTCCCTCGTTCTCCGAAAATCTTTATTATAGCTTTCTCTCTCTCTCTCTCTCTCTCTCTTTTTCTTTTTCTTTCTTATCATTCTTCTTGGTTTTGCTTTTGTTCGTCTTTTCCCGTTCTTTCTTCATTCACGTCCAACGATATAACCTATTATATCATCTCTTATACGTTCACGAACGCAAACCACATAGAAAAATGACGCGCAGGCGTTAAAAAAGTGCGAGAAACCCCGCCAGTCCCTCCCCCCTCCCCACCCCCCATAAGATTTGTTCGATCAATCTCACGCGATGGGTGGGTGGAGATGCGGAGGAGGAGGGGATGGGGGTCGAGGGGTTTAGGGGATACTAAAAAAAATCACTTTCCATTTGTAGATATCTGAAAAATTGTTTCTCTCATTCTCTCTGTGTGTGTATGTGTGTGTGTTTTTTTTTCTATTCGATGAAAAAAAAGCTGCTTTCTTCTTCCTCTCTCTCTCTCTCTTTCACATTTCTAAACGTCGTTATTTTTCCATAGAAATTTATTTATCTGTTAAAGTTGCACAAGAATCGTTCCCCCCACCCCTTCTACTCCTCCTACCACATTTACCAATACCAGAATGCTATTCTTAAATACATGGATACAAGAAAGAGAAGAAGGGTGAGGTGGGGGAGGAATAAGAGGAAGTTTCTTGCCGAGCAGCATCCACAAGAAATTAATGCATCGGGTTTTCTGCTGTTACACAAGTAGTAGTGGTAACGATCCTGCAAACCAGATAGAGTTCTCGTTCTTTGGTTGTATTATCGAAAGAATTATTAATGGTAGATAAGAGCCCCTAATGCCGCAGGTGTGTATTTACTGTTACCTCGCAAAGAGATAGGAAAATAGTAAGAGGTTTAGGTATGTGTCTGTGTTGATGTGGTTGGGGCTAAAGATAAGGGTGGGGAATACTGGACTCAACGATATTCGATATAACCTACATTCAGTGTCTTTTATTATCCCATTTTCTTTAGATATTTAACTGATAAATCATTGAATTGATTTTTCATGAAATAAGGTACAGGTAGCCCTCCTATAACACCAATGTCCTATAACCCAATAAGAAAATTACGACAAACTTTTGTACATTATTGTACTTTTATAGAATTGGATAACATGATTTTTGTTTGACATATATTTAGAAAAATGTAATTACCTTGAAATAATGAATATTGAATTTCATATAAAACAACATTTTTTTAGGAACCTATCTAACGTGTTATAAGAGAGTTTACCTGTATCTGAGAATATTTATAGTCCCATCTACAGAAATTTTAAATCTAGACCGTAAATATTATGGTAAAATTATTTTTCGTTTGTCCAATTAATTCTAGTCATTGATTTTTCAGTATTAGTTAATCGTAATTTGTGAAAAAGTCTTCAGCACCCTATCGAGAGTACTTTATTTGTTCCCCCTGTTTAAACATACGTTAGAAATAAATTAATTGTTTTGACTTAACCAACGTGAGCTGGGTTAGGATTAATTTTACACAACAGTTAGAGGGTGTATGGTTAATTATGGACATTCGTTGTATACCCTACCCCTCCACAACCCTTACCCAAGAGTCAAGACATCGTCGTGTTACTTGTATCCGGATTAACCTAACACGCCCTGACCCCCCCACCCTCTGGTCTCCACTAAACGTAGGGGGTTCACCGAGTCGATATGCTTAATCCCAATCGACCAACTGCATGGGTAGGAGACGGCCGTCACTCGGCCGTCAAATTAAACACCGATTGACTTAGGATTGGAGTAACTAAAGAGTGACGTTTAATCGGAACACAATCAGGCTAATATAACGTTTCTATCTCGTTACGATTTCATTTCCGCGTTTGACACAACCGGTAATATTCGTTTTCTTTTATAGTTTATATTTTTCAATTAAATTTAATAAAACAGGTGTCAATTAATATTAGAAAATTTTTTGATTGATATTTTATCAACTGATGTGTATGCATACGAATATATATATGTTACTGTCATAGCCGGGAATCCGGAATTGCTAGTAATTCCTCGGCATTGTCATCAATGCAAAGAGCATTCTGATGAAGTCGGAAACAGAAGAATTCTTACAGTTTTTCCTTAGAATTGAATATAACACTTTGATATTCTATAGAATATCAAATTACTATTTAAACAACGTTGAAAAGAATACATTCATGGGCACAGACACACACAACCATACGCAACCCCTTATCTCCAAAACAACCCATACAGGAAAAAAACATTTCGTTCTAAAATTGTGTTCCTTTCGATACGATAGGGAACAGAAGATACAAATTTCTGTGGAAATCTCTATGAATATCTGTCTAACTAATGTCTAGAAAATATAGCCTGAACATTTGCAAATCGATTTATAACTTGATAAGCAATTTTACACGTATTAAATGTCAGAGATTGCAATCCTATAAATTGTACAATTTCGCTAATTCTTTGAAAAGTTTTGGTAAATATTTTTTATATTAAAAGTGAATAGATTTTAATGAAACTTATATTAAATTAAAGTACATACTTTTGTCTACGCGTAGAATACTATATCGAGTTATAAATTTAGCATGTAAAGTTCAGAAAATGTCAGAGAATGCAATGCTGCAAATAGTGCATCTTTGCAATTTCTTTGAAAAGTTTCGGCAAATATTTTTTATACTTAGAGCTAGAGAATTTTATTAATTTTTATATTAAATTAAAGTGCACACTTTTGGCTACGCGTAGAGTATTTTTCTGAGTTATAAATCAATTTGCAAAGGTTCATAAAATGTCAGAGAATGCAATGCTGTAAATAGTGCATCTTTGCAATTTCTTTGAAAAGTTTCGGCAAATATTTTTTATACTTAGAGCTAGCGAATTTTATTGATTTTTATATTAAATTAAAGTGCATACTTTTGGCTACGCGTAGAGTATCTTTCTGAGTTATAAATCAATTTGCAAAGGTTCAAAAAATGTCAGAGAATGCGATGCTGCAAATTTTTCCTACTTTGCCATTTCTTTAAAAACTTTCGGCAAATATTTTTTATACTTTTAGCAAATAGATTTTAATGATTTTTATATTAAATTAAAGTGCACTCTTTTATCTACACGTAGAATATAAATTTGAGTTAGAAATTAATTTGCAAAGGTTCAAAAAATGGCAAAGAAAAGTTGGCGGATTAGGCAATGTGAATAATGCCTAAAACCAGGTATTGTTAACAATACCGGCCTAGGTTCCAAACCACCCCCGGCAATGTTAACAATGCCTGGCCTTAGGCATTACTCACATTGCCTAATCCGCCAACTTTTCTTTGCCATTTTTTGAACCTTTGCAAATTGATTTATAACGCGAAAAGATACTCTACGTGTAGATAAAAGAGTGCACTTTAATTTAATATAAGTTTCATTAAAATCTATTCACTTTTAGTTTAAAAAATATTTGCCAAAACTTTTTAAAGAAATGGCAAAGTAGGAAATATTTACAGCATTGCATTCTCTGACATTTTATGAACCTTTGCGAATTATTTTATAACTCAATAAGGTATTCTACGCGTTGACAAAAGAGTGCACTTTATTTTAATATAAAAATCATTAAAATCCATTTGCTAAAAGTATAAAAAATATTCACCAAAACTTTTCCAAGAAATTGCGAAGTTGTAAAATTTACAGCATTGCATTCTCTGACATTTTTTGAACCTTTGCAAATTGATTTACAACTCGAAATGGTATTCTACGTGTAGACAAAAGAGTATACTTTAGTTTCATATAAATTTTATTGAAATCTATTTACTTTTTGTATAAGAAATATTTACCAAAACTGTTCAAAGAAATTGCAAAGATGCAGAATTTACAGCATTGCATTCTCTGACATTTTCTAAACCTTTGCAAATCGATTCATAACTTAAAAAGGTATACTACGTGTAGACAAAAGAGTGTACTTTAATTTAATATAAGTTTCTTTAAAATCAATTTACTCTAAGTATAAATAATTTTTGTCGAAACTTTTCAAATAAATTGCAAAAATGCACAATTTACAGCATTGCATTCTCTGACATTTTATGAACTTTACATGTTAAATTTATAACTCGTTATGTTATTCTACTCGTAGACAAAAGAGTCTACTTTAATTTAATATAAATTTTATTAAAATCTATTCACTTTTTGTATAAATAATATTTACCAAAACTTTTTAAAGAAATAGCAAAGTTGTAAAACTTATAACATTACACACAATCTCTGAAATTTTTTTGAAAATGGTTGCGTATGGCTGTGTGTGCCTGTCCCGAGAATGTACTCTTTTCAACGTTGTTTTAATAGTAATTTAATATTCTATAGGATATCAAAGTATTATGTTCGATGCATAGGAAAAACTTTTTAAAAAGTCCTATTTCCAACTTCGTCTGTACGCTCTTTGCATTCATAGTAATGCCGAGGAATTACTAGTAATGACTGATTTCCAGCTTTGACGGTAACATATATATATATATATTTGTTTGTATAAAAAAAGTAACATCTGCTCTTTGTTAAATAGTATTATAATAATTGAAAACGTATATGAAATTATTTCAAATAATATCTTACCCCAACTTTCGTATGTTTTCAATTCATTCATTTATGAATATTTGTTTTCGTACGCGTTTTGTGTTATTTCTTTTTTCTTAGATTTCGTACGTACGTATCACGATGTAGTCTCGACGACGAAAAAAAAAATAATACAATGAGGGGGGGGGGGTTGGAAAGAGATACAATCGACGCGTACAATTTATCGACCGACTTCATTAATTTACACGCTGGAAATGGTAGAATTAATTTGTTAATTAATAGGAAAATTTGTATTCATCGTTTTCGCGTTATGAAAAATTATTCGGTCTTTCACCGCAGTAATCGTGTGCCCGAAAAATTTATTCCTGTTATATTCACGTGGCCTAATTTTTCCTAACGCGTTTTTATTTCTACGATAATCAGTAAAACAATTGGATTTTAATTTAATTCTTTGATTAGCGAGTAAATAATTTTACATATATATATAACTACACATATTTGCCTTTTTTTTTTTTTATTTCCTTTTTCTTCTTTGTTTTTTCTTCTAATGAATTTTTCCATTCGCACAGAAGCACAACACTTTAACCAATGAAATTAAGAACTTTCCATTAGGTCGATTATTGTTAAATGCAATCAAATTAACAACGCGCTTATACAGTTTTTCCCCTTTATGCATACTACATACATACCGGATTCGTATTGTTAAAATTATTTTTAATTTACGGTAACAAACCTCCGTTTATTTCGTATATTATAAAAAAAACAACTACAAAGCTATATATATATATATATATATATATATATTATAACACATTTGTAAGTTTCAAAGAGCTTATGTAATAATTCATCCATTTACGATTCGTGATATTTCATTTTCAATTTATATATTCCAAGATAATTCATTATATCATTATTATTATTATTTCATTAGTTATAAACGCATATGTGTTGATTTGTCAACGTACCCGTAAACTGATACTACACTTAACAGAATTAATATCAAACATATTCAATTTTTCTTGAATCCCAGTTTAAAACCAACAACAACGAGTGAGACTCGTGCTAAAGTAAAACCAATAAACACGAGCCTGACACGTGATATTTCCTTAGAATCGAACATAAACAACCATCAGTGAGATTCATGGAAAAGAAATTTGAATAAAAAAACTAATACGAACGTGCTTGACTCGTGAAAATTACAAAAAAAGGGGTTTGTCGGGGTGAGTGGGGGGTGGGGTTGGGGTAAGAAAGGAAGGAAGGAAGAGGAGTAATACGTCAGACATTTTATCGTTGAGCAATTTTTTTGTTTTCTTTCGAAAGAAAAAAAAAAAAGCACAAACCTGGGCGTGCGTTAATATTTCGTAGTTTTAATTCAACACGTTTCCAAGTCAAAGCCGGGGATTCGTCGTTCGTTTGTTCATTCGTTCGTTCATTCGTTCATTCGTTCCTCTGCTACGAGCAACGGGTTCTCCGAGTTTATGATTTTTATTTGGTAAAGGGGTTGCTGCTGCCGGTGCCACCGCCTGTACTACTACCCCATGCTTTCACTCTTTCGTTTTCTACGGAATATATCCGAATGGGGGGGGGGTGGGGCTTTTTTTTAGGCTGGTCACGAACCGTCTCTGAATTGTGACAATTAAAGCAAAAGAAAGTCTCTCGGTGTGTGTTTATGGTGTTCTACTCGCCACTTTTCTCTCTCTCTCTCTTTCTCTCTTGATTTTCTGTCCTCGTTTCTCGGTTCTCGGGCTGCTGCACATGCGTGTTAATTTATTTTAAAATTCTGTACGCGTATACTCCAACAAATAGAGAAAGAAAATAAATATATATATATATATATGTAAAGAGAGAGAGAGAGAGAGAAAGAGAGGTTGAAACGTTTTCTATTTCGTGATAGGATGAAGAAACAGAAACCCAGAGACTCGAGTAAGTTGAGTTAATAATTATTATCTATGGTCACGTAAATACAGGATTCTCGTTTCCCTTTTCAAAAGTCATAGAACTCTGTTGGTGAGTCCGATGTTTATATTCAATCCATTTCCCGTATTCTATACGAACGGGATAGGAAGTTGGAATGGAGTGGTGGGTAGGGGAGGGGGGTGAGTGAGTGATGGTGGGGAGTGCAGGATTGTATAGAGAAAACCATCTGAAAAGTTGCTTTATCAAACGACAATACTTTTAATCAGGAACATGTTTCGTAAACGAGCACGTTGTCTCTTTGATAATCTTTTCTATGGGGTTGTATAGCAATTCATGAGAAAGTGTATGTGTTAGAGAGAGAAAGAGAGAGAGTGAGTAATATTTGAATAATTTTAAGATAAGAATATTTTCTAAATTAATCACATTTATTTTCAATGATATATTTACGTATACCCCATATGTAATTACAATAATTATATATATATATATATTAGGGTGAATCAAAAAAAAACTTTTATTTCTTTTTTGGATCTGACAGACAAAAACTTGTTGCTAGGCTCCTTTAGAAAGTACTCACCCAGTATGGGCTCTTAATTTTAATAGGAAGATCCTCCTCATCGCGGTTTTTTATTTTTTTCTCAGTCCAACAGAAAAAAATTCATACCTCCTCATTAATTGATTATACGAAAAAATGTTTTAATCAAATTTTGTAGGAAATTCAATGTTCTACAAAAAAGGTATCTTATGTTTTTTTCGTAAACCTCACTATTTAAAAGATATTGAAGATTTTAGTTTGATTATTTTAAGACAAATTTCATTTTTGTTTATGAATTTTGTTACTGACTGAGTAATAATTATTATCAAATGAGATGCACTGATTCTTATAGGAAATTTAACGCTCTACAAAAAAGGTTTGGTATGTTTAATTGATTATTCCAACCGTTTAAAAGATATTCGTATACGAATCCTAATGCTTTCTGATTTCAATAATTTTTTAATAACTTTTTTAAATTTATCTATTAAATTCATGAATTTTAGAAATTTTTACGAGAATTTTCGTTTATATTATATTATATATATATATTAATTATATAATAAATATATATAATAAATTATATAATATATATATATTAATTATATAATAAATATATATAATAAATTATATAATATATATATATTTGAACAACATTTTTTCCCCATTATGTATTGAATTTTTTTCATTGTTTTAAGTATACATTATTAAGATAATAAAAATGTTACGTTTTCATTCGTATTTTTTTATCTTGTTTCTTTTATGACATATTTTTTTGTTAGTTTCGGATTACGTAGGAGGGGAGGGGGTAGTGGTTACGATAAAAATGTAATTTATTTGTTTATACTGTACCGAGTCACGCATTTTTCCCCCCTGGTTTCAAGGATAATCGAGGAAGTACACTCACCTGTCGTAGTAGTAGTCCCTGTAACAAAAAAGAACACGATCGATTAGTATGAAAAAGAAAAGAAAAATTCAAATAAAAAAGTCAATGTTATTATTATTAATGTACGGCCAAATTAGTTATATACACGCGAGATTATCTCGTATTATCGTTTTATCATCTAATCGATCTAATTTTCGTGAAAAATTTTTCCTCCCTTACCTTCTTAAATAATATTATATATGATATATCACTCGAATGAATATTTTTTATTACTAATTTTATTATTTATTATATTATACTATTTTATTTGATAATAAATTGCAAAAATTTTCTTTCAAATATCACAATAATACAATATTTACAATCTCGAATAAAATTTTTCAAAGGAATGTAAAGTTACAGTTTGAATATTTATCATGGGATTTCATAAAAGTTTTAAATGGGTCCCCCCCCCCCGCACCACCCTTTTCTTCCCCTTTACAATGGAATTCGTTCTCATGACAGGTTGGTTTATTTATCAAATAACACATAAATAATAATTAATATAATCAAATATGTTATATCAAATTAATTTTAAATATAAGTAATAATTAAAAACAATAATAATATATAAAGTAATATATAAAATGAGAGAGAAGAGAGAGTGAGAGAGAGAGAAAGAGAAATAGAAATACAAATAGAAAGAGAGAAAGGAACAGAAGGACAAGCGTTTATGACGAATGTTATGTTGTAATTGAAATTGGAATGATATATTGCCGTTTCCTATCGGATCCAACGCCGCTGCTAAATCGTCGAAGTCAATGTATCATCCTGCCTGTCGGAAATATCGATTATATAATCGATAAAAGCGTCTAAAAGAAACAAAAGAGAAAAAAAAAAAAAAAAAAGAGGGAAAACGAAATTTGTCCCCGTTTGTTTCCGTACTTAAAAACTAATCGTACTTTTCTGATATCGATAACAACGCGTCCAGTTATTTTTCTACTTTACCTTATTGTTCTTATACACACACACACATACATACATTTAAATATACTAGCAGACACCCTCCTTACCCCTCTACTTTTAGTTTTCTCGAATAGAATTTTCTTTGCTTTTCGAAATTCTAATTAATTTGTTAAAAACAAAAATAATAGTAAATATTAATCCATTAATAAATAATTTTATCACATATATACTTTTTATTATTTTATTAATATTATATATTTTATTTATTTATTTATAATAATTTTATTGGTATACAAGAAAAATGATTGTTGAAGTTTGTGTTGTTGAAAATAATTAAATACCGAGTACGATAATTCTCCACGAGGGCGGCGCTAGTGTTCAGAAGTTCAGATTTAAATACGTGTGATTTTATAAATAAATAAAGAAAATAAATAGTTATCTTTTTAGATATTTTTGTTTTAATCAACAAGCTTTAATTTAATTAAGAAATAATTAAAGAATTAGGATTTTAATTTTCTTACAGCTCAACAGGTTATTTTATATTGTTGATTTTGTGGTTTATTGTTTAAAAGTAACTGGCAATTATATTTTACACGCAGTATTATTCCATTTTTATACTAATTGTGAGTTCAAGATAAATTGATTCCATTTAACAATTTTTTTTTACAAATATACAGGATGATTTATCGACATTTTTTTTCAATGCTATTATTATTGTTTTTTCTTGACTTTGCGATATCATAACCAATTATTCCACATTTTCTTTAATTTCTAATTTTTTAATTTACTTCGTCGACTTATTTATCTAATTTTTTTTTCCTAAATTAAAGGTTAGGTTTATTCATATTTGAAAAATCAGATCAAACGAATCGACGCGCTCTCTAGCGGCAATAAAAATCATTCTCTCATTGTGTATATATCGTAAACACATTTATAACACTGCAATTGTTTTCCTTGTACATAAGCATGTATAATAAATGTATAAACGTGTTTGGATTCGCGTTGTCCACCATTTTCTTTTTCTACTTCACTTGTTTTATTTCTTCTTTTTCTTTTTGTAATTTTTAACAGATTAAATAAGACGAACAATGGACATATTAGATTCGTATAAATTGAGGTTAAGATTTTATCGGCCATTTAAAACGACAAATTTATTTTTTCTTTTCTGTTTCCCATCCTCACCAACCCCCTCCCGTGTCCACCATGTGTTTTTCTTTTTTCCCCTTTCTTTTTTCTGTTTTCCTTTAACCCGGAACCTGGCGTCGAGAGGATCACTCCGTTTTCAACGGAATAGAATTTTTGATAAGCCAGTAGTGGTACACCCTTTCATCCCATTTCCCCCTTCCCATTCACCCCCTCACCTTGTACAAACGACACGAGTATTCCTTTCGTTTATTTCGAAAAAAGAAAGAAAGAAAATACAAGAACCATTCTCTCAAAATTCGTTTATATTTAAATCTTTGATATACTAATCGGAGGATTAAACAAGATTTTTGTCTCGTTGAAGGTTAGTCAGTTTTCGAACGACTTCAAATCCCCTGGGGAGGAGGGGGGTAACATTTTTCTTTTATCCTTCAACAACCCCTTGCCCCTTAACTTTCTTTTCCTATTTCTTTGTTATTTTTTTGGCATGGGAGTGGAATCACAAAAGTTGGGGGTTGGGTGTTGGGTGTTTTGGGTGGGTTGGGTTTGGTTTTTTTCAGGCATTTACTCGACCTGGTAAAAATAACAATTTCAATCGTCCGAGTGTCAATTCCAATCGAGCATTTTCTGGATTTTCCACTGGATTCAGGCATATGAATATTTCAATGTAACGAATTCGTCGGTTTTGTTGTTTATCGATCCCGTCTGGCTATTGGATTAAGTTTGTTCGTTCGAAAAAAATACTCCCATATCCTTCGTTTATTGTTTTCTGTTTATGTGTATGTATATATGTATGTATGTATGTATGTTTTCGTATTCTTTCGTTAAATACAGTTAACGATTAAATTTTTGAGATTTCAATTAGACAGAATTTTGATCAAACAAAAGAAACACACACACACACTTTTTACCTGTATTCCACAAATGTTAATTAATTTAAATTTGAAATATTAATCATTTTTTTATTAAGGGGTTACATGGGTTTGGGACTTTCAAAAAAATTTGTTTTTTTTTATTTTTTTTTTTCAATTCTACAACTCATCTAGAATATTGTATTCAATTTTGAAGTCGATAGGAGTAGTAGTTTTAAAGATAGATCCCTGGGAAGTTCCACTCTTTAATGGCTCTTATACCAGCTCTCAAATCTTTAAACGCGATTTTCTCAAAACGCTTTTTCTAAAGTCGATTGTCAAGATTTCTCGAAAACTATTTAACCGATTTTCATGAAATTTGCTACACGTCTTCGTGATACTATTGACAAGGACTTGGACGAAGGATTTTCGTTTTTTTTCATAAAATCAAATTTTAAGAAACCACAATGTGGTGCAAATTGTAGCGAAATTTGAATGTTCTTGCTAAAAACGTTGCCAAAAATCCAAATTTTAATTTTTTTCTTTTTCCTTCGTCCAGTTTCTAGTTTTAAGTATTCACTAAAAGACCCTATTTTTTCAACAGAAAAACCCCCAACCGTTTATAAGTTCTGCTGTCAACGCGAAAACACTTTTTTTCGGTGGGGTCACCGGAAATGACGTCGCAATGGCTGAGTTTGAAATATTTTTCAACCAAAAATTCAGAAAATGTTCTTTAAATATGTATCTTAAATACTATAAAAAGTTTGAATAAGAATTGCATTTTTTATATAGAAAAAAAAATTGTTGAAAATGTGCTATTTTTTTCCCGGTGTAAACCCATGTAACCCCATAATCGAACAGTAGCTTAGGTATGAATATTATCTTCGATAAAATGGGTCTATTAACCTTGTTAAATGTCATTCTAAACAAACGACGTTGTTCCTTTTCCATTCTCTTCTTCTTGTCAGAGGAAACGAGAGTGGGAAGGTTGGTTGAGGAAGAGGATGAGGGAAAAGGGAAAATTGTTGACGTTCGAAGGATAAATTCCACAAGAGAGGTGGAAAGCTTGGATAAGGAGGAGTGTGTGTGTATGTGTGTATGTGTATGAAAGAGAGAGAGAGAGAGAGAGAGAGAATGATAGAGGCCTGGTGCAAGAGAAAATTGCCAATTAACTTCGATTTCGTCTTTACCGTTTCCAGCAAACTTGATCCAATCTTTGAACGAACCCTTCTAAATTGTTTGACCTATGTTTGACGATTTACCGACGATTAGTCGAACCACTCGAGAATAGCTAACTCGCATAACGAACGAAAATAGGAGGAGAATGGGAGGGGGAATGGGGAGGTAGGTAGGGGGAATGGGAGGGGATAGGATATTATTTTCCTTTTTTTATTTTAGCATTGGAAAAAATAATATTTCATTTATTATCGTACGATTATATTTTCGTTATTACGATAAAAAGAAGAAAATATGCTCGGTCAAAAAGGGGTGAGAATTTTTATCGAAGAATTATTTGTTACAAAATTAATTATGATTTATAATTTTGTTCAATTATTATTATCGGTTCGTTTTTCTTTTTTTATTTTTTGTTTATTTTGTTTTATTCATATTTTATCGATAATAAAATAAATTTGTTTCGGTGGTAATAACATTTAGGTTGTTCGGTATGAAAAATATATATAAGGGAATATATATATTTATATATTTGTGTAATATTATAATTTGTATTAAAAAATGATACGAAAAAAGGTTGAAATGTAAAAAATAATTGACACGGAAACGGTGACGTTTTCTATTTTATTTTAGATAATTAACGGATAAATTGACTAAATGCCGAAAATAATTCTCTTATCTATGAAAGAACGAAAGACAGATAAATAATTTATATTACAAAACTGAAAATAAATGATGGAATATGAAAGTAATTGGCACGGCAACGCGACGTTTTATTTTTTTGGATATATATATAAAAGAACAATTGGTCGTTATTCAAAAATACTCGGATTTCTAGGTAAGTATAAAAATAACAAGGTGAACCAAATACATATATATATACAGGGTGTCCCACATAACTCTAGTTACGATTTTCAAGTACTTGATATAACCTGACAAAAAAATACTTTAAACAAAAATTATTCTGTTTTTGATTGACTTTACATTGCAATAAAAAAAAGTTGGGAAAACAATTCTTTTTTTTTTTTAATGTTTTTTTTAAGGCTACCTTTAATTTTTTAAATATAACTTAATATTTTTGATTTAGCCTATATAAATACGAGTTCAACAATATAATATGCTATGAACTTTGGATGATCTTGAAAGTAAAGAAATAAAAATTTCAACAAAAATTTATTTTACTTGTCGCCGGTGAACAAAGGGGACAAGTGCTTTTAAAAACAAACAACATCAATTAAATTAAATTATAAAGTACACTTTTTTTCCCAAGTGTAGAATACTTTATCGAGTTATAAATTGATCTGCAAAGGTTCATAAAATGGTAGAAAATTTAATGCTGTTAATTGTACAACTTTGTCATTTCTTTATAAAGTTTCGGTAAATATTTTTTATACTAAAAGTGAATAGATTTTAATAAAACTTGTATTGAATTAAAGTAAACTCTTTTGTCTACACGTAGAATTCCTTTTCGAGTTATAAATTTAGCATGTAAAGTTCAGAAAATGTCAGAGAATGCAATGCTATAAATTGTGCATCTTTCCAATTTATTTGAAAAGTTCTGGTAAATTTTTTTTATACTAAACGTGAATAGATTTTAATAAAACTTATATTAAATTAAAGTACACTTTTTTATCTACGCGCAGAATACCTTTTCGAGTTATAAATCAATCTGCAATAGTTCATTCAATCAAAAACAGATCAACTTTTGTTTAAAGTATTTTTTCGTCAGTTTATCGCAAGTACTTAAAAAATCGTCACTTGAATTATATGGGACACCCTGTATATATATAGATGTAGAATTTAGTACGATTACGAATTTTATTACTCACCCCAATATTCCTTGACTGATTCATTCATTTCCCTTATAATAATAAATTCATCAATGATTTAATGGAAAAGTGTAATAACTCGATCGTTTTTTATTAACTCACACTTTCATCTTCTTTCTTGTAAATTTGATTAGAAAATTCATAGAAGTAATAGCACGAATATAAACGATCGATAGAAAACACATTTATTCGAATAGATATAATACTAGCAGAACACTTATTACCATTCAATAAAACAATTCGACTCATTATTTAACCAGTTAACTGTGTCAATCATTTTGCAAAGTGCGCCCCAGTGTGTGTCGCGATAATCAAGCGATGGCGGATATAGTCGTCAAACACAGAGTAAGTGGCGCTGTTGAAATATTCGGTCAAAAAGACGACTTTATTTTAGAAAATGAATGAATTTATGAGTAATATTTAGACAATGGATCAACGTAAAGCTATATTTACACATAATTAACGAAAAACTTAAAACAAATCAAATATTTAACAAACAAACAAACAAACAAAAATTTTTTTGTTTTGTTTTCTTTGGTTAGACATCGCGGACATCATCGCAGATGGAGAATCTAATATACTTTGTTTTTTTTGGTTATGACACGTCAAGATAATAATCGGGATAATCAAAGATCTAGTGTCCAACTCAAATTATCTATAATTTTCATTTGTTTATTTCATTTCGTCCTGACCTCTTAACATTCTAAACATATTAAAATTTACGAATATAATTTAGTTTTCGTCAGAATTACAATGTAAATATCAAATTGTATCAAAATTTTACGCATGACGGATATAGCCGTCATAACACAAAATTCTGCCATTCTTCCATGACGGATATAGTCGTCAAACACACTTAACTGGTTAAACAAAGATCAAGAATTTCAAGTAAAATTTCTTTCATAAATAACGCACAACAGCATTTAAAAAAAGAAGAAAACGATCATGGCGAAGGAGCAGAAGGGAGGGGGTGGGTACGAAGGAAAAAACAAAAACTAAAAAGGTACAGGCGGATAGAAAATAAAAGGAGAAATAATAATGAAAAAAAAAAAGAAAAACAAAAAAAAGAAAAAAACAAAACCAGAAAAAAAAGAAAATACAAAAACGAGGTTACGGCCGAGGTCCGAGGGATCGAGCCAATTTTCGTCGAAGGGGGACGAAATGGGGGGGGGAAGGGATAGAGTGATGGTGGTGGTGGTGGTGGTTGTGGAGGAACGGGGGTAGTAGGCAGAAAAAAAGTATCTCTATTCGCGGGCACGAATCCCGAGCCGTGACAAAAATTGAAAAACCATCATGATAGGAAAAGGTGAACGGTGTTAGCGAATAGTGGTGTGGGGGGTGGAAGGGGGAGGGGGGAGAAAGGTTCAACGAGATATTCGCGAGTGGTATTGCGGGATGGTAGAACGTTGATCGTGGTGGTGATTGTGGTAGGGGTAAATCCCCACCAATTACACCAACCAACCAATCACACACGGTTGAAACGAAAAGCTAGCCTAAGCGCGCGCAATTTAAAAAACTAAAACCCAAAGAGAAACGTTGTTTTAAACTACTCTGAAAATGGTCACGCGTATCGAAAAATGATGCTGGCAATTACGTTGACTGTGGCGTGGCCTCAACCCCTTAACTTCCCCCCTGGCCCCCCCTTATGCATGCCACGTTAGACTTTTTGTCGATGAAACTTCCGGGACGGTTTTTACGCCGGTTACATATTTCATTCGGACAAATTTTCCTTCCCCCACTACCCCCCCTCCACTCCCCTCGACAGGCCAAAAAGGTATACGGGTTTTCCGAGGGTTTTATTGATTGACGGTGTCCTATATATCTCTCTCTCTCTTATTCGTTCTCTTTCATTTTCAAAAATTTCGCGCCAACAGACGACCCGAATCCACCGTTTCCCCATTTGGCCCTTTATCCCTTCACCCCGTCACTCCTCGCTCATTTTTTTATTCGTTGCTCCCTTCCCCCCTCACCCTTATGTTCCTACACATCGATTTAACGCACTTTTTTTCTGCACCGTTACACATAAAAAATATTTCGTAAGCAAACACGCGCAAGCGTTCATTCGTTCGTTCGTTTGTGAAGGTGGGAGGGGTAAGGGGTAACGGGTGGTAAGGGTAGGGGAGGATTCGACACACACATACACATACACTGAGAGAGGATATAGTTTGTTATTAAATTAAATATAAATTCATTTATTCATTATATATTTTCGATTGACGGGGTACATTGAGTTAACGTTAATAACGCAAGAGGAACGAACGAACGAACGAACGATTGATCGATCGATAATTCAGCAATCGAAATAACGTTATCGGCCTAATGGGGTGCCATCATATCGTTTTATCTTAATTACGCGATGTTACATTTTTTTTTTTTTTTGTGTAAATTTTATTTTTTATTCTAGAGTTTCTTTTTGTTATTTAGTGTGGGGAACATTTTTATAATATTTATAAAGAGAACAAGGATGATGAACAATTTTGTAATATCGATTACATTGTTACAGTTGTTTAATCGGATTTTTAAATGGCAAATTTTGTTTAAATATACAGATGCATTATGAATTATATCACCGTTCGAGTAGTATAACTCAATACAAAAACAAATAATTGAAGTTTCACTTGCATTCTTTTTATATACACATTTGTTTAATGTTAAATAGGAAATAAATATTTTGTTTACGGTTTAATATATAAACAAAAGAAATGATAGAAAATAGTTCTGTGTATAAGAAACGATGATTGGTTGAATAATTTTGAGTTTAATGTGTTGCGAACAATTGCAAAGCTCAATACTTTTCAATCCCTCTAATAGTTAGACTGAAAAAATTGTTTAATACTATTTCTATTAGATTCAAAACTTTTCAATCAACATTTATTTTTTCCATTTGAGAAAAACGAATTGGTATATAAGAATGTGCACGTGAAAATTAATCGAATTATTTAGAAATATTTAAGTTTTATTTTGTTTGCACAGTGTGTATGTGATCCTAATGAATAATTCCTAAAACTGTATAAAATTGACAAATAATATTATATGTAATCATTCTGATTATCTCGTATAGATAAGTCCATTACAATTTTCTTAGGTATAAAAATCAAAAAGATTTAACAAAAATAATATAAACCCATGTTATTTGAGTTTATCATTTAAAAGTATAAATTCAAATAGTATAATAATAGCAAACGGTATTGGTCTTTATCGTTAAAGTAGTTAAACCGTTCCTAGTAATCTCTTAAAGGAGTTTCTAGTTTTAGAAAGAGACAGAGAAAGAGAGAGAGAGAGTGTAACTTGAACTTTACAACGGATTACATACGTACGATTCGTGAGTGTGTGAAATAGAACATATGGTATCAGGTTCAAAGAAAGAAAGAGAGAGAGAGAGAGAGAGAACGATAGAATGAGTGAAAGGGAAAATGATTGAAAAGTCAAGTTATTTGAAGTTTTCAACGTAACTTAACCAGTTAAGTGTGTTTGACGACTATATCCGTCATGGAAGAATGGCAGAATTTTGTGTTTTGACGACTATATCCGTCATGCGTAAAAGTTTCATACAATTTGATATTTAAATTGTAATTCTGGCGAAAACTAAATTATATTCGTAAATATTAATATGTTTAGAATGTTTAGGGGTCAGGACGAAATGAAATAAACAAATGAAAAATTATAGATAATTTGAGTTGGACACTAGATCTTTGATTATCCCGATTATTATCTTGACGTGTCATAACCAAAAAAAAACAAAGTATATTAGATTCTCCATCTGCGATGATGTCCGCGATGTCTAACCAAAGAAAACAAAAAAAAAAAATGTTTGTTTGTTTGTTTGTTTGTTAAATATTTGATTTTTTTTTTAAGTTTTTCGTTAATTATGTGTAAATATAGCTTTACGTTGATCCATCGTTTAAATATTACTTATAAATTCATTCATTTTTTAAAATAAAGTCGTCTTTTTGACCGAATATTTCAACAGCGCTACTTACTCTGTGTTTGACGACTATATCCGTCATCGGTTGATTATCGCGACACACACTAGGGCGCACTTTGCTGAATGATCGACACAGTTAACTGGTTAAGAGAGAATTTTGAAACGATACTAACCAATTTCTAACGTTAAACTCTCGTTCAATTATTTTTTTCACGTGAAATAACGTGAATACTTTTTTCCACACAAACAAATAAACACACACAGACTTTCGATTATTTTTTCCTGTCTCTATTGGTAATAGATGAAGAGAGTGACACGACCGATCCCTGAGAACATTCAATCGACAAACTATAGGGGGTGGGGGGGACAAAGAGACCATGATAACAAAAGAGACTACGATGGATGACGTAAAACAGGAAAATGGAAAGAGATTCGTAAGGGTTGGGTCAGGACGAGTATTGGTTTGTGGTTCAATCTCAAGTATACACTTATCTTTCCATCAATATATATATATAAGCTATTTATATATAATATAAAAGATAATCCTACGTATGCGAAATTATTTTCAACGATCAAAAAAGAAAAGGGTTGGATTACCTTTTGACCTATTATTTACGGATTAAACAATTTAATCGTATATTCTCGATATCATTATATTCAAACCACCCCCCGTTACCCCCACCACCGGTTCTCATTATTTATACATTTTATTACGTATTCAATTAGTTATTTCTCTCGTCTAAAAATAAAATTATTAATAAATAAATATCGTAGGGAATTTTTGGACATTAAAAGAACTAGAACTTAGTTTTGATTAATTGAACGTTTCTTCTCTTTATTGAGACTTTTTCAGACATTTAATCTCTAAAGTTCAGAGTCTTTTTTTTATTTGAGTACAAACATACATTATTGTAATATTCGAAAAACTAAACATCTAAACTTCGTTATGACTAATTCCGTTATATTTGAACACTCAAACAAATTAGTTAAATAAGAAAAAATGACGCTGAACTTTAAAGATTAAGTTGATAATCAAAACTAAATTCTAGTTCTTTTAATCCCCAAATTCCCTACGATATTTATTTATTAATAATTATTACGTATCTCTCTCTTCCATTTAATCGTTAGTTTAAAATGAAGAAAATAAAAATTGTTCTATATTTATTTCTATCAAGATCAATCGAAAAGTTCTTGCGCATTATATTATTTACAAATTTTGCAAAAATATGTAAGAACATTTGAGGATTGATCTGATAATTAAGAATTATATAAAAAAATGTATAGGAAATAATTGATGGGAAATAACACCGTTTCGTGAGTTTAATCAATTTTCGATTGATCGAGAGTTAAACGATTCATCCTGTACATATAGCTATAGTATACTTATACACAATATTCACGTGCTAGTCTCTCTCTCTCTCTCTCTCTCTCTCTTTGTATGTGTGTGTGAGAATGAGAAGGATACGCGAATCGGTGTTTTCTAGCTGAGTTCAGCGCGAACGTGATTTTCGAGCACTCAAGCGAAGTGGAGAATGGTGTCCACAGCACGTGCCTCTGGGCTAATCCAGGCATCGTCATTCCCGTCTGACTATCACCCTCCTAGTCCTATCCCTTTGCCACCAATCCCCCACCTCCCCCTTGCAACCCTGACGCACCCTGTTGCCACTGTATATCCCGTGATTCCTGCAGGGCTAGCTAGCACCGTTCAAATGTTGAAGTGAAAGAACCTTTCGTTGCTGATACCGTTTACTTTCGAAAAACAGTTTGTTTTAATGTTGGTAACAATAAATATGTATCGTAGGGAAATTAGTCATTAAAAAGAACTAGAACTTAATTTTTTGATCAAATTGAACGTTACGTTTAATTTATTGGGATTTCTTCAGCAACTAGGAAATTTTATTTTTTTTTATTTTAATATTGTGAATTACTTAATGGGAAGGTATCACAGGGAACTTGGACATAAAAAAGAAATAGAACTTAATTTAACTAAGTTGGTCGTTTCGTCCCTTTATTGGGACTTCTTCAGCAACTTAATCTTTATAGTTCAGCGTCTTTTTTCATTGAGTAGATTCAATTTAGATTGAAACAGTTTTGTTGAGGGTTTCAAATTATAACGAGCTAATACTTAACGAAGTTTAAATGTTTTGTGTTTTGAATATTAATAATAAAAATAAAAATGTATGTCTACTCAATGAAAAAAAAAGCTGAAATATAAAGATTAAGTTGTTGAAGAAGTCCCAATGAATGTACGAAACGTCGAACTTAGTTAAATTAATTTCTACTTCTTTTTTATGTCCAAGATCCTTGTGATACCTTATCATTAAGAATTTTATTTTTTGGACGATAGAAATAACTGATTGTGAATTACATGAGACACATGAGATTATAAATTTAATATTTCTTAATTGTTAGTTAAATTTTTGTTATTATTTAATTAATTATTTATAATTTTGTGTGTTCGAGTGTTTCAATATAACGGATTAGGACATATAACGAAGTTTAGATGTTTAGTTTTTCGAATATTACAAGAATGTATGTCTGTTCAAATGAAAAAGAAGCTGAACGTTAGAAATTGAGGTAATATCTAATATTTTATAATGTATGTGTCTCATGTGTGTAATTCACAATATTAAAATAAAACAAAAAAACAAATAATTAAATTTCCAGTTGCTGAAGTAGTCCCAATAAAGGGACGAAACGTTCAATTTGATCAAAAAACTATGTTCTAGTTCGTTTTAATGTCCAATTTCCCTACGATACATATTTATTAATAATTTTATTTTTGGACGAGAGAAATAATTAATTGGTAACAATGTTCATAAAAAATATCTTGATTAAATGTGTCAATTATTTTTACACGTAATTAATGTAAGAAAATATCGTGAACGATTAGTATCACGAGTCTGACTCGTGTTACTCACGTATAATCCGAATTATCACGAGTCAGACTCGTGTTGCTCACATATGATCCGAATTATCACGTGTCAGACTCGTGCTTACTGTTTCTTCTTTCGAAATTTTTTATCACGAGTCTCGTTGCTTACACGTTCTTGCAGAAAAATGAAATGAAATTTGATTTTTAAGATACTTTTGTCTACATACCAAACATGCGTATACAATTACTGACTTTTATTTGTTTGTTTATTCTTTTCCCTTCAAACGTAGTTCGTACGCGTGTATAACGCGTTCAATCTTTTTGTCTTGGATAACAGTAGGATTCGAATTTAATTAGAAAAGGGATCCGAATGATTTTGAAGTTACCTTTCAGGGATAACCTAGAGCTTCTCTTTCATCTCTCTTCCTTTTTTTCTTGTTTTATTTTTTTTTCTTCTCTCTCCTCTTCTTTACCTTCTTGATCGCAAACGATTAGTCTGAAAGAGAGGGATCCTATCCCGACCACTTTCTTTTCCAACTTTTTTCTTTAAGCGTTTAATTGAAAAAGTATTTATCGTATGGTGGGGAGGGGCTTCTTTTTTTTTCTATCGTTAATACTTTTTATTCCTATTCTTCTTCTTCTTCTTCTTTATATATTCTTTTATGTTTATCAATGAATTAGTTCAAATACATTTGTTTAGGAATAATCGAACGTTCTAAAAGACGCGAGAATGCAAGTAGAGACATGGTGGGGACTCTTGTTTATATTGGGGGGAATCGGTTGCTGAGGAGGATTATTATTAGGGAGTTAGCATCGTTGTTTAAAGATAGTAAGTGTGTCGGAGATTAGTGAGACAATCGGTTGATAGAGGGAGTGACTTAAAGACCGTTGTGAAGCATAACTATAAGGCTAGCCTATTGTAAGATTTTATTTATTTATTATAAAAGGTAATAAAATAATGATTGAAACATTAACGCTTAACTGTGATGTTAACCGATTTTGGTATAATTATTTTAAAGGATAGAATGGTGAATAATCTATAAATCTACTGTTGCTTAACCTAAAGAACTATCACGGAATGCCCGAATATGGAATGCGCTCTCCGGTCCCTACGGACGCCTATTTATACCCTTTCCCCCTCTTCATCGTCTTACATCACTTCCTGTCATTCCTTCCAGAAATTTCCGTATTTTCCGGAACGAGAACGTTCGAGAGATTTCTGTGGAGCTACCCAAAGACGACAAGGCTAGGACAGTGTAAACTTACTAACTAAACAAACATATCTATAGGGAACACTTTCTTTCTTCTTCGTTCAAATATCATAATCTCGCACACACTCATACCATTCACACATACACTCTTTTATAGAAAACTTAACACTATGGTGTTCCTTCTAAGATATTCTGAATCCTCACACTATTATTATCTAAAATTCAATATATCATTTAAGTAGAATTGACTTTGAGTGTAGAATAATCAATACCTCTTCCCCAAAACCCATTTCCTACATTTGTATTTTACAAATATTTTTTTTTTCTCCAAATTCTCCCCCCTTTCCTCCTGTCACCCTGCTTCATCGTTTCTCAATATGATTTGTCATCATAACAAAATGTAATCTTTTAAATGAGAAGACATTAGCATCCCTTTATTTGACTCCCTTCTGAAACTTCGTTAAACGTCTTTTGCTTTCGCGACACGTATCCTGTTTGAAGCGTGAAAAACCGGAGATAACGTTAGAAATCCTCTGGATATCCTAAAATTGCTTCGAATGCCGTATACGACTTTTCCTTTTTCTCTTCTACACGCCGGAAAAAACGCACTTGGAATATTTTCCTAGACGCGTTCCCCCCCACCCCCGAAATGATATTCGATACAAAACACAACAATTTTTCAAGCTTCTCGGCAAACACTATCCTGCGTTTATTTTGTCACGTGGATGGATCATATTTCTTCGTTGGTTAGAATAATAATAATAATAATAAAAAAAAATGACGTTTATAAGATTGTACGTTTTTTTTTTTTAGAATAATCTAATTTTTGTTGTTGAATTAAATCCCTTTGAATGATATGAGCGCATATATGCGCTCAATGAAATTAATCTGCGTTTATTTAGGACGAATATATGCGCTCGTCAATTATTTTCTATCTCCTCCCATTCGCTTGAAATTCTTTTCCCATTTTTTTTTTCTACTTCTTCTTCTTCTTTTATTTAATCAAAATAGTTAAACGTTAAAAGAAAAATGATTCTGTCTAAAAATCATTTTGGAAATTTTTAAGAACAAAATTTTTATTTATACCAATACCTACGCTAATTATTGTCAAAGATGAAAAGTTTATTAATAATTATTATTAGAGATTTTACAATATAATAATAATAATAAAAGTAATAATGAAAGCATCATACTTTGTTTATTTTTTGTTGTTAGTTATCTATCGAAAAGAAAGTTATAGGAAATTTTTTTATGATAGATAACACATGCGTCATCGTACAACCAAAAAAGAAAAACTAAAAGTTCCTAACCACATAACCTACAATAATCGACACATAATTATAAACGATCATCCAAATGAATCTTATCAATAACTAAACTATAACAAATAATTCAGTATTTTCTCTCGTCCAAAATTATAATTTTTGATGATAAAGGTCACTAGTCTAGATTGAAACAGTTTTGTTGAGGTTTTTGAATAATAACGATCAAATTAACAAAGTTTAGATGTATTGTGTTTGGAATATTATAAAGAGAAATGTATGTCGAAATAAATAAAAAAGACGCTGAGCTTTAAAGATTAAGGTAATATGTAAAAAAATGATATTGTATAAACCGCATGTATCGTAATAAGAAATTTATAATAAAATAAAATTTCCAGTTGCTGAAGAAGTCCCAATAAAGGGACGAAACGTCCAACTTAATTAAATTAAGTTCTACTTCTTTTCATGTCCAAGTTCCCTATGAACCTTTATCATCAATATAACAAATAATGTTAATATAATCAAGATTTTTATTTCTTATCCAAAATTTTTTAATATTAATACTAAGTTTATTCTTAGGGAAGTTGTTTTTTGGACTGGTTTAATTAAGATGAACACTATATTTATATATATGGCAGAACATCATTTTAAAACAGGACATATTTTTAAATTCGACGAAACAAAAATTTTAGATAAAGAAGATAACTGGTACAAAAGAAATATCAGTGAAATGTACCATATAACGAACAATAATACAGTTAATTTTAGAACCGATACTAATAATCTAAACAGCACATATAACGAAATTTTAAAATTTAATTACCACAACAAGACACGTAACAGAGGTTACAATAATAATAAAGACATCTAGATTAGGAAACACCAGCTTAGAGGTAACCAGTAGTGTTCGAAAAGTTATGGTAGGATAACGTTTTTAAAAAATTGACTCTATATATAAGATAGTGAAAACTTATGACTATAATAAAAATGATGTTATATTGACTTATGAACATAACTATTAAGGTAAAATAACGCTATAATTGTAAGTTTTTTTGGTATTTGTATATAAAATAATATGTCATAATAAATAATTTTAGTTGCTGAGAAAGTCTCAAATAGAGACGAAACGTTCAACGGATAAATATAGTGTTCATCTTAATTAAACCAGTCCAAAAAACAACTTCCCTAAGAATAAACTTAGTATTAATAACAAATAATGTTTCATTTGTCCTATTTTTCGATTCTTTTGTTTTTCTCATCGGTACAAAGAGAGAAAGAGAGATAGAATAGAATGCAATTAGGGAAAGTCTGAACTCCATGCATATCCAAGTATTTACATCGAAGGATATTTCAGTTTCGTGAGATATAACACACACAGAAAGAGAAAGAGAGAGCAAGAGAGAGAGAGAGAGAGAATTGTCGGACGAAGCACGGAGCCCAATTATCGCTGAGTATTCATCAATCTGGTAACATTTCCAAGTCCTGAAATCCCTAGACGAATTCGCCACGCGCGAATTCGTAGAAACTGACGTTCGTCGGACAATATTGACGCCAGTTGCAACGCCAGGGAAACTAACTCTTCTCGCGTGTTGCACGCGTACACACTAATGTTCGGCAAACCGGAAAATTACCTCTTCCTAATACTCGTAGGATGTGCTACGAGAGTTCTCTTAGAATCGATTTTCCGAACATAACCTCGAAATAATCGACCATCTTAGGTATTATTTATACGTTAATCAATATTATCCTCTTTAGATTTAATTTCTTCAAGCAAAATCAATTACCAAACAATTGATTATCGAATGATTATTTTCGTAACTTTAAATGGAACACCTAGATCATTTTCTAGGGTACTTCGATTATCATATAGTTTTATTAACATATTAAATACGGGAACTAGTCTAACCATTAACGAGAATGATTTTTTTCTTAACGTTTAATTGTTTTGATTAAAATAAAAGAAATAGAATTTTTAAACGCTTGGGAGGAGTTGGAAAAAAATTGAGCGCATATATGCGTCCTCAGTCAAGGAGGATTGCTTTAATTGGGCGCATATATGCGTCCATAGCATTCTAAAGGTTAATTTATATTTTTGGAGTCAACGATAACAAGTCGCGATTGTTTATAATTTTTTCTTATGTTTTTTTTTTCAATCGAAATGTATCGTTTCTACGTTCAGGTAATATACAATCGATACTCTTCTTATTAATCGAAAGAAATGAAGTAAATTGATAAGGAAACAGAGATTTAATCATTGCTAGTATAAATATTGTATAATATATTTCTTTCTCTTTCTTTCTCTTTTTCACTTCTTCCTGGTAGCAAACCTGAGTGCCAACAAATTTCCAATGAAAATGTCGCTTATATCTAGTTCGTGTATTTCCTTTTGATAGCAGAGAAAGAACTCTCGTCGAATCCTCTCTTCCGTAGTGTAGACGTTCACGAAAGGCAAACACAAACACGACGTGGGTAAAATCGAATTTTCTTCTCGATCGCCGGTACATCTTTCATACAACTTAAAAAAAAAAAAAAAAAAGAAACAAACAAACCAAAATAAAAATAGACGTAGAAGAGACGTAGAAGAAAAACTAAAGAATAGAATTTTATATCTCAAGGAACGAAAATTTTTACGTAATAAAAGATGTTTAAAAATATTTCTGAAAATCGTTAAATTGTTTTTTTATTTTTTAGCATAAAGTGTTATAATAAAATATAGGTGATCCTTTATATAACACGGTAGATAGATTCCTAGAAAATACCGTGTTATATGAGACCTAGAATTTATTATTTTAATGTAATTTAGTTTGTAAATATGTTAAGCAAATATCGTGTAATCCGGTGCTGTAGAAGTAGTATGAGTGTACATCATTTATTGTTATCAATCTACGCGATTGATATGTTTCAAAGATATATACGTGCAATATTTAAATAAAATTTATGCTATATTATTTATTATAATAATAATTATGATATCGAAGTAACCAAACCGTCGTGTTTTAATTATTTACAACAATTCTACAAGTCTTGCGTTAATTTATAATTACAAATAAGAACATAAAATAATGTTCTAGTCACGAATTGCATAAAACATTGTATGCGACAAGTTCGAGAAATAACAAAAAGATCCGTCATGAATAAGTTCTAGAATTCCCCTATAATTGTATTACATCAAAAAAAAGAACTAGCGTGTCCTTATTCGTCGTTTCGCAAATCCTAACTCGTTTTAACGTGACACAGCACACCCTATCGGCTAATTTAGGAAATAAAATCGGTATCCCATAACCTAACATTTCTCGTACTTGTAACATAAATAGTTATTATTCGGTATCTTTATGATAGAGAACAGAATAGGTTTGAACATATTATGGCAAACTGTTTCAGAATATTACTCATTTTAGAGTTCTGATACACAAGCAAGCCACGGTAGCATAAACAGCATTCTCTTTCTCTCCCTCGATGTGTTTCAGTCGGTGAGTCTCTAGTGAAACACCGAAGAGCATATTTGCAGACCAGTCGAGCGAGTTCTATCAACATTTCAGTATCGTTAACGTTCAATTATGTGATTATTGAGAGACTCCAAGCATCTATGTGGACTTGTCCCTTCTCTCTCTCTCTTCAAACGATCGACACGTGTCTTTGTTCGCAAGGTTTACGGGTAACAAGTACGAAACATCAGCTAATTTTGGTAACAAACGGGTTCCCCTTATCGGATGCTGTTAAAACGTTTATCAAATTATTTTTTTAATTCTACGTGATTTTTGTATTTTTTTTAAATAAATAATATTATCGAAGAGACATATTATATATTTTGTAGGGACACACATTTTATTTGTTATTAATAATAATAAATAATAATAATAATAATTTCGAATGTGGGAATAAATTAATCATGACGAATAAATGGACGTTGATATTATAATGAGTGATCGTGCGATTATCCGCTATGTTGGATATGTCAAATAATAAACAAAAGAAGAGTGGTGGTATTGAAAAGGTAATGTTTAACATTAATTATTTGTGTATAACTGATGGACATTGTTTAACACGTTGACTTCCATTTCAATTATCGGCGGTAGTATCTGTTTGCTAATAATTAAAGCTTGAATCTCGGGAGTGGGAATTATTCGAAGATGATTAATTATACTTTGAATTTGAAATGGTATAAATGGACGGTATTTATAAGTACGTAGGAATGAGATAGTTAGAAAAAAAAAAGTGTGAGAGAGAGAGAGAGAGATATTTTTCATTTTGAAAGGATTTTCGTTAGGTACGATCTTTCAAACGAAAGATCATGCCTTTTGATATGGAGAGAGAGAGAGAGTCAGAAAGAGAGAGAGAGAGATCATTGATCGATATTTTGGCTTTAATACCATGCGCGAACGAATGAGTATTACGAGATGCGTTCAATGTCGAGTCGAGTACTAAGAAATAATTTGGGTCAGAGATACCTTTACACGACAGCCGTTAAAAAAAAAAAAAAAAGAAAAATGAACACACACACACATATATATCTGTTTGCAATTGACTCGTCGAGTTGAATTCTGAGAATTTATTTGGGCCAACGATCCCTCTCTCTCTCTCTCTCTCTCTCTCTCTCTCTCTCTCTCTCTCTCTCTGTGTGTCTCTCTCTTTCTACAGGTAGTAGGTACATATCGAAAATACACACCTTTATATTATTTATCACAGACCCACATTCTGAGAAATATTTCTATTTATTCGTACGATAAATAATATTTGGCAACGTATTCGATTTTTATTTATATAACTCTAATGACGTAGCGTTACAATTTTGTATAAAAGTTTCGATTAATTGTTTGGCTTTAAAAATATAAAACGAAAGGTGTAAGTTTTTTTTTTTTAGAATTATACATTTTTTTTTTCTATTTTATATTATTATTTATTTATATTATTATATTAAATGGTTAAAATTTTTTCTCGATATATTACAAGATTCTAACGAGACGTATAACGAGAAGTAAAAGATACAAAGTAAGAACAAAACAATCATAAGAATAATGATACAATAATAATAATGATTATTAAAAAGTTTCTAATTAAAATTAGACTAAAATAAACTAACAAATGGGGAGTAGGGGGATAGATTAAATAAAACTCTTCGAAAAATTATTATTGTTCATTAACAATTTTGCAATAACCATATTTGTAATATTAACTATAAATGATAGATAAATACAACGTTTTATTTAACGTTTATTATCATAAAGAGGTTAGGTTAACATACATACATATACACACACGCACACCTATATATATTTAAACGTGAATCGTTACGAGAATATAAGCAAAATGATATAGGAAAGTGATGATATTAAATTTAACGTAATATTAACTGTACGCGTGTCACTAATCAATGTTGTTTAACACCATACTGAGGGGGTGAGCGGGGGGGTGAGTAGGGGGGGGTCTACCGAGTTATGCTGCGGTTTGTGGTGGACCGAATGTTATCGAGCTACGGCGTATATCGGGATATGAATAGCAGGGAGGAAGGAATGATAACGTGTTAGTAGGTGAATGTGTGTAATACGTGCGTGCCTGAATGCATGCGTGTTACGTATGGGGAAGGGGAACGGGGGTAGAAAGGGGCCAGAGGGGAAAAGGGGATCTACTAGCGTACATATCTCTCTCGTCTACGTTCCTACCGTGAAATTAGATATTACTCGGAATATTCTGTACATATATATATATATATATATATATATGGGGTTCGTTTAATTATCGCTTCACCTTGCCGATTAACCGTGCGTTTAATGCGACCCGAACACTCGTTTATATACGCAATAAGCAAATCCACATTTTCTCGGGGATAAGTAACGTGGTTTTGAAAGATAAATGAATTAATACGATGACAACAACCACCCCCACCCCCCTCCCCAATTTACCTTCTATTCCTAGTCGCGACATTTTCTATTCGTGTATTGCCAAAAATGCATGGTGGTGGGTGGGTGGTGGTTGGTGAAGATGGGTGAGACAACTATGATTATTAGTATTCGATATAATCAGGTATAGGCTCGTTTAATTAAAATTGTATCTATCGTTTGCGGATGATCTCGTTCTAACTAGTTAGGAGTTGGGGGTTAGTTCGATTCACGAATTCTCGTTTCGAATGAGAGAGAGAGAGAGAAAGAGGGGGGGAGAGTTAAACGACGTTAAACCAATCCCCGTGTGATACTAATTCTAATAGCATTGCGAGCGTATCTTTGGATATTACACGTCTAACGATTAAAACCAACTCGACACAGTTTTTTTTTTTTTGATATTATTCTAGACCTTATCTTTTTTTTTTTTCTGTTTCCCCCTTTTAATTTATCGTATTTGTAACAACGGATTTTGTTTTGATAACTACCCCAGGCGTGTACTATTTTACAATAAGGAAACATTTAAATGGTTAGTTAATATACGATATATTATATCATACGTATGGTAAAATATTCTTTGATATAATAAGAGAACATTTCTCATCCAGTGGTTTTCCTGTGTGGAAACGTCGAAACGTACAATTTCGATGTTTCTAATCTTGAAGGAATCAACGTGTGGTGGAACGAGGGTGAAGGGGGAACAGGGAGGGGGTCAGGTGAGTGCCGGTAATAAAGCTTGCGTGATATCAACGGCGATAGAAAAGTTGAGACTGCTAAACGATCCTCCTAGTTCGCTTATCCGACCGGTATATGTAAATGTTGACGTGTTTCCTGTTAGAAACACGCACGTTACCTCTCTCAACTCACTCCCTCTCACTCCCTCTCTTTCTCTTTCGCTTTCTCTCTCATTTTATTTCTCTCTCTTTCTCTTAACGTGTACACGCTCGTGAACTTACACACTCGGGGGTTTCAAAAGGAAAGTCGTGTTATCTCATGTAAATCTTCACGGTGGCACGATAAGCGTGAATTTCACCGCTTGCTTATTAATATTTATGTCCGCCATGCCGAGTATTATATACGAAAGTGTAACTATGGGGGTAGTAAATAGTGTAAAAGAATTAAAAAATATAATAAAAGAGTTAGGCGGACCGTACAGGTCTTTACAAAAATGTCATATACAAATTATATCAGTCATATGTTTATACGGTTAAGAATAAAATTGATTTTAACACTGAGTGAGACTCGTGATATGAAATGTAGGCTAAAAAACATAATAAGCACGAGTCTGACACGTGGTAAGAAGTATTGTTGTCCGAAAACAATAAGCACGAGTTCTGATATGTTGTTCGAATTAAATGTTAACCAACACGAGTCAGACTCGTGCTTGAAAGTTAGCTAATAGGACAAGGGTTAAATGTTAAACAAATTTCATGTGTTTAATCCTAGAACTACAAACTTAATTTCTTAACCTTCAAACTACAAATTGGGGTATATATTTACCCCAAGCAAGAGTTTTTAAGTCCTAAAAACTGTTCTGATAGCAATAATCAGACTTTTAAGTATATGAATTTTTTGTTTTTTTTTTTTCATGCCAAAGAGAATGGCGAAGAGCAAATTCAATTTTATTAAAGTTTAATCGTTAAAAAATCGATTTAAATAAATTAAATTATTGAAAAACGATCAAATCTTTATTTAATTTAAGTTTAAACCTGGTGTAGAGATATTTACCTTAGTTAACAGAAAGACCACGATTGTCAGATTGTTAAAATTAAATATAAAACAATGTAATAACGTTGGCTGGTCACCGGTGGCCCCCTATGGCGATAGTTACCAAAACAAATGAAAATTTTCGATCATCGTTAAAACCCCGGGTTATATTTAAACATGTTAACGGATCTCTGTATGCATTTTTGAAAAGTAGGTGAAACTTGTCGTTAACGTTCTTGTCATTGGATAGACGATTACCATTCGTGCTTAGGAGTGGGGGAGTGGGGTAGGTGGGAAAGTGGACCAATTAAGGGAATTTAGTTCTCGAGGGAGCTGATTTGTATACGCGTATTGGTGCATAAATGTGTTCCCATTCTCTCGATATATTATTTTTCTTTAAGTTATTGTAGGTCAACCGTGTTAAAAATGAATTCTCAACGAGCAAGATGCTGTAGCCTTTTATAACCTGGTTCTGATTTTATCTATCTCTATATCTCTCTCTCTCTCTCTCTCTCTCTCTTTCTTTAAGGAGGTAACAACGAGAGGGGAGGAATAAGTTAACATTGATATTGGAGATGCTCCAAACACCTTTCCCGAATCGATTCAAACCGTTTCACACGGGGCAAACTATTTTCAGGTCCCTTAATTACTCTCATCCGTCGTTAATCTAAATTAATCTAACGTAACCTCTCTAGATATATTTAGACGTTTATCCTTCGTGAATGAAACTAACGTGTTATGTGTCTGCATACATACAGGCAGGGCTTGGCGTCTCTACGCGTTATATTGCTCACGGATTAATCGTCATTGTGTTGGCCGTTATGATCGCCGGTTTATTTGTAATGTCTACATTTGTCTAATTTAAATCAGGATCATAAAGTATCATTCAAACGGATAAGAAATAATTAACTATGATAATATCTGTAATTCTCATTTAACACCACTTTGCGATCTACTTTAACCGTTTGGGATAAAAAAATCGAAAGAAAAATTTAGGTGAACGTGGTTGTAGTAGGTGGGGGGTGGGTGGGGTTGGGGTAAGAAAGGAAAAGCGAGTAGAGAAGAAAATCGTTTAGCGTAGAAAAAAAAATGGGCGAAGAAAACGTTGTGTTCCGTTAAGAGTGCAATTAAACTTGCTTGGGGATGGGGGAAAGGGGAACGGAGGACTCATCGGTGTCCTAACGCGAATTCTTTTCGCGCGTTCGCGTTCCTTTTGGAATCATCGCGAAGCACCAGTTATAGTTTCTTCTTCTTTCTTTCTTTTTCTTTTTTTTATACTCCGCGCGTCGTTTAAGCACAGTTTGGCCGTGTTCTACTACGAAATAAGATGTGTGAGAGATAGATAAAGAGTTAAATGGTGCAGAGATGTTGGTAACCGGGTAAGGAAGATATAGCACGTGATACTGCGCGCTCCAGTTAACATCCCATCGTTGAGTTTTCAACAGGGAGTAGGGTTGAATAAGTTGGGAAGAAGGAAAGTGGTCCAGTAAAGGAGGAAGGGGGTAGGGGTGGATGGTTGTTTGGTTGTTTGGTTACCTAGTAAAGGATATAGTTCTGTCTCTAGGGAAAAAGGAAACCGTACTAAAATACCTAGACCCATTAGGTTTATTACTCGGGCCTACCTTCGTTAGTTCTAGGTCAAGAGCATTAGTGGAGATTATCGAATCCCCTAGGCAGAGGAATCGCCGATGAACGTTCAGGATCGGTTCTGACCCAACTGAAATATTAATCCCATGGCTATTACACACATTGGCCAACCGATCGTTTCCTTGATCGTCCCATGGTGCCCATGTCTATACTCTCCTCCTCTTCCTCCTCCTCCTCCTCCTCCTTTATAGTTCTCTTTATCTTTACTTGACCGATCTACACCAGTCAATATTTAATCATATCGAAGAAAATTTGTTTTAGAGGAATTTGCCCCTTTTCTTTTTCTGTTTATTTATGGTAAGAGTTAGGAACTTTTGAATCAGCCGATACTCCTCCTCCTCCTCCTCCTCCTCTTTCTTTATATTTCTTATATTTAACTGACTGATCTACACCCGTCAATAT
>JACGWG010000041.1:1009094-1062845 GCA_023678865.1 Polistes exclamans
TCTTTATATTTCTTATATTTAACTGACTGATCTACACCCGTCAATATTTAATCATTTGTTTCGGGGGATTTTGCCCCTTTTCTTTTTCTGTTTATTTATGATAAGAGTTAGGAACTTTTGAATCAGCCGGTAGAATTCGGCCAAGGATTCGGAGCGCAACAGTGCCTGCCAGGATAATGGTGCGTGCCAGTGACGTTAATTATGTCCACGTTTCACCCTCTCTGTCATTTTCTCTCTCACTCAATCTCAATCTCACTCTCCCTCTCCCTCTCTCTCTCTCAATCTCTCTCCCCGACTACCAATCTACCTCTTTGCAAGTATAATTTTTAAATGTTACTCCCACACAACCGATATTCTGCGAAACACGCATACGCATTAAAATATTGCGCTTAATATGCAAATTTATTTGCCGTAAAAGCGAAACGGCATTTGCATCTTCGACTGGAATCGAGTATAACGTATAAAACTTGTGTGTTGGTATTTACATTAGCTCGTGGTTTTCATTGGAAATATACGCACGGATAAAGGTTTTCCTTTTACGGTCAAGGAAAAATGTGAACATTCTTTTATTTTTCTACCAATCTCTTCGTTCGGAAGTTATTTTTCAGGTTATACATATATATATATATATATATATATATGCAGGTTTATATATATATATATATTTATACGTTAATCGATCCCCTTTTATCCCTTGGGTAGAATTTTTCTAAAAAGGAAATATATATATTGGCACTGTGTTGTTCACTTTTTCAAATTAACTTTTCTTTTTCTTTTTTTCTTTCTTTCTTTTCGATATATAAAAAAAAGAAGAACGTTCCTTTTTTTTCTGCTCGTAGATAGAACCTCGCGCTGCTCGTCGGACCAACGATGGGAAAATTACAACGTTGAAAATCAGCTGGAAAACTGGATGGAAGAAGAGAAGAAGGAGTAAAGGTTTGAGCGGCCGTCGTACTGAAAATTGTCGCGAAACTGCTTTCTCAGCGGCCGGGAAAAGGCTGATAGGCAGTCGAAGAGGAGACGTCGAGGATGACGAAATGGGAGGAAGGGGGAAGAAAAAAAGGGGGAGTGGGAAGAATGAGGAAGGGTTGTCGGAGTAGGAAGCACCAAAGGGAAAAGAAAGAAACGAAAGAAAGTGAGAAAGAGAATGGGAGAGAATTGAAAGAGTAAAAAAAAGGGTGTGAAGAACTTGCTTTAGCAAAAAGGGTATCGACGTTTCCCACGATGCTATCTGTCGCAGACATCTTACGGATAATGCATCAACCGTTGGAAAATATGTTTTCCACTTTCAACGTTCGTTCCTCTTTTTTTTTTTCTTCTTTTCTTCTTCTTTTTTATATGCTCGGAAGTAAAAAAAAAACAAAGAAAAAGGAAAAATGTCAACGTTTGTTCGATAACCATTTTGTTTCGTTCATTTGACAAAAATATCTTTCGATAGTTTCTTCTTTGAGGTTATATTTCTTTTGGCGCGTTTTTTTGAAACTAATGATGAGAGTAAATTTTTAAGATGCGCGCGCATCGCGACTAATGTAAAAGCGACACCATGAAGTTAGTCGATATTTACTATGCACGAGCTAAACGATGATTTCAAATTTACTGCATGAAGTAATTCGATATATTTCCCTTACATTTAATGTGGACTGAAATATCTATATTCGAATATTTCAATATACACAACACGTGTTCTTATATCGATACAAATAAAAATGATTTATGTTTTTTGAGGTTATTTATTATAATTATTACATATACGATGGTGATTAATATTAAAAAATTGTTAATATCTTCACAAATATCTTCAATAACATTGATTATTTGTGAATATTAGTAATAAAAGTCTTTTTTAAGGCTAATTGAGGTATGTATTATTATTTATTAGTTTTTTGAGGTTAACTGAGGTATGTATTATTATTTATTAGTTTGAATTCGTTTTATTTCTTCTCTATAGTGATCATGAATGTAGGTTGAAAATGAATAAACTAAATAACATGCTGTGCGATATTTTTTATGCCTTAATCATACGATGACAATTTTCTAATTTTAATCTAAAAACAATAATAAGTAGAATAGCAATATTCTGTTCAGTTAAAATACTTTACTGAATAAAATATATGTATTATATTGTTTTTTAATTCAATTTATGGTGCTCTGCTTTTGTTTTTATATTTTTTATATTTCATAGTGTTAAGTTTCATGTGAATTATTATGCGAATAGAATCCAACCACAGTTAGAAGAAATAAGCATAACATGAATCTGTTAAAATATAAATATAATAATCTTGCTTTTGAAAGAAACAAATATTATAATTCTTTTAAAAAATATTTATTCAACGCATTAGAAAACTTATTCACTCCGCATAGGTGATCAATCATTTTACTAGAAGAGAGAACGCATTATTTTCAACAACGATAAGAAGAAGCCGAAGATACTGAAATCATAAAAGATTTTGGAAGACACCGTTTTCTTTTTATTCACACCGGGAAGAAACCATGCGCATTAATATTCTATCATAAGAATTGAAAAAGTAAATGCACTTTAGTTATTTATCAATTATTTTCTACAATAATTCTTATCCAACTATAATGCAACCTTTTGACCAGTATTAGTATACATTTAAATTTCAAAATTTCTAAAATTAATGCGGAGAATTATAATGCCTATTACTATCGTTATAAAAATGTATTTAACCAGTTAACTGTGTCGATCATTTTGCAAAGTGCGCCCTAGAGTGTGTCGCGATAATCAAGCGATGACGGATATAGTCGTCAAACACAGAGTAAGTGGCGCTGTTGAAATATTCGGTCAAAAAGACGACTTTATTTTAGAAAATGAATGAATTTATGAGTAATATTTAAACAATGGATCAACGTAAAGCTATATTTACACATAATTAACGAAAAACTTAAAAAAAAAATCAAATATTTAACAAACAAACAAACAAACAAAAATTTTTTTTTTTTGTTTTCTTTGGTTAGACATCGCGGACATCATCGCGGATGGAGAATCTAATATACTTTGTTTTTTTTGGTTATGACACGTCAAGATAATAATCGGGATAATCAAAGATCTAGTGTCCAACTCAAATTATCTATAATTTTTCATTTGTTTATTTCATTTCGTCCTGACCCCTAAACATTCTAAACATATTAATATTTACGAATATAATTTAGTTTTCGCCAGAATTACAATTTAAATATCAAATTGTATCAAAATTTTACGCATGACGGATATAGCCGTCAAAACACAAAATTCTGCCATTCTTCCATGACGGATATAGTCGTCAAACACACTTAACTGGTTAAAAGAAAGTATCCATCACAAACAAATGAAGAACAATGTAAGGCTTATAGGTTATGAAAAAAAATGTTTTCTTAAGCAAAAGAAGTATATCAGTTTGTTTTATTAACGAAAAACTAATAACGAGTACAAGAAATGCAACAAAAAAATTATAGAAAGTAAGAAAAATAAGAAGACAGTATCGTAGGTCTGACTGATATCGGACTACATCACTGTGGCTGGCAGTATCGTCGGTTTTACTACTGCAAGTAGTAAGTAGTACGAGTCGAGTAAGACGAAATGGTTCGCTATCGCGTTCTCCCCCCTTTCCCCCGTCCCCCATTCGCTTCTGCGACCGTTTACGAGCGAGGAGTGTATTCAAAGAAATGCATATTATCGTAAAATCTATTATGGCAAATAAATCCACGTTAAAAATGGCTCCTATCTTTCTTACGATATACCATATTTATACAGTCGATATTAATTTTCTTTACGTTATTCGAACGAACGTGACGATTTGACTACTATTACTACTACTAATAAATATAAAAATAATAATAATAATAATAATTTATTTAGTATTTCTCTCGTCCAAAAATTACAATTTTTAATGATAAAATTTATGTCCAAGTTCCCTGTTAAATTTTATCATTAATAATAATAATATTTATTTATTGAAATGAGCTTTTTTTACAAAATGATTTTATAGAAAAATTTCAATAAAATAATATAAAATATTAATACACGAATATAAAATATAAAAAAATAAACTAACGTAAGTGTCTACTTATAATAAGAAAAAATTCATTTCACAATGTTTCATATTACGTGAGGGCATAATTAAATATTATATTGAAACAACGTGTCAGATTGTTAAAGAATGACGATTTAAATATGTTCATTCTAATAGAAAATACGGGCGTGTCCAAGTGAAATAACTCAATATGTCGACTGACAGAAAGTTAGAGAATAAAAGAAGAGAGAAAAAGAGAGAGAGAAAGAGAGAGAGAGATTATTTGATAGGACGTGTGTGTCGTATCGAATAAAAGTAAAAGACAGAGTCGATGGAACGTCGTTTAACTGTACGAAACGAAACGAAATGGCGTATTTCGTATAGTCTCAGTTTAACGTCGAAAGATCGAGAATATTTTCACGATGAAAATACCACCGCGAGGGGTGGAATTGAAAAAAAGTTTTATTCGATCTTACTATCAAACAACCAACCAACCAACCAACCCCTTATTTTCTCCCTTTTTTACCCCCGTTGGATAGGGTCCGTCCCTTTTTCAAGCACACGTACTGTTAAAAGAAGCTTCTAGGGGCTAGCTACGAATTTCACGATGTTTTAGAACGTGCAGTTATTTCCTAGATACCAAAGTGTGTTCAACTATCAGAGATACAGGCTTGAACATATGTGTATGTGTGTGTATGTCTATGTACACGCGTGTATTCTCTTATATACACCATATATGCATACACCCACCCTTCTCATTCTACCCCTTTCATCCTGTTGATATTCTCAATACGTATTGTATGTACATATATGCAAACTCGGATAGGGATCTATATACGAGTATGGTTCTTCTAAGCTTCCATGCATATATTTGTTCTATCTATCTTTACACACACACACACAAACACAGACATATATATGTATATACATATACCAGATGACGAATACAATAGACCCCAACCGTGTGTGGCGATTCTAACGGCGTCAAGTGTCTTTGCCTCTCGAAGTTCTCTCACCTAACCGAAGACAATTCAAACGACGACGATGACAACGACAACGGTAATTCTGCGTCCCGAGATGCTTTGGTATTAAATGACCTGACAGTATAAAGCTGACCGGTACTTTAACGAACCGTTTTGAATACAATCCATGGTGGTGGTGGTGGCTGGGGGGGGAAACGACGAGGGTCAACATTATTTTCTTCGATCTTATACGCTTCTAGTGAACGTGAGAGATATAAAACTGGATTATCGAACGTTTCTACGAACAAACGTGAGTTCTGGATTCAAGATGTGTTAATTAGAAATTCAAAAAATATAAATAGGTAATAGGTTTTATTCATTTCTTTTGACTGTTATAGATATATGCGTTTGATGAATGTTAACAGCTTGTATTAATTGTAAAATAATGTAATATTAGTTTATTTTATTGAATCTTATCACACGTGAAAAATTATTACTTTAATTGTAATTATTTAAATTTTAGCTTAAAGTATTCAGTAAATATTTCTAATGATTAACGAGAAAACAATGATATTTTTATTCAAAGAATTAATACAAATTAAACGTGGAAATTAAAATGAAACAACGAAATGACTACAATCCAAAAATGAATCCTAATATTTCTACCAAAGTATATTACATATTCCTAGAATAATTCTATAACAGTTTAATGTGTTCACTTGTTAAATATCACGAGAACGTCTCGGTGACTTAAGTCTCCTAATTTTAATGATCCACTTTACGGTCTTGTTGTAAATTCATAATGCTTTTGATTACAAGTCACCGACTAGTGTTAATTACTTGCAACATATATCTAGGATTTCTTAAACCCTTTTAAATACATCTCTCTCTCTCTTTCTTTTTATGATTTATTTGTATTATATATGTTGAGAAACAAAAAATAAGGAAGAAGAAAACATAAAAATAGAACAGAATGGACGAGTTCTCGTAATTCTCGTAACGCTCGTTATAATATCTCGTAAGGATTAAATTTATATAGAAAGAGAGAGAGAGAGAGAGAGAGAGAGAGAGAGAGAGGAATGGTGTCGTCAATGTGCTTCGCCAAGTGAACTTTATCGTTATCCGGTATATCAATAACAACACCGATGAATCAGGATCGGATTAAAAGACTTAGCGTTCATCGATGCGCACGAATGCACATTATTTGCTTAACACGATAGTACGCGTTATATAAAGGTGAGGGTTTCAATGGTGGGAGGGTGACTGAGGGTGGGGAAGAAAACAAAAATCATTTAGGAGAGAAAAATTGATTTATCCAATCAATTCTTCCCCTTCCCAACCCCCCATCCTCCAAGTGTTCATCCAATTCGTAGAAAAACTTATTACGATGAATATGATATTTTAGAAAAAAAATGTGATAAAATTACTTACTTTCAAAGAAATACCTCGAAAATTTGCTTTTACAGTTGGGCTAACATTTGAGTTATCTATATATATATATATATATAAGGTATAGTAGCTTTTTGGTGTAGTGTACACGTCGTTTTGTTCTACCTACATTCACGGTCACGTATTTCCAGTAAAACACGTCTTCGGTTGGTTGGCAAGGCTTTTGGTCGAAAGTGGGTAGAGCTTAACGGCATGAGAGAAACGCGGGGAATGAACCAACCCCCCTAAACCCCCCTAAACCTACCACCCACCCACCCATCTAACCCCCCAAGAGTTTAGCGTCTGTTTCGCGACTATCTTCTCCTCTTCTTGTTACCGAAAAGCAAAAGAGAGAGAGAGAGTGCGAGTTTATTCTCGGATAAGGCCACCTTTCACGAGAGGGAAAGGTGAGAAGAGGATTTATGTGTTGGCTGTGACAAAGTTCTCGATTTCGTGACTCAACGCGAAAGCTCTGATCCACGTGATCCTTGACTAGATGGCAACGTGTGTTGCGAGTCAACTCGATTGTCTTTTCTATCTTCTTCTTCTTCTTCTTCTTCTTCATCTTCTTCTTCTAGCATTTTATTCATCTCTGTTTAGTTTTTGTATTCGAGCAAACAATCATTCTTAAATCTTCTGATACTAGGCTGTATCAACAATCGTGACTACGCTTAGGTGACATCAATGTTTATTTGTGGATATAACGAATGAATTTATTCTATAGTAATTTTGAGAAAATGAAACATGTTTCCCTATTGTTTATTGTTTATTGATATGATTTTTGGGCTCTGGAATTTTTATTACCTAAAGGCCACATTATACAAGAGTTGTATAGTGTACAATTAAATTAACAAATTAATAATATATATTGTATATATATATAAACTTCAAAGCAGCTAAATTAACAAATTTAAAATAACAAATTTAAACTTAATTTTTTTAATTTTTAAATTCAAGATTTAAAATTAAAAATTTTTCAAACTTCAAACTTCAAACTAGAATTAACTCATTTTCTTTTATTATTTATTATTAATAAATAATTAATAAATCCTGTAATTCAAGGATTAAATTTTTCTTTATTATTTGCGCAAGATGTTAAAAAATTTATTAGTTCTAATTTTTTTGTAATAAATAATTTTCTCTTTCCTGTATATATTTAAAAATTAAGAATTGTGAAGAAACAAAATAAAAACAAATAAAAAAAAATTATTAAAAAAAACTTCCCCAAAAAAGGATTGAACTACTAACTAGCAAAACGAGAAGCGAGTACGCTACTACTTACGCTAGCGTGCCACTTGATAAACAATCGCATTTAAGATAATATAAACATGTATACAAAAACTTCAAAACTTTAAAAGCATTTTTCTCAAAATTAAAAAAAATAAAAAAAAAATACCACATTAACACCCTAAAGGTATACTACTAATATACCAAAGCTCGTTAAAACACAACCGTAAGGTCTCCTTGTTAAATTTAAAATTATACTATTCGATATGACAACTACAGAATTTAAATTTTTCCGACAAAGTAGACTCGAATTCGAAAGGGTTACAAATAAAAATCAAAAATATAATTTCCCTTCTTTTATCATTTGGAATAATATAATAACTAACGTGTACGTTGTTCTAAAATATTTTTAAAATAAATGAATGAAATATTTGTTGTTTTCGATTAACTTACCAATCGTTTCCAGTTTTGGTAACGTTTTGACGTTTTCGTCCGGTCTGATGAGGTTTCGGTTCGGCCACCATATTGACGTCTGAAAACAAACAACATGTAGGCTTGTTTAATATTTCATTTATATCTATACACCCGTAATTTTCAATTGCGAATTTTTACGCAAATGCATATCGCATATTAATATTTAGAAAAATATGCAATAATTTATCGCATATGATAAAAAATATTTAACCAACCAATTGGAATAATTATTTTCCCATTAAAAGTATCTTCATGACCGATTAGAAAAATCTTCAATTTTTAATTTAGTCACAACTTATGTGTGACTTTTATTGTAAGACAAAAATTAGATAATGTCAAAATTCACATAAGTGTCCGAAATAATAATCTAACAAGAACAAATCCAAATATTCGATCTTTCACCGATATCTGTCGACATTATTCAACCATGTGAATCTTGACAATCTATCAAATTTCGGTTTTTAACACTAAAACATATACCTATATATTTTAAATATTTTTCCTTCATAAATGTCATATGATATGTATATTAATCATACATAAACATCAACAGAGAGAGAGAGAGAGAGTGAACGTATTAAATAATCATATCTATATACATATATATATACAGAGTGAGTATAGTGAAGAGGGATTCGTTTCCATTTTACGTGTTAAGCGTCAAACGAGGGATAAAATACAGAATAATAGCTAGAGGTGGTGAGTGTGGGGGAGGGTGGGGGGGCTGGAGGGTGGGAAGAGTGGTGGTAATTAATACCGGCTGACGTTATCTAAGAGAAAACGTTTGAAAATTCTCTTCGTCATTCCGACGAACGTGAGATAATACGAGCATAAGAGGAGATCTTTAAAACCAAAAGGCAAATGACCGAAACACGAGACATTACTATGAAAAGAGGATGACGTTAGCTGTCCTGGTCTTCGTTCTGGTGTTGGTGTTGGTGCTGGGTACGTACCCCGGGTGCTGGTTCTACGTATGCAGACGATGTTTTACCGGATTCTCATTTCATTTATGAAATAACGTGTCGTAGGGTAGCAGCAGCACCAACACCAGCATCAGTAGCAGCACGATAACGCAGAAATTTCTCCTCTTGGGTAGAAAACGCGACAAGGAGGGGTGAGGAAGGGGAAAGGGGGATTGGTGATGGGGAATGGGGGACGGGGGGAGGGAGGGTACAGGCCCGGCAAATTAATAAAGTGTAAGGCGACAGGAACGCTTGAGAGTTTCTGCAAACAGTTATTAATTTCGTCCCTTTGAAACACGATTGTGTACAGTAGTCGTTGTGGAGATACCACTAAGGTGGATAATGGATGCGCTCAAGTGATCAGAGAACCGGTTGAGCCATTCTGTCACCATAATATATCCTTTTTACTCTCTCCACCATACTACTCTGACGAGAAAAATAAATGACAAGGTTGGTGGTGTCTGTATTATATATAGGTGTACCTTTTTATACTGCTACACACAAGTAGTATAAGTAAATCTGAGTATATGTAAAGGGTGCTGTTTTATATTTATATTTCAATTCATATATTTATTCTTAAAGAATACGAGATTTTATCGTTTTTTTTTTGGCTTTTGTATAAATATGAAATATTATGTGTATAGTGAAATAAAGAATTTATTTCTCTCGACGATTATTATTTATTAATTCATTGGGGTTATATATTGAAAATAATTTTGTTTTTTCTTGTAGAATTTTTATATATATATATTATAATTTTATTAATTTATATTTAATATTTATAATTTTATTATATATATATATATTTCATAATATGTCATATTAATATAATGACGCGTTTATATTATATTTATTTCAATAAATTTAATGTTATATAATAAATTGAGTATTTTTTAAATTTGCAAATTTAAATAACAAAACATTGTTTTCTTTTTTGTAATATTTTTCAATGACCGTCAGTCAAATTTGTTTCTTTTCGGACCGGAACCCCGATTGGGGCAACCAATCACAGTTTGGTAAACCTTACTATAATGATTACCCTTATTACATTTTTCTAATAAAAAGAAAGAGAGTATATCATAAAGGTAGTAGATCGTTAAAAAGTCTTTTAGGCAATATCGTTTCTTTATCCTCGTTCATAAAAGATTGGTGAAAAATTTCGTCGAGTGAAAATATCTCGAACACCCTGTAGATATAATACGTATATACCTATATACACGGTCCATTTAAATCCGCTTTCCCTGCAATCTCCCTCATTAAATCTTTCCTCTCTCTCTCTCTCTCTTTCTCTCTCTCTTTCTCTCTCTTTCTCATCTCCCCATTATTTTCCATCCTTTTCTCTTTTATAGCAATCATCGATGATGACCTCCCTACCTCTTTTGATAAATACCAAATAAAACACGGTATTTTCCAAAGTTAAGAACCTTCACGTTGACCTGATTTCTTTTCTTTTTCTATTTTTTTCCCCCTTTTTTCCCCCCATCGATACTAGACAAAGAAGAAAGATTACTTATCGTTTGTTTGATTTCGAATTTATTCGATTTTTTCTGTTGTCGTTGCATCGACGAGATACGAATAGTAGCTTAATTTACTATTTTCAGTATTTTTTCCAGCCCCATTTGTACACCCCTTGAAAGAAGGATAACGATTCGATGAAATGCAGCTGCAGAAACAGCAGCAGCAGCCATTTATGATGGTTTATGGTGAACTCGAATAGAAACGAGTATTGTGTTTAACGATTTAACGTTGATCGGAAAAAGAATCTAATGTGGATAGTTTCTGAAATGTATTTTATCTTCTGTCATTGTATGTAAAATATTAAATCAATCCCCCTCCCCCACCCCCCTCCTCATCCCCCACCTCTTAGACACGGGAATCTGGTTTCTGTTAGTTCGTGACAGCACACGTACTCATCTTTTTCTTTAATTAAATAACGAAAATCTATATTGTCTCTAAAAACCATTTACTCGACCTCGGCCAAGTTTATTTACCTTTGCTTCCATCACTTACGTTAATTAATTGAAACGCCTTAATTGGAAACCCCTTTTAGGTCATATTCCTAGGAAATAAAAAAAATGTCCATTGGAAAAGTAATATTTAATCGTAAATGGGAGAGATACTTTTGGTTTTATATTATGTTAAATACGGTCACGAAACAATCTTCGATTTTTCGTATTGTTCGTGGGTTTTATTGTTTAATCAATTGAATGATTATAAGAGAATTAATTGCTTTCAAGGTTTTTACGTGGTAAAGGTGGAAGAGAATATTATGGAAAAAGATATCAGTTCGATCATTGTTAATCATTTTGTTATGGGTGACGACTATAACCGGCATCCATGCAGATTTGTGTATACGAAGGTCAATTATACAGTTGAAATTCTCATAGCAATATTATTTAAAATTTAATTATTAAGAATTATTATTTGACATATTAATTATCCTAAATTGTATTTTTATTTATAATAATTGTACAATTATTAAATATGAACATTACCGAATATATTTATTTTTGTTTTTCATATCAAAGTGAACTATTCCAGAATTTATTATTTTCTATACCAAAAACATCCAGTTATTTGATAATAAAATGAATATACTTTAAAGTTAATCGATCAAACTTTTATTCACAAAATCACAGCTTGCGGTTTGGTCCACTCTGGTTTCCAACGCCTTAATTATGGGGCCCCGTTCAGTGGTATTACTCCTACGGAACATAATATAGTAACGAAAGGGTTAAGTAACGAAAGGGTTAAGTAACGATATATTCTGTTACCCTGTTATTTTGTTAATACAAAAGATCAATGTGGTGTTTGCTTTCTATTACAAGTTTTAGCTGTTTTTTTCTGACACAACCTTCCATACACAACACTACACTACTTTAATCTTTTATTATTATTATTAGTTAACTTGCCCACAATAATACTTTGTATGTACTTGAATTATAACGTGAAACCAATTGTCCCAGATTAAACGAAACAAAAATTTTCGATACTCAAATCATTAATGCATGACACTGATTTTGTTTGTGCATCATTTTTGGTTACATAAGAAAGATTCTATTTTCTCATTTGTATTTATTCTGAAGTATTATGAATATTAATGAAATATTTCATTATTTATTTCCTTCTTAATTTTTAATGTAACATATTGTTAGGTAGAGAAACCTAAAGGAAATGATTTTTAGCTGACACCATTGGGCAAACATAATTTTCGAGTAAGTAACCGTTCTGAATTATCCTGACTCTCTACGTTGTACGCGTTGCGGTTTGACCACAAAACGCGTGCCACCATTCGAATCCCTTATCCTACTTGTAACCTAACCAAACATGTTGTACACACGAAATTTCAAGAGTGCAAGAGTGAGAGAGAGAGAGAGAGAGAGAGAATGTATGGAAGCATACGCTTGAAGGGTCACGTCGTCAAAGGTTAGCTCGATTATCGTGAAATACTAGAGTGGATCTAGGTTAGGTTAACCTGTTTACAGGTTATGTAACGATGACAATGTTGACGAGAAACCTTTAGATGTTGTTTTTACGATCAGGATTAACCATGATAACAATTTCCTATCCGTAAAATGTGATACTTATCCCTTTTTTTGATGAGAAATCATTTAATTATTGTTAATTCGATAAATACATTTATCAGTATCATAGGAATAGGATTCAAGGATGACACTGATACCAGAACACTAAAAGTTAATTCGGCCAATAAATTTGAACGAGTTATTAATACAATTGTGTTGTAAATAATGCGAATACCATATACCGAATACCTAATAGTATCAACGTAAAATCTATCGGTGACCGTTTAATAGTCTATGAATTATTAACACGCCATTTGTCGATCGATAAATTAGTTGTTCAATACAATGATGTAAAAGCTCTCCCTATTTTATCTAACAATTAAACATGTAATAGTTGACAATCCCAAATCGTTGGATAGTTCTATCAACGGATTTGTAATTGATTAATTAAATATCCCCATTATATATACATATATACATATATATATAATTATCATTATTAGAAAATAACAATAATTATATTATTAACCTTGTAAACGTTTCTTTTCTTATACAATAAAATGTAAACAATCGCGATCGCGTGTTAAATTATTTTCAAAAAGATCACGAGGATTCTAATATTTCGGTCTATCTAGACAAAAAAAAAAGGAAGGAAAAAAAAAAAAGAAAAATAGAAAAGTATCCTACTCCAGTGGGATAAAGCCGAGTTTCAACGATGGCTTTATAAAACCCTCGTTAAAAGGAATCCGTACGTTTATCAGTACGATTTCAAAAGTAGAAATGAAATTCCTAGGTGGGGATGAGAGTGGGAGTGGGAGTGGGGGTTGAAGTTAAAGGCTAAAGCGTACGTGGCAAAAAGGTGGTGTGGAAGGGGGTGGGTGGGCGTGGAGGGGGAGGGGAATGTGAGGTTGAGAGTTTGCGTCAAGAAATCGGAACTACTTGCCTTAACTGCATAACCAATTGGCAAGCCAAGCCAAACCAAGCCAAGCCAAGCCGAGCCAAGCAAAGCCAAGCCAATGTTCGAGTTAGTAAGAGAGAGAAAGAAAGAGAAAGAGAGAGAAACTTCCGATAATTCTTATCTTCGAAAGCCGGAGTGTGCAGAACGTTCCAACGAAAGCCGAGAAAGGCGCTTAACTTTGGCGAATGTTTTACCAAACGAGGCCGCTATCATCCCAGTCATGGTTAAATATTCTCCAAGTAACCTTTTTTTCTTCTCCCCCCCCCCCCCCCCCCAGTTCTTTTAACCGTTCTCTCAACGACCATTCGAAATAGTATTTCGCGATTTTTTTCCCCTACCTTTCTCTCCTTTTCCTAGTCGTTGACTTCCTTTTTGTTTCTTTGCTTCTTTTTTTTTTTCGCGAGACAAGGGAAGAATATTTGAAAGTTATGACACACGTGGTTTTTTTTTTTTTTTCGAGGTTACCGTATATGCACTTTTTTCCATCTTTTTTTTTTTTTTTTTATTTCTTTCACGAGTAATATTAAATTTTTGTTTTCAGTTAAAGATAAAGGAAGGAAGGAAGAAAAGAAAAGAATTGATTTGTGTTAATTTAAAACAAAAATTAATCGCATTAAATGTTTTGCAAATATAAAATGATATTTTTTATTGAATTAAAATGTGAGAACGTGATATTTAAGTTTCTACCGATTACCCCATAACGGGTTGTTCGAATGAACGATCGAATTTATGGAGAATGTTTTAGTATGAATTTTTTAAATGATTTTAATGAAATTTTTATTTAAGTAAACGTTTTTTTTTTACTACAAAGTATATATTGTTCTTTTGCAATTATATTTATACAAATTTAAACATTTTTTTTCCACACAAATATTTTATTACAAATTGTACATATTACAATATGTTGCTCAGATCATTTAAGAACAAATTTTTATTATTGGGTATACTGATTGAGGACTGTTCATTGAATGACTATAAAAAAGAATTCATTTTGATCCACGGGAGAAATTAAAAGAAAACTAATTGACAAAATGGCAGCCTTTGAAATAGAAAACTTCGATTATTACGAAAAAATGTGTTAGACGATAGCCTGAGATGTACTTTAAGTGTCTGCAAAATTGCAAGTAAATTGATTAAACAATTTTTGAGAAAAATGTTGTGCCCATTTTTGTAAAACGATTGAACAAAAATGATGCATAATAAAACAATGTTAAACAATATCTACCCCTCTCCTACATACAGCACACGTATACATAGGTCATCAGAAATATATTCGATACTTGTACACGCAAGTTATTAGATAGATGCCGGATATATCCGGCGGTGGTATGAAACAAAGTGTTTAAAGTATTTCCCATGGCCGTGATTTTTATGGAATCGTATCTATCTAAATTACCTTAACGAATTTCACTTGAAAACAAAAAAAAAACAAGAAACAAAAATTATTTTCGCGATATATATTTAAAAAAAATCTCAAACCAATAAAATAAAAGGAGACAAAAAAATCAATTGTTTCATTTGTTATCACAAACATACATACACGCTACTAAATATTATTTTACTGTAAAGCAAACGTTTATTGGAAGATAAATTATAATCGAACGAACGAACGAGTAAAAGAGTGAGAGAGAAATTGAGAGTGTGAGAGAGAGAGAGAAAGCAAAGAGTTTGTTATCGTAGAGGAACGAAAATCGTTTGAATTGACAAGCTTAACAGTCGAGTACGACAGATTGTCGTGCAAATTCGATTTGCCACGAATCAAATTGGCGATTAGCGAATGAGACAAGAGAGTTAACGTACGTTGGTAGTAAGAGGTGGTGTAACGTTTATGCTTTACAAAGTTTTAGGTATTTTCGACTAACATGAATGGATAATGAGTTGGAAGATAAATTCAATTTGGCTGTTGGGAACGTACGTTCAGTGATTCTCTTCTACGTTCTACTCTTTCTCTCTCTCACTCTCTCTTTCTCATGGTTTCTTATCTTTTATCGGTGTCTATATTCATTCTTTCGGATTTAACTGTTCTTGTCACGTACCTTTTGTTTTCAACAATTTTCTGATCAATCCAAAGTGGGTTAAAATCGTTTCGAAATTTTTCTTTAATCCTTTGATTGTTGTGGATATATGCGTTTGGTAATATGAATGTACAATAATGTAATGTTGGTTTTGAAAATTGATTATTGTTGTTGAATAATTGTCACATCTAAATTATATATATAATAAATCATAAATAATTTAATTATTAAATATATTATTTATTATTAGATGTATTTTTTAAATAAAATTAATTAACGAAATTAACGTATTAGTAATAAATTATTCTGTATCTGCAATACACTTTAGTTAAAAGTATTCAGTACTCAAAGGGTTAAATCCTTTTCCCTTTTTCTTTTTTCATTCTCACATATAATATTGATTATTAGATGTATTTTTCAAATAAAATTAATCAACGAAATTAACGTATTAGTAATAAATTATTCTGTATCTGCAATAAACTTTAGTTAAAAGTATTCAGTACTCAAAGGGTTAAATCCTTTTCCCTTTTTCTTTTTTCATTCTCACAATATATATATATATATCGTAAAGTAGTTATTGTTCCTTTCATTTTATATTTTACAAAAGATAGATAGTTTTCGTATCAAAAAGTTTTTCCTGCTGATGACATTTCGAACACATATCGGGGCTAAGTATTTATACGTGTTATAATAGATTTATTTATTTATTTGTTTTTTTTTTTTTAACAAAAATAAAAACGAATGTTGATCGAAAAGAAATTGAATAGAGTTAATTCTATTTCTTTTTGACAAAAAAAAAAAATCGTCTCCTTTTTCACATATACATTCAAATAAATATTATATAATAATAATAATAATAATAATAATAATAATAATAATATATCTTTAACAAAAAATAACACGTATATTATGTACAATAACTTTCAATTTAAAAAATGAAATGATAAATATTATAACACATATGATATGATGATAACAGTGGTGTTAGTGTTGGTAGTGGTAGTGGTGGGGAAAAAAAAGAAAAGACAAAAATTGTCTTTAACGTTAAAAACAAAAACGGTGCATAAGGGGGGAGCGACCAGAGAGGGGGGATTCTCCCCATCAAACAGAATCGAATAATATGAAATTTATTTATATAAGAGAAGAAACGATATCGCATGTTTCTATTCGGAATATATTCGCGAATGGGGTGTCGTGGGGATAGAAAAAAAAGAAATCCACGACTCGCTTAATTACTTCCGCGTTGGCAAGTCGGTTCGGTAGAACAAAGAGAAATCTCTCTCTCTTTCTCTCTCTCTCTCTCTTCTCTCTCTCGTTCGGTGCGATTCCTGTTTTTCTCGTCGAGCTGTCGCAGAAATACGACTTATTTGACGTGAATGCAAAAGCAGAAAGAGAACCCGAACCATTACTTGTCTAGGTACGCGTACCATAGCATTCCTTTGAACCAAATTGACGTACCTTTTCGTTTTTTTTTTTCTTTCTTTTTTCTTCTTCTACTCGTCGATTTCTCTCTCTCTCTCTTTCTCTCTCTTTCTCTTTTACCCAATGGCATATAACCGTACAACGATCAAAGGTCGTTGTATGCCACCTTGAAATTTTCCAACGTTTTCTTCCGGATAACAAAGCATAGGAAAAAGCTACGAAAAAGTTCGTTTACCGACAATCGCAGATACGATTGCATCAAGATCTTTTTCTTTTTAACTAACTAACTAACTAGACTAGACTATCTATCTATTTTTCATGTTATTCCCCTTATTATAGAACTATCCTATCTATTATTAACCTGGCTCCTAATTAAAATGACATTTTTTTCCTTTTTTTTCTCATCCACGCGTTATAACGACGTTTCATTATGGGGTATGTGGGTGAAGGGGAAAGGGGTAGTCAGGAAAAAAGATTTCATTGTTTTTAACGTTCGATATAGACATTTTCATTTATCTTTTTTTTTTTTTCGTTCTTTCTATCCATGACACTGACATTTCTTTTCAACGTTGGTTTACGATCAAAGGATTATTATTATGGCTAATATATGGATTGTTAAATGACGAATAAAGTTATATCTTTTTGTAGAGAAAAAAAAAGAAAAAACTAGTCAATTATTAATCCACATACGTAAATGTAGATATATATTTTTATCTGTAATCGATACGAATAAAAGTTTCAGTTTCTTCCTCTACCTCATCACCCCACCCCCCCACCCCTCCTCTCCCCATGTCCCCACAACTTTCACCGAAGGATTTATCAAAGTTATTCATTTTTGTTCCGATAAACGTGCTCGCGTATCGAATTATTTTGTAAGGTTTAAACGAAGATAGATATTTACAAAGGTTGGAAAAAAGGGATGAAGAAATTGTTGAACGTTACCTTAAAGATCTTCGAGAAACAAAAAGAAAGAGAGAGAGAGAGAGAGAGAGAGAGAGAGAGATCAGTTTCCTCGCTAAATCTTGTAACGATGAAGCATCCAAAGTTAACCTTTTCTTTTTATTTTTCTCATTCTCTCTCAGTTTTGCATTTACCTATCCCATTTACTCTCTTGGAAAACAGGGAGCAATATTCCTGGCATAATGGGCTTCCCCCGTTTGAATATAGAATTCGTTTCTCCATGGTAGTTTATAATTTTATAGACGCATAACAACGAAGATTATTCTCTTCTTCTCGAAAACGATCGATTCGTTAACGGTCGAAAGTGCTAATTGCTCTACCTGTATCTTCCTACAACCTTCTAGGAGAAATAACAGTATATTCGAACAACCTGATATAGTCTCGTTTTATGCTCGTTATAATCAAGCCCCACGATTCACCCATTAAACTTAATTCATTAAAATGAATGGAAAGGTATTTACGCGTTTGATGATTCTCCAAATATTTTCTAACTATTACACTCTTATAATATGGTTTCAGACTCGTTGTACATCAAAAAAACAACATTAGAATCACGAGTCAAAGTTTTGGGACTCGTGGTATACAAAAAAAAACATTAGAATCACGAGTCAAAGTTTTGGGGACTCGTGGTATACAAAAAAAAACATTAGAATCACGAATCAAATTTTTTGGGACTCGTGGTATACAAAAAACAACTAGAATCACGAGTCAAAGTTATGATACGTCGATCGAGACACAGACGTCACGTTTCGGACACGTTATATCATATTTTGTTGCCTATGACTTAACGTGTTAATATTCAAATCTACCATTTTCATAATTTTGAGTTTTTGTATTCGATTGGCAATTAAGTTACCGTCGTTTGATTAAATTTTGTAAAAGTTTATCTATCAATTAAACTAAATGATTTTTCTGTTAATGTTTAACTTCTATGATAAAGTAGAATTTTGTGGTAGGGAAGGTCGACAAAAATTGAAAGGCGCATATATGCGCTCTTACAAGGAGACCTTACGGTTGTGCCCTCACTGATTTTAACGAGAATTGGTATATTAGTAGTATATTAGTAGGGTGTTATCGTGGTAAAGTATTTTATTAAAATGCGAAGTCAATTTTGAGAAAAATGCTTTTAAAGTTTTGAATTTTTTTGTATACATGTTTATATTATCTTAAGTGCCACTGTTTGTCAAGTGGCGCGCTAGCGTAAGTAGTAGCGTACTCGCTTCTCATTCTGTTAAGTTAGTGTTCGATTCTTCATGGGGGAGATTTTTTTAATAATTTGTTTCTATCTGTTTTCAAATTGTTTTTTCATATTTCTAAATTTTTAATTAAATACGGGAATGAGAAAATTATTTATTAGAAAAAAATTAGAAATAATATGTTTTTTAATATCTTGCGCAAATAATAAATGAAAATCGATTACTTGAATTACAGTTAACATTTTATTTTTTAACAGTTATATGAAAATAGATAAATTTTCAATATACTAACAAATAACAATCGTATATATTCTAATAATTACCTATTTCATGTATAATATACTTGTCTCCTTCTTAGTAAACGCCCATTACTATCGTTAAACGCATATATGCACCCATAGAATACAAACGAATAATTTACTTTATATTATTCACGCGGAATGTTAAAATTTGCAAAAAAAACAACGCTGAAAACTTATTTGCTAACTTTAATAAAATGATTCAACACGTTAAGTTCACAATCGGAACTTAAATTGCAGTGTAGGGCAAAGGGATTTAAAATTTATTTTTATTTTTTGCATTTATATAAACGTGACAATACTTGTTGCGATTGAAATTTATTCGAATCAAAATTATCGAAATACGGTACAGATAATTACCCATTGGATCTTCCACCAGGTGGTGGGGGGTGGTAGTGAATAAACGTGATTGCAATTATCTAACAGGCCTCTACTCATAGTACTCGATCTAACGAGCCCCTTGCATCGAGAAAGTTTCCACACGTGTATAAAGGTATATTAATAACACCACCCCCCCTCCTACTTTCCCCAGCCACCCATTGTCTTCGAAATGTTAATTGGCAGGTTTAAACAATAGTAAAGTTGAACCGATGATTCTGTTCGCACCCTATCTCGTTAACTAAAAGATAACAAATATTAATTGTAGGAGTTTATACGTTGAAAATGTATGACATATCTAGATCGGTAGAAACAATTTGAGTGTATACAATTATGATACCACTTGCAAGTTCCTTATCAACCTATGGGGTTCGTAGTATCAATTGGGATAATCCGTTGAACGAATAAGTGTGGACTACCAGAGGAAATTTTACTCGCAACCACCAAAACCACCACCACCACCACCACCATTGCAATCATCAACCAGCACTGCTAACTCGTCTCGAATCACAATTTGGTAGAAAGTTACTATGGATTGTTGTGATACGCGACTACGACGAGGAGGAGGATGAGGAGATAGGCAAAGGTTACTGGATAGGAAAATGAGCGATGTCAGATACAAATCCAAGGGTCTCTCGTTTTATTACAAAGTTTGGTAAACGAGTAAGCGCGTTGCCTGATTATTATGCACCTAACGTAGCAATATTCTATTACCGTTTCTGCCGACAACAGAGACACGAATCCCTTCCCTTCACTACACTCTTGAATGAACAATCCCTGATGTTATATCGTAGTAGTCTATGCGTCAAGCTTCGACTATTCTAAAACAACAAAAAGACTACTACTACTACTACTACTACTACTGGTAGGATAGGGGCTGAAGATGACATCGATATTCTCTCACTCGCTTATTCTACGTTAGTTTTGTCTCTTTCTCGTTAATGGAAATCTGTCTGAACGTTGCGTGCGTTTTCCATGCCTAGTTATATCATCAGAGAAAGTTTTGCGAACATTTGTCGGGACATTGGTATACAACATGGATCAACGATTGCACCTAATTATTGCTAAATTTATGTTTGATTTATGCCAAACGTTAAAATCTTGCGAATAAGACGGTTGTCAGGATCGTTATCACTTTCCGCAACTTTTAACCTAATCTCTTTTACTTATTAATATCCTCTATTCTAATACAACATTTGATAAAAAGATACTTGTTTACCTAAAGGACCCTTTTTTCTAAAAGATTAATGTAAACCAATATCGTTTCATTTCCTACAAATTTATTTAAATCATTTTAACGGGAGATATGATGGAAAATCATTCTCCGCAACTTCAAACCTAACCTCTTTACCAATTAATATCCCCTATTCTAGTGACTTTTCGATAAATAAATACTTGTCTACCTACAGGGGACCTTTTTTTCTAAAAGAATAATGTAAACCAATATCGTTTCATCTCCTACAAATTTATTTAAATCATTTTAACGGTAGACATGATGGAAAATCATTCCCCGCAACTTTCAACCTAACCTCTTTACCAATTAATATCCCCCATTCTAGTTGAGTTTCCAATAAATAAATACTTGTCTAACTAAATGTGATCTTCTTTTTCCCTTTTAAAAAAATAAATGTTAACCAATAATCGTTTTCTTTCCTAGAAATATATTTAAATCACTTTAACGGGACACATGATGGGAAACAAAAGATTCGTTTAGAATTTAGGAATAGGTTAAAACTTAACGAGGGTTTACAGTTAACTATGAAAGGAAAGAAATGAAAGCAATTTGTAAGGATGGTAATAAATAACATGGTAGTAAGGTAATTAACTGGGAACGAAGTCTTGAGGAAGAAGAAGAAAAAAAAAGTAATGTAAGAGGGGGGCCTGGGGGGTGGGCGGGGGGAGTTGGGGTTAAGGAAAGAGACGGGAAAGGATGTCGTGTCGCTAGCTAATAGTCCAGTGCGTGCGTGCAACGCCGAGTTAATCGAACAGGAGAGACTCGGACTGACTGGTACGAAAGTACGAAAGTTCCTTACTCTTCCACCCCCTCCCCCTCCCCCCTCCCGGCCCCGCAAGAGAGGAACGTAGTCCTACAACTTCGTCCATATGCCACGGCACGTGAACCAAGTTTTGAATTTTCGAGAGTCTCGGAAACGTTGCAACGAACGAACCTAACCTAACTCCGATAATGCAACGGAGCCCCCATGGTTCTTTCGTATTTCAAATTTAACGTTTTCAACGTTTCCAAACAATTTCGCGATAAGGATTAATCGAGATTTTATTTTTCAACTTTCTTGCACCAATATATATAGACAATTGTGAAATAAATTAGGATACGTTGAACTATAGTCAAGTATCTGTTTTTTTTTTTTCGGAAACGCGTGGCACAAAACGATTATTATTCTTTTCGTTTTCTTCGTTGTTTCTTTCTTAACCCTCTTCTTCTTCTTCTTCTTCTCCCCCTCGTCCTCTTTCTACTCTTCCAAGTTGTAGTAAGATTTTATTTGATTTGTTTTTTCTATCCACGTTACTCCCGGTAGTTTCATGTTTCTTAATTACATCTACGGTAGCTCGTATTTTACAAAATGTTAAAGTTATTAGATTACTTTCGTGACCATTAGAAGGAAGAATAGTTTTTCAAAATGATACTGCGCCGAAACTACGAGTATTATATTTCTAAATATTATTTCGACAATCCTACGGAATACAACGAGCTGTGCACGCGAATTTTTTTCCTCTTAAAAATACATAAATAAAAAAAAGTCATGGAAAATATATATCCACTCGTTTATTCGTTCTTCGCGTTTGTAAACCATCTATATAATATTTTTTTTTGTATTTGTTACTTATCTTCCTATATTCTCGTACGTGTTTCTGAAATATTGCGAAATGATATTATCTGATGATTTTTGTCAATCCCATTGTTTCTCTTTTTCTTTTTTCTTATTCAAATATACACATAAACACACTCCATGAATTTTTATTCAATTGTAAAACTTATATATAATATATTTATGTTTTTTTTTTTCCATCGTAATCTCAATATATGAGCCGTTTATTTTGAAAGTGGCCTAACTCCATTTGTCAATTATTTTCGATTACGCATGGTTACATCTACAACTTCAAATTATCTATCGATACAGCATTTAAGATTACTTATATTCCGAGTAAATACGGTAATTCTGGACACATAAGTTTTCAGAGTTAGTTGAATAACTGAGCCGTTTATTTTGAAAGTGGCCTAAGTCCATTTACACTTAAATTACTGCTACTTCAGTAGCATATTATAAACGCAATATAACAAAAGCGTTAATAATAATTTACTGTTTGTCCTCCGAGATTATTACAATATTATCGAAAAGTGTCGGAAAGGTAATAACTTTATTGTACATGAAATGAAACAAGAAGATTTTGAATCAACAAAATTATTAGAAGACGCAATTTTTAAAAGGGTAAAGAATTCTAACGGAGAACCAATAAACTGGTTTAAAATATGTTGGATGCGTTTTGTCAAAAATGAACCGTATAAAATTTTCTATATGACATCAATGAATGAGAACGAAAATTTTAAAATCCTGAATTTATTACCACGTCGGGATAGACCAAGAAAGTTCGAAAATATTGTATTGACATCACTGTATAAAAATATCAGACAAATTACAACCGCAAAATTCAAGGATATAATTGACTTATTACGATATATACCATCGGAACATCATGATTTCTTTAAATCCCTTTCACATACACAAAATGTAGATGAGTAGAAAATTGTTTTGTAATTTATGTTTGTAAAAAATGTTTTCAATCCATTAATTTATGTTTTTAAAGTGTTATAAAGATATGTAAAATAAAATGAGTATTGTTTTTTTTCAATTTGAAGTATCTTAAATTATGTTGAATGGACTTCGGTTCCTTCAAATATTATAACGAGTCTGGTTGTTAATTTTGAAAGTGGCCTAACTCCATTCTTGGTAAGAAAACGCATATTATTCACTTAATAATTGCCATTATTTTAATGAGAACTGTAAATTTAACACCTTTAGATTCACTTAAGCAGCATAACTCATTGGTATTCTGTACGTATATTTTTAATTGCGTTGAAACACAATACCTTAAATATCTCGATTTTAAGATAAATGGACTTAGGCCACTTTCAAAATAAACGGCTCATATATAGAATTATTAAAGAAAGTTATATAAATATAATAAAACACAACAAATTATTCTTTCTACCTAAGTATAATAATACATTAGTGTTAGCTAACTTTGACAAATTTTTTATCGAATGAAATTTGTATTATTGATTCATTGGTTGCTCGTCAAATCATTCGTTCGTTCGTTCGATTGCCAGAGACCGTTCATTCGTCAAATTGAAATTACTTAACGCTTTGATAAAATTAATCCACGAATACGGGGATATCAATACGCATGAATATATCCAATGAGATTACCGTAGATGCATTGAATTATGATTGATAATTACCAACGAGTTTGTTCCTCTCTCGTAAAAGGGGCTTGTATTTTAGATTCAATAAGTTTAAAGAGTGGGGGGGGGGAAAAGACATTTGGATGCTCAACAATTTTTCTTTTTTCAAATAAGAAGATTTGTCCGATTTTCTAAAAAACTTTGTACACTTTTTGTTTCGCATCTTGACTATTTGAAACAAATAATTTGTAATTACGTGTTTTATTTATAATAATGACGAATTTACAATTCTTATTGATAGTTTCCAAATTGTTGGAACTGTAGTATTATCTGTAATTATTCGTAATAGTTTTAAACTAAACAGTATTATTACAAAATATACATTCAAACGTTGCAAATGAATTCAAACAATCGAATGATACGAAAAATAAGAAAAATACCAATTCAATTTCTTGTTTCTTACTTTAAAGTAAGAAAATATCGAGAACAACTGAACAATATATTGAAAATCGTCCACAAAATCACCGTGCATATCGATTGCGATACGTTCACAACAAAAACAACATTTAACATTCACTTGCAGTTAACATCGAAAAATTCGAACACATGGAAACATCGTTCCCATAAATTTGATTAAACATTCATAAACATATAACGAATAGAAAATACAACAAACAATAAACATTAGATATTTGGAAGTTGGTAAATGGTTTTCCCGTATTTTAAAAAATGAAATCATTGCTAAAGAATCGATCGTTCATCGTTACCATCGAATAGCTTTGAAAATAGTTTCGAAAAGAAGAAGAAGAAGAAGAAGAAGAGAAGTCGATCGACTTTCCGACGTTTACGAATGCTTTCGCGGTTATCACAATGAAAAGGAAGGAAAGAAAGAGATAGATAGATAGATAGATAGATAGATAGAATACCTGACCACAAAGAAACGAGAAAAATAGAAAGAGAGAAAGTGGTGTAAGCTTTGACGATGAAAGTGCATTTTAAAGGAAAGGAATCGAGCTGAGCAAAACTAATTTTTCTTCCCTTAACTTCACTCCTCTATCCACCTGCTATTCCCTCTCCCTTACCCAGCCCCCCCTTCCCCCTAACCAGTGTATACATACACACAGTGTACAAAGCAAGAAAGAAAGAGAAACGGGGTCCAGTTGTATAAACGTGCGTGGGCAGAGACGTGAAAGATACTAAAAAGAGATAGATAGACAGATAGATAGATAGATAGATGAAACAGAGAGAGAGAGAGAGAGAGAGAGAGAGATAAAGATAAAGTACAAGAGCCGTGGCAGGAGCCATTGAAAGCGGCGCATTCAAGCGTAGTGTATTGAACGGCAGCCACATTTCGAGCTCTATTCCAACGGAGAGTAGAAGTCCTTTTATATGCTTCGTGTGCTCGGCTGGGTTCGTTGGTCAATCCGTCTGCGGATGAGGTTCTCTCTCTGTTTCACTCCTCACCCCCATCAACCCCAACCCCCGAACACCACAGCCCCCTATAAGTTTTTCTTCCTGTGACTTCAAACTCCCTCACTAGGATTGCTAGTTCTCTCTCTTTCTCTCGTTCTCATTCTCACACACAACCCCCCACCCCCTTCTGTTTCATATTCTAAACGAAAGAAAAAATAAGCCCCCCCATGAGACTATTATTTGTTTTGTTCCTTTTGTCGTTTTTGTTTACAGCTCAACGTAGTTTAGCTGTTAAGCGGCGTAAGATAAAACTTCGTAGATTTCTCGCGACAATACTTTTTTTTCGAAATAATCTAACTTAACATACGCGAATGTGTATGTATTAATAGTTAGACATATATCGTAGGATTTGAATACATTCACACGAGTGTTGGCACCGATATTCATGTTATTAGCCGCGAGACAACGTTCGAATTTATCCATGCGTTTCATCTGCTCTCCCGATTATTATTATTATTGTTATTGTTGTTATGTTTTTACTATATTGAAAATTATTGTTTTATAATATAATGTTTGAATAATTTTGAGATAAAATAAAATTAATCCTACTTGTTTCTTTTTTTTTTTTTCTTCTTTTGTTCAATTTATAATATATACGGTTAAATTTCTATTACATTTTTCAATTTTTATACAATTGTACGACAATATTTTTCTAATTATCAAACGAATTATATTTCTGATAGTAAGCAGATGTTTAATCGAATATACAAGCGTGACCCACCGGTGATGCACGCCGGCGTGAACGTGTTAAATAGCCTCAAATAAAACCGTGTATCTACGGATTACTGAGTTTTAGCTATTTGAAAATTTGTGTGCATGATTTGTATCTGTGTCTATATCTGTGCGTGTGTGTATTTGAAAACAAACAGAAGGAAAACGCACAAGACAATTCTGGTTTCGAGTTTTATTCGTGGCGACAAAGATCGGCTTTTCGATTATCCATAGTATTGTCTCTTTAACGATGTGGCAAGAAGAAATGGTGGATAGTCAACCGACAATGGGATGGGGGCGGAGGAGGTGGAGGATTTGTTCGCGGTGAATTTTTCTACGCGACGTTACTCCCACTCTTTTTCTAACCCCCACTCCACTTCCCGCTTTGCCACCTTCTTTTTTTTTTCCTTATCGGTTCTATGCGATCGAAGCTAAAAATAGTAATGTACTAGTTATGTCACGAGTCCTGCGTTTATCGTACTTTTCTCAAAACGTTTTCTACTCTATACATACATACATACATACATAGCTCCCCCTCATCCCCATCATTCCTGCTATTCGCCTTTGTAACGTTCTTCTATACGAGATACTATCTCGATATATTATCTTTTATCTTTTCGACCAAATCGTCGAGGTCATTTATTTTCTCTTCGTCATTACTATTCGTATTCTTTATAAGAATCTGACAAGTTTCTATATATATATATATTTTTGTTAGATTTATGTATGCTGAAGATTTTGATAATATGGAGTACTTTCGTTGTTTCAGGTAGGTTATGTTGAATAACTTAATAAATTATAGGTTATGTTGAGTAACTTAATAAATTATAGGTTATGTTAAGTAAGGAATAATGAAATGAAATAAATGAAGTTATTGTGTCAGTAGAAATACCGAAAAATTTACTGACGAACTCGTTAGGAAATATTATGGATATGATGGTGTAGAAGTGCCAACAAATTTCTATATATATATATATTTCTGTTAGATTTATGTATGCTGAAGATTTTGATAATATGGAGTACTTTCGTTGTTTCGGGATAGGTTATGTTGAGTAATTTAATAAATGATAGGTTATGTTAAGTATGAAATAAATGAAGTGATTGTGTCAATAGAAATACCGAAGAATTTACTGACGAACTCGTTAGGAAATAATGTTTCGATGAATTATTATGAATATGATTGTGTAAAAGTGCCAACAAATTTATATATATATTTGTTAGATTTATGTATACTGAAGATTTTGATAATATGGAGTATTTTCGTTGTTTCAGGTAGGTTATGTTGAATAACTTAATAAATTATAGGTTATGTTAAGTAAGGAATAATGAAATGAAATAAATGGAGTTATTGTGTTAGTAGAAATAACGAAGAATTTACTGACTGATTCGTTAGTAAATAATGTTTTGGTGAATTATTATGGATATGATGGTGTAGAAGTGCCAACAAATTTCTATATATATATATATTTTTGTTAGATTTATGTATGCTGAAGATTTTGATAATATGGAGTACTTTCGTTGTTTCGGGATAGGTTATGTTAAGTAACTGAATAAATTATAGGTTATGTTAAGTAAAGAATAATGAAATGAAATAAATGGAGTTATTGTGTTAGTAGAAATAACGAAGAATTTACTGACGAACTCGTTAGAAAATAATGTTTCGATGAATTATTACGGATATGATTGTGTAAAACTGCCAAATTTTGTTGTCGTCCATATTAGTACCGAAATTGGTTATTGCCTATAATATTTGTGCAGAAATTATTGCCATTCGTAATATTTGTGCCAAATTTGATTGTTGATATGATGTTTTTGTATATCATAATTAATTATATTAAAAATTATTTATTTAATTTTGTATTAAATTAAATGATAATATATATAATATTATCTATTAATAGATTATATTAAATTAAAAATATGAGTATTATAATGTATCATATATATAATTGCAATTAAATAAAAAAATACTTATTCGCTCAGTAATATTCATCTCGTTAAGATCTACAAGTTGTCCTTTAAAATATGTGTTCTCGAGATCGTCCGACAAGAAAATACAACAAACCCTTTTAAAAAAACTGGCCCACCAAATTCGCTGATTACAGAACCATTAAAAGTTGAGATGCTCTAATTTTCGAAAAATTCCGAAAGAATTGATTTATACTTTTTGAATATAAATAAAATCTTTTTTTTTATCACTGAATCTACAATACACTCGTAGAAGGGATTGATATTTATTAGAAAGAAAAAACAACATCTAAGAATAATGAATATATACGTCTGGCAAACCTCGTTTATTTAGAGTTTTGATATGGTGCCTAGCACGGTAACTGCAATTATTATTGCAGAGTTTCGTCTGGATTAAGTAAGAGTCGAACTACGGTTGCGAGACCGTAGGAGAAGATAATTAAATCGACGCAAACTAGAACTCGCTATACAATGCGGCCCCTATTGTATTATACCAAAGCTTTTCCATCGATCTTCGGTCTGGTTGGTTCTTCTTCGTCTTCTAACGCATATCGTTGAATATACTACTAACTCGAAACTGCATCAATGTTAAAACGAATTTACCTTATTTCCTTTTTCTTAATTTTAACGATACTTAACGAGTTACTTTTTCAAGAAATAAAAAGTAATACTAACAGGCCTCTTGAACTTTGAATATATAAATAAAATACACTTAAAGTGATCAACGTATCATTTGCAAATGGGATTTTTAATCGATCATAATTGAAATCAAATGATTTTTGATATACATTTAATATTGCAAGAATATTTGTCAGAAAGTATAATAATAATTTTGTAAATGGATAATTTGAAAATTTATTATTATTATTATTTATTATTATTATCTTTGTTTGTGTATGCATTAAATTATGAGAGATTGGTTGGTAATATATGGATGAATAACTGTATCTCACTGATTATATTATTAACAAATAAAATTCAATCTGTAGTTTATTTGTATCTACTTTTTCATTAATAAATATTCATAAATTATCAATAAATATTACTTCAAGTGGTTCACATTAGATAAAGTCTTGATCTAACAACAATATAACATATCGTATCATAAAAAAAAACAACAAATAAAAAAGTAACATGTACCGCTGAGTCTGAAATATCGATGAATAAAATTTTCAATAAATTTCACCTAAATAAAATGAACTTACATTTTAATTACCATTCGATGAAATGAAATTGTTACCTATTAATGCATAAGTCACATATTTCAATATATTAAACGATCAGATTTGATTAGATAAATGCAATGCACATTTTTAGTATACAAATTTGATTTTGTATAAAATAAAATTGGTCAACCTTGGAATAGGCAAGACATAGAACAAAAAAAAAGAAAAGAATCTTCTCGTAGTCTTAGATTGTATTCGAACGAAGGTACAAACGTGAGTGTGAGATTAAGAAAGAGAGAGAGAGAGAGAGAGAAACTTGTTCGAAATTACCCCGAGATGGAGAATTTCAAACGGCACGTAGCAATTCCGATAAAGCTTCCATTGTTTGGTCATCGCCAGCCAGGTTTCCGCTCGGATTACTCGTGAACTTGATGTGGTTGCTCTCGAGGATTCTCAAAGTTTCAGCGTGATTTATATTTAACGTCAGCTTAACACTCATTCCTAGCAAACGATCCTCCCCCCCCCCGTTCAAACCTACGAAGTAGACAGCGAACGAACGAAGAATACAACGAAGACAACAAAAACAGTGACAAGAAAGATAAGTAAGTGTTTTATTCGAAATAATAATCAAACTATAAATGACATTTTTGGATTTATTATTTTTATTATAAATTGTCAAAGAAAAGTGTCCGTGACTTAAACGTCATCCCTCTACTCTAACCCCACCCCCAATCCCACCCTTCATTAAATTGTAATATTATTTACGAAAAGTTTTAACTTATTGATGAAGAGGTACAAAAAAAATGAAAGAATTTATTCAGTGTGCTTGTTTGCTGATTCAATGTATCGCATCTGATGTTATTCTAGATTGTACGATTACGATGGGAAAATAAATATTTTATGGGAATAAAGTAAGTTAGGCAAAAAGTATGGGGAGAAGGGTTAACGTGAGATTGGGACATCTTTTTATTGTTATTATTATTTATTTTGTGACGAATGAAAAGGTTTATTTATTTCTAAATTATTCAAATATACGAATTTTTAATAAATCAAATTTTAGCTGTGTAATGCACATTTATAAATGACTTGATAAATTTTCTAATGTAAGTGAAAATTTTAAGTAGTACAAATTGGGGAGGGGGATTGATCGGACGAATAAATTGATGAAATTAATTCAAACAAAAGTAAGGAAAAGATGATTGTAATAATTAAATATTTGAACAACAATTGTTAATGTTCACAGACACACAAACACACACAACCACGCATTTTTATTTTATTATATATTAATATTATTTTTAACAATTGGATCCTACGTAATATATGATCTGTTTATTTTGAAACTGGGCCCCTAACTACACTCTTTTTTCAATTTCTCAAAATATTTTTCAACTATAATCGGTATATGTCTTTTTCTTGTTTTCTTTTATTTAAAAAACGTAAAATACAGGTCTAAAGAAAATCAACAAGAACACATTTTATATTACAAAATTATTCAAATACAAAATTTATAATAATATTCATCTTAACCACAAATCCATGTCGTACAATCAAACACTTTTACGCACTTCTATAGATGACTTCATGTTGTATTCATGGAAAAGAGAACCCCCTTTCCCTTCCCCATAACACAGGTCTATGGAAAACAAAGAAACAAACAAACAAACAAACAAACAAAAGAACTAAGAAATAAAAGAAAAATAGAATAATAGTAGAACAGCGAGAAAGATGGGTATTCCCCTTTCCCTTTCCCACCCGCCCTAACTTTGTGGGAAAGGGGTCGAGAAAAAAAGGTGGCAAAAGTCGAGAAACGAAATGCGTAATCCTTCGTGGCTGGAATAAGCATGCATGTTGGTTCGCATAATAGTCAAACCACCATCCAAACCCACCCCACCCCACCCACCCCCACACTCCTTGCACGGGTTTTTCTACGATTTATCACGTCGAAAGAAAAAAACAAAAATCTGTTACGTTCCTTTTCCCGGTATCCTTTTTCTCGTAGATTATCTCGCTTTGGCGCTGTTACGATGGGGGACAAATAAAATGAACGTACACACACACACACACACACACAAAAACACACATTTACCAAAAGCGTACGTGTAGATACGTACGTGGATGATATTAGTGCGAGAGAGAGAAAAAAAATAAAACAAAGAAACAAAGAAAATAAAAATCCAAATCCAAATAAAAAAAAAAGGGTAGAGAGAGAGAGAGAAAAAAGGGACTTTGGAAAGGGACCTTGGAAAGGGAAAAGGTTGAGAGGTGGGTCGGTCGCGGATAGGGTGGAAAAGAAAAGAAGAGAAAAGAAGGAGAAGGGGGGTCGGCAGGGAACCGCATGGCAGCACACGTTCTAACACATACACACACACACATATACACGTACGCACAAACATACACATTTAGATGGAATCCCTCGTACGACGGACACGGAAGGTTTTTAATTAGCCAGGTAATTCCAGAAAGCCTATTCCTGCATTGCTGGAGATTTGTTCTGCTGCAGAGTGGGGAATGAGGGGGTTGGGGAATGAGGGGGTGGGAAAAGAGAAAAAGAAAGAGAAAGAGAAAGTAAGAGAGAGAGAGAGAAAGAGAGAGAAAGGGGAAGAAAAGAAAAGAAAAGAAAGAAGAAAGGAATGGCGGGTGGGGAGGGGTAGGGGGTGTGGGGAAAGGGGTTAGGGGGATAGGGTGGTTTAGTGAATGCCACGGCTAAAGGCCGCTTCTCGGCCTCTTAACCGCCTTTAACGTGGAAAAGCGCGGCTACTTCGGTGCTTATACGCACACACACACACATGCACACATATATATATATGTGTGTTGAAGTTTACCTCGCTAATTCAGCACCGAGGCTCGTGGAAGTAGCTGAAAAGGGGCAGAGAAAACGGGGTAGGAGATTTGACCGAGGCACCCTCTTTTTATCCTCCCTCCTCCCCCCCACCCTGCCTTTTTCTTTTGCTCTTTCTTTTATGCCGACTTTACTCTCTGAAATATCTATATATATATATATATTATATATATGTATGTATATGCATACCTTACGTATACATTTGTAAAGAAAAATTGTGTTTGCTTTTTAGCGTTGATAATTATAGTGTGCACATAACACAGAACCCTCTCGAAAAAAGTTTAGAACAATTGTAGTAGAAGAAAAAACTAGAAAGGGGGTTTTTTGGGAAAAGGTAATCGTTTAACACAGAACGTGTTGATTTTATTTAGGATTATTCTTTGATGTTTAAAAAAGGTGATTTCGTTAAACGTTTAACAAGGATAAGATTTTTTTCGGTATACATGATTCAATCGGTTTGATAAACAGGTAGGTAGGTAGACAGGTAGCAAGGGGTTGTTAACCCTATTCTATCTCTCTCTCTCTCTCTCTCTCTCTCTTTCTGTTATAGTTAGAGAGATCGTGAGCACGCATAAGGGGAGTGCTTGCATTTGGCAGACTCCGTGGCCTAGGCCCGGCTTCTGTGCGCGGGTTTGCGTCTTTTGTAACTGCCAACGGGCCAATCTAAGTGACGTACGGGCTTTTGGACGACCTCACGACCTCATACCGCATCCGGTAATAATCATTTCATACACAATAGTAGTATAGTCGTCGCGCTATTCCTGCTAGCAGGGGTGGGAACACTCCAACACATCAGCAACAGCACCAGTTCGTTGTTGGCAACACCAGATCGGCCGAATCGGGGCCGGTTAACATTGGTGTTGGTTATGGTGGTGGTAGTAGTGGTGGTGGTTGGGGATCTGGTGCTGGTAAAGGGTGAATGGGGTTGGTTCGTAGAGAGAGTGAGAGAGAGAGAGCAAACCTGGCTCGTGGCAAGAGTAATGGTTGCAATTTGTACCTACGCCTCTGCATTCCGGGGGGTCCGGACAAGGTACACGCGTGATCCTCGAATTTACACGGCCACGTTTTCAACCCGTTCAAAGTGGGTCGCCTAACCGTGTTTCAGTAACACGTCCAAACACAACCCTTCCATTTCTACTGTAGCTAGGCTATTGTGTTCGCGTTGTTGTTAGCCAGTCTGTATTGCTGTATTCCTATTGGTAGTACTGTTTCATTTCATCTACCTAGTCGAATCTTCACTTGACTCTCTTGTTGAGAAATTGCATTCCTATTTTTCATTTACTATTTTCTATTTCTTGTATAAATCGTTTGACTCAAAACCTCATTCCGTGTGCTTTTTTATCTTTTCTTTAATCTGTTGAGTATATATATGTATAGGTTATGTCATAGTCATCAATATGTATGAAATATGTAAATACATGCTATTTATATTTGTCTTACTGTAATAAACACTATGAATGTTTTATCAATTAATTCTCAACATAGATTTTTTATTTATATCTCATTTTTTACGTAACATCATTATTGAATATAAATAATGTATTAAATAAATATGTCCGTCTGTATTGCTGCATTCCTATTGGTAGTACTGTTTCATTTCATCTACCTAGTCAAATCTTCACTTGACTCTCTTGTTGAGAAATTACATTCCTATTTTTCATTTACTATCATCTATTTCTTGTGTAAATCGTTTGACTCGAAACCTCATTCTGTATGTTTTTTATCTGTTTTTTAATCTTTTAAGTGTACATATATTTTTATAGGTTATGTCATAGTCATCAATATGTATGAAATATGTAAATACATGCTATTTATATTTGTCTTACTGTAATAAACACTTTGAATGTTTTATCAATTAATTCTCAACATGGATTTTTTATTTATATCTCATTTTTTACGTAACATAATTATTGAATATAAATAATTGTTTTAATATTATTCAATCAATCTTCTTTCATATATCAATTCAAAAAATATGATATCTATATCATAAATTTAATTATATTGTTTATATTATCGTTATCATCGTTACGTTAAAATAATCGTTTTTTTTATTGTTTAAATTTAATTACCAGTTTATTTAAGCCGTTTGACGTTTTGACGTATTAAATAAATATGTCGGGTGTGTATCATCGATGATACACGTGGCACGGAACACGTGTTATCGAAGAAACGTGAAGTCAAATAAATGAAATATTATTTACGATTAGAGAAAATTAATTGAAATAAATGAACAAAAAAAAAGAAAAGAGAATATTTTACAATTTACATATTTGCAATTGCTTAGTTTATTTTAACCCTTTTTAAGAATACTATCAAACATGTGAATATGACGTTACTTGTATTCATGGTGATCATGTGGTAAGTGTGTCACAAAAGTTTAAATAATATTTTATTAATTGTAAATGGGGTCTAAAAAAAAAGTTCATATTCTCATCGATTGGATATAATTGAAGGTCAAAAAGAAAAAAAAAACAAATCATCCTTATTCTCATCTTTTACAAAACATCTATTTAATTCCCTTCGAAGTGTGATACTCGAAAAAGACATATACACACACACACACACAAACAATTCACGTAAATCTCTCTCCCTCTTGAAAAAAAAAAGAAAAAAACAAGAACTTCCACTTATACGGTTCGACATATTGGCTCGAATTTCGGTAAAAACTTTTCAAAGCCCGTCCGAGTAGTTTCAACCAGTTCTCAAGCCTTTTTTATTTATATATATATATATATATTTCTCTCAATTTTTCTCTCTCTCTTTCATTACCCAACCAGAACAATTTATCTTGCCACGTCTTTTCGCTACGAGCTTTTTTTTACGTTTAGCCGTTTCGGTTTAAACCCTTCCTCCCTCCCATTTAACCCCTTCCCCTTCCCCTTTCCCTTTCGACCCCGTAAAAAAAGAGATAAAACAAAAAGAAAAACCAAAGAAACGGGAGGTTAAAAAAAAAGAAACAAAAAAAAAAAAAGGTCAAAACACCTAGACGCAAAGCAGCCGAAAGTGTGTTGTATAAGCGTAACCCGTATCCAAGTTCTTCAAGGTTTGGTTGTAACAGTAGTAAAAGTTTGAAATAAATTGACCGAGAATCGAATTTGCAGTAAAACAATGTAACCCCCCTTCCTCCCCCGTTGTTCGTTAGATGAATATTCATAAGAAGTGTGTGAGGATAGTAGCTACCGGGACAACATCGTTGCGGACCTTTCGGAAAATGTTCGCCGGTGGCATTGAAAAAAAAAAAAAAAAAAAAAAAAAAAAAAACACACACACGCTTGGAAGAAACAAACAAATAAAAATAAAAAAAAAAGAATGGAAGAAGCGCGAGGACGACGAGTAGAACAGAAAAGAAAAGAAAAGAAAAGAAAAAAGAAGAAAGTGAATCGTTCTACCCCGTATTTTTTTCGGGGAGGGGGGTGGGTGGGGTTGGGGAGTGTTGGGGTAATACGAAGGAAGAAAAGGAAAGGGTTAGGTTAAAAAGAAAAATTAAAAAAAAGCAAAAAAGAAGTAAATAAAAGAAAAAATGAATATAGCAAGCAAACGTAATGCGAAAACAACGAACGACAATGCTAGGAATATGAAGTGTAGACCTATAAACCTTTCGTGCCGGACAGCGGCCTCGAGATAACGTCAGGCATAAGTTATGGCACGTGTAAATAAATAGAATTACCAAATGGAAGTGAAAAATATCATCCCACTCGGACCCCCGGGATGTGTACCATAGAAAACTATTTCGACGAAATTTTATTTACGTCATTGGGAATAGATTGTTTATGATAAAAGATGATACTTTCGTTCATTTATAACCCACCTCCCCCATCCCAAATCTCAAACAGGTTAAATAATATCAATATCCAATACGATTCGATTTAAATCATTTACGATTATTTCATTTTGTTTGTTATGATATATTGAAAAATAGAAAAATGTTAAAAAATATATTATTCAAATATATATATGGTATTATGGTATTCTACGCGTAGATAAAAGAGTGTAATTTAATTTAATATGAGTTTCATTAAAATCTATTCACTTTTAGTATAAAAAATATTTACCGAAACTTTTCAAAGAAATGGCAAAGTAGAAAAAATTAACAGCATTGCACTCTCTGATATTTTCTATACCTTTGCAAATCAATTTATAACTCGATATGGTATTCTACCTGTAGACAAAAGAGTGTACTTTAATTTAATATAAGTTTCATTAAAACCTATTCACTTTTAGCATAAAAAATATTTACCTGAACTTTTCAAAAAATTGTAATGGTGTACAATTTACAGCATTGCATTCTCTGACATTTCCTGAACTTTACATGCTAAATTTATAGCTTGACAAAGTATTTTTTGCGTATACAAAAGAGTGCACTTTAATTTAATATAAAAATCATTAAGATCCCCTTGCTATAAGTATAAAAAATATTAAAAGTATATTCAAACGGGAGCAAATCGCAGTTTAATTTAAACTTGTAGAAAATGTATCGTTAAGTTAAAAATACTAGGTGCTATTTAAAAAAAATAAAGGTAGCCTTAAAAAACAATAAAAAAGAAATTTTGTTCTCGATCATTTTTTTATTGCAATGTACAGTCAATCAAAAACCAATTAACATTTGTTTAAAGTATTTCTTTTTGTCAGGTTATCACAAGTACTTGAAAAATCGTGTCTAGAGTTATGTGGGACACCCTGTATATATATATATATAAATATCAATATAAGTATATCGAATTATTCATTAAGATTAGATAACAGTATACACCTAATTGCATATTCATTAATCAATTCGTATTACCGATAAGATATTTATGAGATAAGAAAATGAAAAAAGAATAAAAAAAAGAAAAAAGGAAAGGACAATTTCCTTTTTCGATTATTTCTTCCCCTTTTTTTTTCCTTCGTACTTCTTCTTCTTCTTCCTCTTCTTCTTCCTCTTCCTCTTCCTCCCACCCACCCCCAGTCACTTTTCGTGTTCTCCTTATATCTCTCTATTTTCTTGGAGAATAAATTATAATATTTGAGTAAGGAACTTTTCTGTATCTTTCGCGTCATTTAGAATTCCGCTTAGTAACCGAGAAGGAGAGTAGAAACCTGTGCTGGATGGGTTTCGAAGGGTAACGTTTCAGAATTTTGAAAGATCTTTGCACGCGGCAGTTTCTTCGGCACAGAAACACTACTACTTCCACCCCCCAACCTCCACCCCCATCTTCCAATTATGGTATTACCGTTATAGTACTACTACCACTACTACTACTACTACTACTACTACTACTATTACTACTATCCTATCATGCAATATTAATGCACCTACCATCGATGTTGAAATATGAACAAGACAATGCAACCAAATCACGTATTATTATATCATTATCATTATTTTAACATATTCCATTTATGCGAATAATAATAATAATAATAATAATAATAATAATCTATTAGGATTGTGTGTATTATCTAAAAAAATATATTGATTCATACGTTTATTGTATTATTATATTTTAATATCGTGAAAAGTTCTTCCTATTTTTATCGGAGTTTATCGAACGTAATTTATCCCCACCCCCTCATCCCTCCTCTCTCATCCCGACCCCATTAAATCCATTACATTTTTCTCGTGTATGAATTCACGATGATATTTATAAAAAAAACACACACAATTCAGCGATACGAAAATAACCCGATCGCGTATTATTATTAGATCATTATCGTAATATTTTAACGTATTCCATTTATGCGAATTATTTATTAAAATCTTGAAAAATATCGATTAATACGTTTATCGTTTTTATAAATATTTTCAATCTCGTAAAGAAGTTTTTCCTATTTTTGAACCGAAATTTACCGAACGATCAACGAGTTATATACTTTTTTTTTTCTTTCTTCCCGTTCTGCCATCCCCTCCTCCCACCCTCATACAAAACCTACTATTCCATCTGGTTCAAGCTATTTTACAAGAGACGTTTCTATTCTCGTGCATGAATTCGAGATGATATAAAGAAATTCAGGGAAGCGAAAAGGCATGGATAACGTAAAGATATCAAACAAAAGAGCTTGAACAGGGTGATGGTGGTAGTGGTGATAGTATTGGTAGGAGAAAAAAAAGAGAGAAAGAAAAAAAGAGAAAGAGAGAGAGAGAGAGAGAGGGATAGAAGGTCACTGGTTGCAGTTGAATTCGATGTTCCGTGCTGTAAGGTATCGTAAGGGTTCAATTTTCCACGGTGTATCGCACAGGACAGACATTTTCGTTGTAGAGAAAACCCCGGACGGAGAAACAAGAAAAGGTGGACTTTGGTAAGGGGAAAGGGGGGAGGGGGATGATTTAGTTTCAACGAGACCACCAACCAGTCAGAAATAACGCGGAAAGGGGTGGTTGGGGGGGGTAGTTGATATCGTCGAGGTTTGCTCGGGTTTCTAGTAGACCAAAAAGAGACAGAATCAGAGAGAAAGAATATGAGTGAGAGAGAGAGAAAGAGAGAGAGAAAGAGAGAGACAGAGAGAGAGAGAGAGAGAGAGAGAGAGAGACTACTCCGTGGATGTAATTACATGGAAAAAATTCCAGTCAGGTTGGTCTAGACCGTTCTCGTTGTTGAGTTAGAGTCGCGTTGCTTCGCGTGTCCTGACTTAGAAATCGGGTATCCTTCTCCCCCCTCCCCCCTTTCCCTACAAATCCCCGTTCCCCACCCTGTCCCCCGTCCCCCGTCACCGAGTCAATCAGCCAATCGCGTGGCGTGGCAGTAGCCCAGTGTACAGTGCACACTCGTAGCACGACTTTTCGAATCGGTGCTTTTCTCTTCTATCCCCCCATACCCCCCCCCCCAACCCCCCTGACCACCTGACCCCCCATGCCATCCTGATAGGAAATGCCTACGGGCCAATCACCAAAAGTCAGGAGAAGGGGGGGGGAGGTTGGACGTCCGGCTTCTCTTTTCAAAGTTTACCCCCCTTTCCACTCTTTGGTGGTAAGGGGGGAGGGGACAAATTGAGGGGGACTTTTTAAATATTAGCCACTCGATACAATTTGGGTCATCTAATTTCTGTAGATTTATCTACTAGTACTATTATGGTGCGCGTATATGTGAAGGGGGTTAGATAAGGGAGGCCTGGATAAAAAGGCGATGATTTTGTTTCTTTATGTTTTTTCTTTTTTTTCCTAGTTTTTCTCTTTTTTTTTTTTCCCCCAACTTCTCGACGTCCTGAAAACAAACTCTCGTCGACGCAACCGATTAAATGTTTTTCGGAGTTTCTTTTTTTTCTTTTCTTTTCTTTTCTTCTCTTCTCCACTCTCTCTCTCTCTCTCTCTCTCTCTCTCTCTCTCTCTTTTTTTTACTTCCAATTTTCAATTTATTTCTCTTTTCTTTCCCTTTTCTTCTCTGCAGTTTTCCAACCCCCGAGCTGGGTCATTTTACGGTTTAACAGTAAACGTAACGCGACCGGTCAAATGAACGTTTTCCTGTAATTTGTATGAAGATGTGCAAATATTTGTAAAAAAAAAAAAACACATTCGACGAAAAAACACATGTAACGATGGATTATTTATTTGTAAATAAATGTAATTTCATTTGTAAATAATATTGTTGACCACATACGATTGGTTTAAAATTGCATTCAATATGAAAATAATAATGAAATATCTATGAAATAATATATATGATGAATATAATATAAAAATAATAATATAATTTTCTTTTTTATAATGTTAAAACCACGTAAATATAAAACAATTTATATATTTTATATTAATTTGTGTAATATCTTTTGACTAAACAATTTGTTCCTACATTTCTACGAAAAATATTTTAATGTGTAACTCTAATAGAATAATTTAGATATCTGATTATTCATAAACGATATTTCAAGATTAAACTATCTTGACTAACCTTGACACGTTAACACTAAACCAAACGTGACCAGTCAAATGACCGTTTCTTGTAATTAGTAAAAAAAGTTCATTTAAAATGCATCAAATGTACACATTATTCATTTTTAAATATAAAATAAAGGTAAATCATTCACATTATAAATCCAATTGACTAAAATCTTATTTTGTATCTATATATTTTTTTTTTAAGTAATTTTTTAAAACACTTGACCGTATCCGGTACAAATAGATAAAAAAATGAAGTATCTGACTAGGAGTTTTAATCTTAAACAAATTGTTCAATTTACATTTATTTTTTGTCTAGATGCACCTAAGGTAAATACGATGTAGATGACATCGACAAAATTCGCGTGTTCCGATAGGTGGAAGGGTGAAAGTGGGGTAGGGGATGCAAAAAGAGAAAAAAAGAGAAAAAAAGGTACACGGCCTAGAGAATATAATTATGCATGACGCGATCCTTTCTACCTAGACGAAGCCACTTCGTATTTATAAATTTCTTTGAGACCGTAAATTCCTCTTTCCCATCCCCCCCCTTCTCCTCCTTCCCCACTCTACGTTACCCCTTTTAAATCCCCCGTTTCCCCTGAACACCTGCCCCTTCCTTAGCCAGTTGCACTTTGAATACGGAACAACACATGCATTTAAAAGAGCTAGTTAATCTTTATTCGACGTTACGCAAAGGGATTAAATTGAAGCGGAAGTTGGATACACGTGGTAAAACACGTTAGACGTTTTTCCTCATTAATGACAAATTAACTTCACGTAATTTTTCTTTTCTTTTCTCTTTTTTTTTTTCATTATTTTTATCATTATTATCACTATTATTAAATATATAATACAAATGTTGAATTTAAAAATTATTATTATTAAATATATATAATACAAATGTTAAATTTAAATTATTATTATTATTATTAAATATATAATACAAATGTTAAAATTTAAAAATTATTATTATTAAATATATAATAAAATTGTTAATTTAAATTATTATTATTATTATTAAATATATAATACAAATGTTGAATTTAAAAATTAATATTATTAAATATATAATACACAAATGTTAAATTTAAATTATTATTATTATTAAATATATAATACAAATGTTGAATTTAAAAATTATTATTATTTAATATATAATACAAATGGTAAATTTAGATTATTATTATTATTATTAAATATATAATACAAATGTTGAATTTAAAAATTATTATTATTAAATATATATATTACAAATGTTAAATTTAAATTATTATTATTATTATTAAATATATATATTACAAATGTTAAATTTAAATTATTATTATTATCTAACGTATAAATATAATATTAACAAAATTATTATCGAAATGGTAATATAAATGAAAAAAAAATAGTGATATACGAATTGAGATTTACAACGATTGGTTAGTTGACTATAGAATATTCGAATACGTATTATGATTTTGATATATTCGTAAAAAACTTGAAAGTAAATGCCAACGATTAGTGCAGAAAAGTTTTTGATATATAGGAAAAATAAAAAATAAAAAAAAAAATAAAATAAAATAAAAATAAAATAGAAATGTTAATCCCTTGGTTTGTCAAAAAGTACAATTTTATAAGGGATCAATCTCTATGGGAGATATTGGATTCTCCATTAACCGTAAAACTGGAGTTACCCGTTAGCCAAGCTTTTTACTCGATGCACCGATACAAATTCTACATTTTTCTCTCATCGAAGGGTTTTTTTTTTTATCATATTTACATATACTAATACAGTTTTACTCGTGAAACTAATACAAACGTTGTATTTATTTTTAGTGATTATATTTGTGTTCTTTGATAATAATTTTTAAATTATTTAACATAACATTTATATAATATATATATTTCACATGGATATTTATTCCCATAAGTTTTCTATGAACGAACAAACGTTATGATATTCTCATGAAAGTATAGAAAAAAAGTACCACCATAGATATTCTTTCTTTTTCTTTTTTTAATTCTTTTTCGTTACTTTTTCTTTTCTTATTTAGGGATAAGAAAAAGGGTCGATGTTAGGTAGAAGGTTGACGCACGGGATAGCACTCGACAAGCATCGAGAAGTTGTTGCAGTGAAGAAGAAGGAAGGGAAGGGTTTTTCCACTTTCGGGTAAGTCGATAGCACCGAAGTGCATTCGAAGAAGCCATATTTCATGCAACTGCCAACCTGCAACGCCTCCTGCATATTCCGCTTCTTTCTTTTTTTTTTTCTTTTCTTTTCCTTTTTTTTCTTTTCTTTTCTTTTCTTTTCTCGATAAACTATTCCGCGATGTCTCGGGCCACAAGGACGATTAGAAAACTTCGATTGCCAGATTACCGTCTTCGGTTGAATTTATGAACCCGTGCAAAAGAAGAACTTTCTACTTTCTCTTTTATCTCTTTCTCTTTCTCTTTCTCTTTCTCTTTCTCTTTCTCTTTCTATTCGCTAAATCGCTGAAAGTCCTTTCGATCTTTTCCAAACTATCTTCCTATCTTCTTCTCAATAAAAGAAAAGTATATAGGAAAAGGGGAAGAACATTTGAACGAGTAATACGCGTATTTTATTAGGTTAGGAACTAACTTCCCGCCATTTTTTTTTGAATTTTTAACATTCGGCATATATGTCATCATTGATTAATTATTTGTAAATTTTTATTGGAAAATAAACTTTAAGAAAAAACGATATGAATTTAGTTGCCAATATTTTATCTAAAGAAGAAAAATGTATAAAAAAAAGAAAAATACTGTATAAATGTATAACAAGAAAATCATTATTACGATAAGTACAATTTTTACAACCTCGACTGGGAATATTTCTTTATTTTTGCTTCCTTTACTATTCGCTAAGGGGAAGAAAATTTTTCTATAAAAGAAAGGGGAAGAAAATGTGAACAATACGCGTATTTTATTAGGTTAGGAACTGACTTCCCGCCATTTTTTTGAAATTTTAGCATTCGGCATGTCTCATCATTGATTAATTACTTAATAATTTTTATTAAAAAATAAACTTTAAAAAAAAACGATATGAATTTCATTGCTAATATTTCATCTAAAGAAGAAAAATGTATTAAAAAAGAAAAATACTGTATAAATGTATTACACGAAAATCATTATTGCGATAAGTACAATTTTTATAGGCCCGACTGGGAATATTTCTTTATTTTTGCTTTCCTTATTATTCGCTAAGGGGAAGAAAATTTTTCTATAAAAAAAAGGGGAAGAAAATGTGAACAATACGTGTATTTTATTAGGTTAGGAACTAACTTCCCGCCATTTTTTTTAAATTTTAACATTCGGCATGTCTCATCATTGATTAATTACTTAATAATTTTTATTAAAAAATAAACTTTAAAAAAAGCGATATGAATTTATTTGCTAATATTTCATCTAAAGAAGAAAAATGTTTTAAAAAAGAAAAATACTGTATAAATGTATAACAAGAAAATCATTATTACGATAAATACAATTTTTACAACCTGGACTGGGAATATTTCTTTATTTTTGTTTCCTTTACTATTCGCTAAGGGAAAGAAAATTTTTCTATAAAAGAAAGGGAAAGAAAATGTGAACAAGTAATACGTGAATTTTATTAGGTTAGGAACTTTGTTCCCGCCATTTTTTTAAATTTTAACGCGGGAGAATACACTATTGATTAATTACTTGGATAATTTCTATCTAAAAATAAACATTTAAATCAAATCGATGGAAACTTAGCAACCAATATTTCATCTAAAAAAGAAAAAATGTATAAAAAAAAAAAGAAAAATTCTGTATAAATGTATCATATAACAAGAAAATCATTATTACAATAAGTACAATTTTAACGATCCCCCATCAAGGAAATATTTCTCATTCTCTCATTCCCCCTCTTTCCTTTTTTAGAAGAAAACTTGACGAATAAAAGAGAAAATTCGGATTAATCCTAACGGAGTACGTATGATAAAAAGAAAGAAAGATAAAAAAAAATATAGAAAAAAGAATTGGACAGACTTACGGACGACAAGACAAAGCCACAATGAACGAAAGAACAAAAAGTCAAAGAGAGAGAGAGAGAAAGAAATAGTAAAAGAAATAGAAGTTAAAAGAAAATGAGTTGAAGATCTAAAGAGAAAAGATGTGTAAGATGGGGAAGATGGAAACGGGGAAACAGATTCCCGTAAACGTGATTACGGGCGTGCGTTTCCTCGCTAATTACACCGAAATACCCCGGAGGGTTGTCCTTTCCTCAGTTAATTAGTTAAATTCCCACTTTCCCGGCGGTGATAAGCCAGGGAATTTCATTCTTAACGACCTCTGTCCTTGCCTTATGTTCTGCTCCTTCAAGAGACAATGACGAACAATGTGTCGTTCATGCTTATGCGACAAGAAGAAGAGTAGGTGATGAAGGAATGAGATGGTAGAGAATAACGGGGGGCGGGGGTGGAGGGTAACTGTATGCCATAGGGATGCATTATGAAAATATCTATATGTATATATATATACCAATACATGTACGTATCTTTCATTAATATTTTCTAAGTTTCAAGATATATTTCATCGAAAAGTATTCAAAATGTTCCCTTGAAATATATTTTTATTATAATAAACAATTGCAATATTGTGCTCGAATATTTTATACAATTTTATATTATTTTATACAATTAAGAAAAATATTTTATAAAATGTTTAAAACAAATTTGGAGTATTGTATAAATTGTATGGTTATTTTATAGAATGTTTAGAAGGTTTCGGTTAATCTATATAATATTTTTTTTCATTTGGTTGTTTTTAATAATTAGAAGAAGAGGAAAAGTGATTTTGTAAGTAATTTTCGATGAATTTATAAAATGTGCTTTAATGGGGTATACTTAAAGCATGGGAGTTGGAATGGGAGGGGAAATAAATCAATGAAATTTAAGAACATTGTGTAGATATTTTTAAGAATGCTTCAGACATTCTATAGAAATCCCCTTAATCTCAATATTAACCATAACATATAATATATGCGATGGGACAATGCTTAAGTATGCCTTTTAAGGTTGGAAAATAAAAAGATCGATGGTTTCTTGATAAAAGCATTTTATGAGAATGTGTTTGTGAGTAAGTGGTTGCTGAACATAACAGCGATTATCAGGTTTGTATTTTGATACGGGGTATCGATTAAGATTATAACATAGATAGAAGATTTTATAATAATATTTGAAGATTCAAATTTATGGGAAAATTTATAATGAATAATATATATGTGTTATTGTGTTACCCCAAAAATTGTAATAATTAATCAGACTTATTATTAATTTTTTCATTTAAATTTAATCCTTTTTCTTAGAACAACGAGTGAGACTCGTGATAAGAAATATAATCACGAGCCTGACTCGTGGTACTTCGTACGAACCAATTAGTAGTCAACACGAGTCAGACTCGTGGTTCAATTGTTATCAATATTTCGTTAACATGTTTAAATAATAATATTCCCTAAAAGAAATTAAACAACCCTTATATATAACTATCATGTCAATAAAAAAGAAAATCAAGTATTAATGATAGTAGTTTCTTATTTATTGTGGTCACGACCAATCGGGAATTAACAGGTAGGATAAAGAGTTTTAATATTTTATTTAAATCTAATTTTACAATAACTTTTCTCGTCGATTATATAAAAAAAAAGAAAAGAAAAGGTTTTAAATCTGTTCTCTATTCTTGAAGGTTCAAATTATGAAACTTAAACATGAACTAATTGAATATTTCAAAACGTTCCCTCTCTCTCTCTTTCTCTTTCTTTGTTTCTGAGTGAGTTAGGCAAAGACAATTGTAATAAATAATCAAACAGTATAGCTTTGGCGAGCTGAAAATAAGAAGAAGTAGTATAATATAATATAGTACACTAGTACCAGAATTCGGTTCTCCAGTTTCCCTCAAATGTTTAAATATTTATCTAAGCGTCTTGTAAATGCGATTCTAACCATTGACCTGTCCTTTCCCCATTCCAAAGACCACCAGAACCCAGCCCCACAACCGCCTCCTATTCCCCATCCCCCATTTCCTTTTCTATTTCGGTCTGTTGGCGTTTTTTATGGTTGCCGGTCAGCCACGATCGGAGTGCTCGACACGAAAAATCCATAAAAGAGGTGGTACATTTTTTAGACGGGAAAACGTTCTATATATCTTTTATTCTTTCCTCTCCCATCCCCCTTCACACTCCTCTTCTACCACCTTTTTTCTTTCCCCCTACATTTGATTCCTTCGATCCGTGATCGTGCCATGAAATTCTCTTATATTTATTTTTGAAAAAAAGAAAAAATATGATTTGGTTATGATAAGTGCATCTTTTAATTAGTTATGGTATCCTATAATACGGTTTAATAATAATTTATATGGCCTGTTAAAATATTAATATATTTAACCCTTCTTTGCATGATTATTTCTTTTCTTTGAAAATAAATCAGGGTGATGTAATTAATGCTCTAGATTAAAGGAAAAATATTTATAAAAATCCTAGTGCTATTTTTTGACAACTGCGTTTTGTTGTACGCAATAGTCGCTTAAATAGTTGCCAGCAACAACAAATATACAGTACAAGGGTTTTGAGTACCTTTTTTTGTTGACTAAATATTATGATTGAAATTTCCATCATCATGCAAAGAAGGGTTAATATTAATAATAAAAAGAAAAATGTATGTCTATACAATAAAAATAGACGCTGAACTGTAAGATTAAGGTAACGTGTTAAAAAAATTATTGTATGAGCCTCATATATGTAATAATATAATAAAATAAAATTTCCAGTTGCTGAAGAAGTCCTAATAAAGGGACGAAACGTCCAACTTAGTTAAATTAAGTTCTACTTCTTTTTATGTCCAAGTTCCCTGTGATACCTTATTAAGAATTAATCGAAAGGTTGTTATACAATTTGCCAATAAATTTGTCGTGTTTGAATCATTTTGTTTTAATTTCTTGTACAAATGTACGATTATCGAATAAATATTTGAACTTAAGCTGAAATATATTTCTCTTTAATTAGTTTTAAAGATTTAATATATTTTCTTACAGTACTTATAGTTAATAAACAAGACATTTTCCAATTAAAAGGAACTTCTGTAAGTGTTGGGTGTTCATTTCTATGATATGCTAACGTAAGTACTGCTAATGCATGTTTACATACAATTATCTATTATTAAATGTTAAATTATTAGAGAAAGATTACTTATATATATTATTTATAATTAAAATTAGTGTATAAGTTTTGCTTCGAATCCTGTAATTTGAACGTACACGAGTTTTCATCGTCGTATATCAATATCATGTTTAAGTTGAACATAACCTATAATCTTATTTTTGTAATTTTCATGTACTGTTTTAAGAAAAATTTGAAATATATTTCATTCCAATATTTGCTGTGTCATATTTTTACAATAGTGTTATTAAATTTTATAAAATTATATTAACAAACCCTTAATACATCAAAGTTAACAAACATTAATAACAGAATAAACTTAAACAAATCCTTTTTCTCATATTGTTGCAATATATTTTGCTTAAATAATATGGATTGTTTATTTTGAAAGTGGTGTAAGTCCATTTTCTGTTGTTTCGAGAAAATTAAAAGTTTGCATATTGGTTAATTGAAAAATATTCATTAATTATATCAAGTTTAATAATGTTTCTATTAATTTATCGATATGTAACCTGATTATATACATTACTTTTAGGATAATTTAACTAAAATACTGTATATTTATAAGCTGTAAATGGACTTACATTACTTTCAAAATTAGACAATCGTAAAAATCATTGAATTTCAATTTAGAAAAATCAAATATCACTTAAAATATACTTCATAATAATCCAATTTTGATTACAAATAATGACATGATATAAAATAGAAGTAATATTTAAAATTTTAATGTTCTCCATTAGTGTTTTTTCTTATCTGTTTTTTGATTGCGTTTTTTAGGTTCTTCGTGGAAACAAAATTCTCTCGTTTCATTTCATGTAAAATAAATTTATTATGTTGTTAACACTGTTTTATAATATCATAATATTCCTGTGGTGTATACAGGAAATTCTTTTTTATATTATTTTTTTCTTTTTTTCTATGGAAATTGGACTCAAACCACTTTCATAATCAATGATTATGCAATTTCATTTACCAACCAATTTTAAATAGTACAAAACATAGAAATTTTTTAAGAAATTAAACACGGACTAATTATACATAAAAAATTTACATGAAATTAAACACGAATTACGTAATGCCTCATTTTTTTTCAAAAATGGACTTACACCACTTTTAAAATAAACAGTCCATATACAGAGTGTCCCAAATAACTCTAGTAATAATTTTTCAAGTACTTGCGATAATCTGACAAAAAAATACATTAAACAAAAGTTGATCTGTTTTTAATTGACTATACATGGCAATAAAAAAATGATCGAAAAAAATTTCTTTTTTATTGTTTTTTAAGGCTACCTTTATTTATTTTAAATAGCACCTAGTATTTTTGACTTAACAATACATTTTCTACAAGTTAACATTAAACTGCGATTTGCTCTCGTTTGAATATACTTTTAATATTTTTTATACTTATAGCAAGAGGATCTTAATGATTTTTATATTAACTTAAAGTGAACTCTTTTGTCTATGCGTAGAATATTTTGTCGAGTTATAAAAATCAAATGTAAAGTGCAGAAAATGTCTGTGAATCCAATTCTGTAAATTGTACATCTTTGCAATTTTTTGAAAAGTTCAAGTAAATATTTTTTATACTTATAGTAAGCGGATTTCAATGATGTTTATATTAAATTAAAGTACACTCTTTCTTTTATGCGTAGAATATTTTGTCGAGTTATAAAAATCAAATGTAAAGTGCACAAAATGTCTGCGAATCCAATGCTGTAAATTGTGCATTTTTGCAATTTTTTTGAAAAGTTTCGGTAAATATTTTTTATACTTTTTGCAAGTATATTTTAATGAAACTTATATTAAATTATAGTGCGCTCTTTTGTCTACACGTAGAGTACAAATTTGTGTTATAAATCAATTTGCAAACGTTCAAAAAATGGCAAAGAAAAGTTGGCGGATTAGGCAATGTGAATAACAGGCATTGTTAACATTGCCGGCCTAGGTTCCAAACCACCCCCGGCAATGTTAACAATGCCTGGCCTTAGGCATTACTCACATTGCCTAATCCGCTAACTTTTCTTTGCCATTTTTTGAACCTTTGCAGATTTTTTTATAACGCGAAAAGATACTCTACGTGTAGATAAAAGAATGTACTTTAATTTAATATAAAAATCATTAAAATCTATTTGCTAAAAGTATAAAAAATATTTGCCGAAAGTTTTTAAAGAAATGGCAAAGTAGGAAAAAGTTGCAGCATCGCACTCTTTGCCATTTATGAACCTTTTTAGATTGATTTATAACTTAAAAAGGTATTCTACGCGTAGCCAAAAGTGTGCACTTTAATTTAATATAAAATTTAATAAAATTCGCTAACTGTAAGTATAAAAAATATTTGCCGAAACTTTTCAAAGAAATTGCAAAGATGCACAATTTACAGCACTGCATTCTCTGACATTATCTAAACTTTACATGCTAAGTTTATAACTCGATATGATGTTCTACGCATAGACAAAAGAGTGTACTTTAATTTAATATAAAAATCATTAAAATCTATTAACTTTTAGTATAAAAAATATTTGTCAAAACTCTTCAAAGAAATTGCAAAGATGCACAATTTACGGGATTGCATTCTTTGACATTATTTGAACTTTACATGCTAAATTTATAACTCGATATAATATTCTACGCGTAGACAAAAGAGTGTTCTTTAATTTAATATAAGTTTTATTAAAATCTATTCACTTTTAGTATAAAAAATATTTGTCAAAACTTTTCAAAGAAATTGTAAAGATGTACAATTTAAAGCATTGCATTCTCTGACATTTCCTGAACTTTACATGCTAAATTTATAACTCGATATGGTACTCTTAGCGTAGACAAAAGAGTGTACTTAATTTAATGTAAGTTTTATTAAAATCTATTTACTTTTAGTATAAAAAATATTCACCAAAATTTTTCGAAGAAATCGTAAAGATGCACAATTAACAGCATTGCATTCTCTGACATTTTATGAAGCTTATATTCTAAATTTATAACTCGGTATAATATTCTACGCGTAGACAAAAGCGTGTACTTTAATTTAATATAAAAATCAATTGTTGTCAAATGACAAACGTAATTAAAACAAAATTTCTTATTGTCTTCTATCAATGCTATAACATTATTGAAAGAAAAAAGAAACAAAAACTACAAAATTGTTACTTATTTCATTTGTAATGCCTAAAAATACGCTATAGTGTAAATATCATTCGGTTGATCTAACAAGCAAAGCTACTTCAATCCCGAATAGGTCGATATAATGGCCGTTAGAATGTTATCGAGATGTTCTATGTACGCATATATCATTCGTATTCGAATGTTATCTATCGTTAATACGCGCATAAACTATGGGCCAGCATCGAATCGTTCATTGAAAGTGCTGGTCGGGGCAAATTCATTTCTAGAGGTCTGCGTGTTTCATACAAGTACAACTCGATCGATCAACTCAACGGAATCGATACAGAAATTACAAATTGTCCATTCTATTCGATGACGCTTTAATCCGGCATGCGTGTAATTACGCGGGGGGCAGTGGGGGTGGGGATTGGGGTGGTGAGAAGGAAGGGGGAAGGTGTGGGGTGAACAGGGGTCATACCCCACGGTTCGACAGAGACAAAAAAAAAATGAAAAAAAAATGAAATCGTCGAGGTAAAATCGCATTACCTTGCAATTTTTATTTTTTCCGATGTTATTTCCTCTCCATTCGATGACGATTTTCAAATTCATAACGTTGTGCCAAAGCGACAAGCTCATTTAATGATATCATTGGGAAACGAGAAAGTGAAAGAGAGAGAGAGAGAGAGAGAGATGGGGACGGGGGGGACTAAAAGGGGAGAGAAACTTTATAAAAAATGTACACGTCAAACGTAAATTATTATTTATTTTATATTTTCATCTCATATTCGGTCTTTGTTTTTTTTTTTGTTCATGAAAATATCATCCATCACTTTTCTCGATTACGCGTAACAAAATTTCACAAGAGAGGGGAGTGGGGGGTGGGTTTTTGTTTTTGTTTTTTTTTTCCTTTTGTTTTGTATCATTTTCGAACGAAGAATCGATACGTTTTTTTTTTAAAAAGTGTAGAAAAAAAAACGATTGACAAAGGTAAACTTTTATTATACGTTTTCATTTCTTTTTTCTTTTCTTTTCACCTTTTTACTATTACACGATACTCGTAAATGTTCAATCGATAATACAAATAATAGGGGAAAAGGTATAATAAGTATCGAATGTTTAACAAACGTATCAAATTTAGCGTTAAATTAATACGTAAGAGAATTAAAGGCTGATCAGATAGATAAAGAGAGAGAGAGAGAGAGAGAGAGAGAGATAGTAGTAGATAATTATGAGTTGACATGCGCATAAAACAGGTGATATTATTTGGTCCTAATTGACATAGCAAATCATGAATATATATATACAGAAATATATATAATATGTATATATATATATATAATATATATATAATATAAATATTAAAATAAAATATAATAATAATTAAATATTAAATAAATATTAATGTAAAATATTAAAATGTAATATATTCTAATTATATTCTATTTATAATTATATATATAATATAAATATTATAAATATTATTATAAATATTATATATAATTTATATATATATATATATATATATTATATATATATATATATATATTATATATATATATATATATATATATATATAATATGTAATATATTCTGTATATATATATATATACAGAAATAACAGCATACCAGACTACAGTTAACACAAACGCATGACTTTTCGTTTTACGCATGGTTGCCCTGGGTCATTCTGCTTTCCGAGGACAAGCAAAACAAAAGCTGTTCGGTACCCCATTCGACAAAATATTATTCTACAACATGTAACATGGGTATCAGAGAAAGAGATAGAGAGAGAGAGAGAGAGATAGAAATCAGTAGTTGCATGACATTGCATAATCGTTACATACCTGCATACCTGCCTACCTGTCTGACTGACTAACTGACTGACTAACTGACTGACTGCTTGTTTAAATCATCGTATATGCTAGAATATTATTCTACAACTGATTATTGATTTGCCAATAACAAGCGAGCCCTTCGAAACGGTTAGATTAACGAAACAATTGTTTGTTTGCTTTTTTTTCGGTTCTGTTTTTTTTTTTACGAGTCAACCAATCATATTCTATTTCCTAATTTAACCCTTTAGGCTATATCAACGATGGTATAAAACCATTCGCGACAAATACTTTTCTCTCTTTCTATCTAAATCCTATGGCATTGCGAATGACAGCTGAATTGTTCCGCGCATATATATATATGTACATACAATACATTGATTTATTTATTTATCTAACGCGCGGAATTGTATCGATTCTTTTTTTTTCTTTTTTTCTGTTCTACCCCTAAACCCTTCCTTTCTTTTTTTTTTTGTTAATTTTTTTCTCGAACGAACGCAGCAATTTTCGACGTTCCCATGTTGAATAAAAAAAAAAGAGAAAAAATAAAAAGTGGAGGACGATTGAAAAAAAAAAAAAAAAAGAAAAAAAATTAGAAAGAAAAAAGAAAATAATAATAGTTGAAAATGTTAAACGAACAACGGTTGTATTTTTCAACAACGGCAAATAATAGATATAACATAATTTAGGTACGCTACCCCCCCCCCCTCCCCTCCCCCTTCCACTTCCGTTACGCAATTTCCCACCCTTCTCTCCCACACACACACATTCCAGTTACGCTATCTGCCCCCTCCCCCCATTCATCCGTTCCCCTCTCACCACCATACACCACCACCATTCCTATTACGCTAAAGTCTCTCGTATTTTCATAGAACCACACACGCGTGTTTCGGGATTAAAATCGAAGTTTACACTTCGTATCTCTCGTTCGCGAGCCGCGTAAATCGTCGTAGTTTAAATGATAATACGAAGAGATATGACGAATATATGCGCACCCGAAACGAACATTGCGCCCCGCGCGTGTGTGTGTGTGTTTTTTTTTACGCGAAATTCGCGAATATACGAGTGTTATAACGTAACGGAAGGGGTATGGGGACCGGACGGGGGACGGGGGTGGAAAAGAGGAGTGGAGTGGTGAGGGGGGAGGACACGAGGGGGGGCTATACAATTTTGGTTAAAGTATATTAAAAATTAAAAGCTACAATTTTATTCTTTTTTTTTGTTTTTTTATTTTTTTTTTTTTTATCTCTATTCGAGTTTCACGCATTTCATTTTGCGAGAATTGTCTGGAAAAATATATACAAAATATGAGGATAAAATATAATATTTGTTATGTGTATATATATATATATATATATATATATATATATATATATATATATAT
>JACGWG010000041.1:1062855-1083024 GCA_023678865.1 Polistes exclamans
TATATATATATATATATATATATATATATATATATATATATATATATATATATATTTTTGTTGATTTTTAAAAGAGGATAATGTAGGATTAGATTTATCGAAATATGAGACATGTGAATGTAAAAATGAATAATATGTTTTTATTAATTAATGTAATTCTGGTAATAAGAATTATAACACACAGACACAGGTTTGAAACTTTGTTTTATTTTTATAAACGACGATTAAAAAAAAAAAAAAATAAAATACAGAAACAACACACCGGGGAAAGAAAATTACGATCCACTTAAACGCGCGTACTGCAATTAATATTTGTCCGATAAATAAATAAATGTAAAATCTTCTTGTCTGACAGTAAATATTATTGAATAATGTTTTTTTTTTATTTTTTTAACAAATTTACATAAATAATAAATGTAATCGTTAATAAATAATCTATCGCAATTTGTTTATCGTATCAATTCGATATTATTATGTTAAAAAATTAAAAGTTATGATATTTGATCGAAATATGTACTTTAATTGATATTAAATTGTTTATTGAATCATAACTTAATAAAAGAAAAAAAAAAATCATGAAAAAAGAAACCTGTCCGAAATTATGCTCTCAATTATTATTCAAGATTTTGTACGATAATGCACAAACGTGATTTCTCAATTAGGGTTCAACAATAATTAGAAAACATAAATAAAAAGAGTCATTGTAAAAAAAAAAATAAATAAAATATCTTTTCATTGTAAATAATTTCGATTGAGTTACTTCAGAAATTTCCGTTCGCGCGGAAGGAAATAAAAAACAAGAAAATGTAACAAAAAAAAAAAGAAAACTAGTTAACTAGCTCGTAACTCGTAACTTAAATCGTTTCACGTGCCACCTTTAACCCTTTGAGTGTTACGGACGCATATATGCGTTTCAAAGATATAAAAATCCTTCTCTTGGAACGTTTTCATGCTCGAGGAAAATTTCGAGATACTCTGCGGTAGTACATCGTTTACGACAAGAACCTTGGGGGGGGAGGTGAAAAAAAATACTGCAAAGGGTTGTTCAGGTAAGTGTTAAACCGAAAAGAAAATAACATTTTCTTCTTTAGAATCTGTTACATCGTTCCTATCGTTTTTTCATCCCTTAATAATATTATCATATATATATCAAAAAAAAACCTTTCGAAACAACATACAAATTAATTCCAATATATATTATCAACCCTATCTTACCCCTAATTAAAACAATTCAATATCCAAGTTAATCCTTTCTTATCCGTAATCATCATCTTAAAATATTTCAACCATGAAAAAGTAAAAAAGAACAAAAGATTAATAAAAAAAGGAGAGAAATAAATCGAAACAAAGGATACGAGAAATGAAAAATAAAAAAGAAAGAAGGATAGGGTTAGAGTATAAAAGCAAACAAGGGGTGAAGGGGGGTGCATGGTATATTCGCGTGTCTTCTTGGATAACGTAAATGCGAGAAAGAGAAATGCACTTGTGTGAGAAAGAGAGAAAGAGAAAGAGAGAGAGAAAAGTATAGGTTAGGAGAATGAGAGAAGGTGGAAGGGGATGGCGTACATTCGCCTACCAACCTAACCTCTCCATACCGGGCAGAAACTAATTTAAGTTGGAGAATCACTTTGGCTATTTCGATTTATTCAGATACTCGACGTATTTCCCGCGAGAGGCCACCCGTCCAGTATTTTCCTCTCTCTCTCTCTCTCTCTCTCTCTCTCTCTCTCTCTCTTTCTCTTTCTCTTTCATTTCCTTCCCCCTCATTCCTCAGATCCTCTTCTTGCCAGGTATCCACCTTTGGTACATGACTCTCGACATGTTACTCGTACCAACAGCTACACGCGAAAATTCGAACATGCGGTATACAACCGAATGGACTCGGTTTACTCCAACTCGTTCTTACGATGAAACTTCTTACTCTTCGATAAGATTACGTTTTGCTCTATTTTCTCCTCCCCCATCGCCCACCACCCCCCATCCAGCGTTCTTCACCATTCTTCCACTTCTCGCATTTTCCTTTAAAGGGTTACATGGGTTTACACCGGGAAAAAATAGCATATTTTCAATAATTTTTTTTGTCTATATAAAAAATGGAATTCTTATACAAACTTTTTATAGTATTTAAGATACATATTTAAAGAAGATTTTCTGAATTTTTGATTGAAAAATATTTTAAACTCAGCCATTGCGACGTCATTTCCGGTGACCCCATCGAAAAAAAGTGTTTTCGCGTTGACAGCAGAACTTATAAACGGTGGGGGTTTTTCTGTTGAAAAAATAGGGCCTTTTAGTGAATACTTAAAACTAGAAACTGGACGAAGGAAAAAGAAAAAAATTAAAATTTGGATTTTTGGCAACGTTTTTAGCAAGAACATTCAAATTTCGCTACAATTTGCACCACATTTTGGTTTCTTAAAATTCGATTTTATGAAAAAAACGAAAATCCTTCGTCCAAGTCCTTGTCAATAGTATCACGAAGACGTGTAGCAAATTTCATGAAAATCGGTTAAATAGTTTTCGAGAAATCTTGACAACCGATTTTAGAAAAAGCGTTTTGAGAAAAACGCGTTCAAAGATTTGAGTGCTGGTATAAGAGCCATTAAAGAGTGGAACTTCCCAGGGCTCTATCTTTAAAACTACTATTCCTATCGACTTCAAAATTAAATACAATATTCTAGATGATTTTCAGAATTGGAAAAAAAATAAAAAAAAAAAAATTTTTTTGAAAGTCCCAAACCCATGTAACCCCTTAACCTCGTTTATTTCCATTCATCATTTATATTTTCTTTTCTTTTATTCTTTACATTTCTTATTCGTTTATTTATGCTTGTTCTTTTTTTTTTTTTTTGTTATTTACGCACACTTTTAACGTTTTTTTATTTTAATCGAAAAACTTGGATATTTGAAAGAAATGAAGTTACTAGGAAAAGAGAATAGGTTAGTTTTTCTGGTATCTTTTTTGGTTACGGCCAATAAGGTGCAAAAACTAGAAAAATCATTCTAGTTATTTATATATATAATACGTTATTTTGTGATTTTAAGATGGTGGACACTAATGTTTGTCCCTAGAAAAAAGAACTAAAAAGGGGAATTTACTTTACGAGAGAGGTTATTAACACTAAACGTATCATGATTGGTCGAATGAATTATGAAGAATTTTGTACAAGTCATTGTACTATATTTGACGAATCCAAAATTCTTATTGCATAAATAATATATTTTCTTGTTATACATAAATCGTAAAATATATGACTGTTCGAAGATATTGGTCATTTGAAATATGTTTAATGTTAAAATGATCCGTATAAAATGTTCATTATAATATAATTGATTCAAATCTTATTTTATATTAAAAATTTATGTATTTTTTGTTGTTGTTTTTACTCGACAAGTGTGTAATGTTAATAAAGTATAAAAATTCGAGTAAAAACGAAAGAACGTTTTTCCCGAACACAAAAAGAAAATAATAATCTAACCTCGAGAAAACGATTTTAATTGAAAAGAACAAATAGTGAGAGGACAAAACTTCAATGTAAAGTTCAAAGAGAACGTCATATCCAATTACTAGCATAATCTCGGCAGCATTACGATACACGTCTACTCTCACTCGACGTTGCGTTTAATTAGAAAATATTAATTAATCGTTCGACGATGAGTATAATCGCCTAAATAAGCTGCTTTTGAGGAATCTATCGTGAAGAGAGTGGGGTGACGGGGATGTAGGGGGGGTTAATGAAGTAGGAGTGGGGGTAACGTCGAAGAAGATGATTCGTTCAGCGAGTTCAACCTATTTCTAACCAAAGCTTCTTGTCGACATTTATCATCCTATCCATTTAATTGTTAAGCTTATTGTAGTTAATTAATGAAATTGACTTGTAATTCGTATTTAATTTTATACGGTCAAAAACGAGAGGGTTTATCATCAATAAAATTATCTTTATTTTTGATTAAACGCATTTCCACCTATAGAGTTTATACGGTATTGTAATAATTATTATTATTCTTTTTGTTTTTTTATGTTTTAAGAAAAATTTACAATAACGATCATCACAATTATAAATATATATATTATATTATAATATAATATAAATTATATAATAATTATAATATATATAATTATAATATATTATAATATATTATAAATTATAATTCTTTTTGTTTTTTTATGTTTTAAGAAAAATTTACAATAACGATCATAACAATTGAATCCAATAAATTTATATATTACGATTATACACGTGTAATATAATTATTATGTTTAGGTTTTTTGTTTTGCAGTAATATAAATGAAATAATTATAGAATTTAAACAATATAAAATAAATAAAGTGTATAAAAAAATCTTTAAAAAACCTTAATAGTAAGGTCAATATAAAAAACTGATTAAACGTATTTCCTGGCCATTTTGAAATAAAAGTACATATATAGGTTAGGTTACTTCGCATAAATGAAAATTACATTTAATGAAGTAGGAAGCATAATCTCATCTCTCTTGTTAGAATTTGTTTGTCTTTTTTTTTCTTCTTCTTTCTTTTCTATCGTGATAGACTCTTTGCCGTTTCCTTTTTTTTTCTTTTTTTTAGATCAAAAATTAGAATTTCAAGAGTTTGCCGAGTACCAATGCTCATTTAGAAACAGAAAAAGATAGAAAGAGAGAAAGCAATCGTGGACCGTTTGCGAAGTAAAAGAGAAAGAAAGAAAGAAAGAGGTCTGGGATTTGTTGAAAGGGTAAAAAATACCAAAAGAGAAAGAGAGAGACAGAGAGAGAGAGAGAGAGGGGTAGTACGAGTCAACGTTTAAACGATGTCACCCTATTCTTTTTCGTTTTATCTATTTTCATCTCTACGCGAGTTTCCTATTCTCTCTTTCTCTTTCAAACAAAAAAAAAAAGAAGAAAAAGAGAGAGAGAAAGAGAGAAAGTGAGAAAGTGAAGTCCACTGGCACTTCTCGAACCACGCTCGGTTTGGTTCAACTTGATTTTTCTAAAGGCCCGTATACCAACATACTTTCCATTGCTTCCGTAAACCTTTCCTCTTCTCGTTGCTTCCACTTATAAAAGACAAGAAAAAATACAAAAAAAGAAAATCCCTTAAAAACAAACCAAGTGGTATAATTCGTCGATAAAATAAAGAGGATGAAAGAAAGAAAGAAAGAAAGTGAGAGAATAAGAACAAGAGAGAGAGAGAGAGAGAGAGGGAGATTACGATCTTGAAAGATAAAAAGGAAAATGGGTGTATGTGTGTGTGTGTGTGTGTGTTTTCCATCGCGTCAACCTGTTTTTGATAATTAAACGGACGAATGAATGAATAAAAAGACAAATTCGTAGTGATGATGATAAAAATGAATTTTCTCCTCGTTTTTAGGTTTTTTATTTTCTTTTTTTTTTGAGAGGGAAGGGGCTGGCGGGGGGGGGGGGGGGGAGTACTCTGTCGCGTTGGATTTTATAATTTAAAATTTTTAATTAACCTACGTAAATATTGGACTAATAAAAAAACAACAATCTCTTAGCCGGCTCTTTTTCTTCACCTTCCCCGTCGTCCCCCTTCCACCCCAACCCCCTTCTGCTCCACTCCCCTGTTTCTCTCGTTACCCTACTCATTTATTTCGTATTTCTTCTTCTTCTTATGCTTCTTCTTTTTCATTTTTAAATTCTTTTCTCTCCTTCCACTTTTTTTTTTTTTTAAACAAGCTTTACATTTTTTATTAATTTCGTATTTCAATTTGTTTCGCATTAACGTGTACAATTTGCAAACGAATTTAATAAAATTTATTTTAATTTGTTAAAAATTAATTTAATAAAACGTTATTATAGTTTTTACTCTGACGCGTGTTTTTACGACACCCCGTATATATATATATATATATATATATATACATCATCTGAAATATTTTAATTTCCTATCTTAAATGTCAACAACGCAGAAAAAATTCTGGTAGGCGTGGATTAAAATGGTAACGCGCGCGTTTACCTCTTTTCATTTATTTTTTTCCATCATTTTCTTTCGCCGGGTTTTTCGTGAGAGAATGAGAAGGGGGTGAGAGTGACGGGGGTAAAAATAAAAAAAAAAAAAAACAGAACCCTTTTCACTATTCTCACTCACTCACTCACTCACTCACGCATTCACGCACGCGAGTACCATAAACGCGTGCCATAATCGAGCGGAAGCTAGAGACATGGGGGTTTCCCCCCCCATATATATAAATTCATACGGTGGCATAGGAAAATCGGCAAAAGCCGTGAGGGGATTATATTCTCAAGAGTTTGCCAGCTTTCAGCGTTCATTTCAGTATCCCGTGCCCAGGTTTGTCTACCATAGAACCACCGGTTGGAAAATGTATAAAGGAAAAACTACGGGGAGATAGTAGTATATTGTCAGACGGACAAAGTACCCCAGAAGAATTGAGAAAGTGTTAGAAAGAGATAGATAGATAGATAGATAGATAGATAGATAGACACATACACGCATACACATACAAAAGAAGCTACGAAAGAGGAAAACGAGTTTGAGTGTAGGTGAAAAAAGGGGGTGGATCGTAAAACGGTTATAACGCTTCTCCTCTTCTACCTCCTCCCCTTTCTCCACCTTACTCCTAACTCTTCACCCCCTTCTACTTTTCTTTCCTACTACCCCCTCCTCACCATCACCACTTTCCTGAGAATGAACCTACTACATCGGCTCTAGCGATATGCTTCTCTTCTAGTCGGATTAAATACCACTATCCCGATCTTTTTCCTTATTTCATACACACACACATACAGATACATATATATACAACTCTCATCGTTTCTCATGGGCCCCCTTCTTTCCTCCTCGAATATTTTTTCGTTACTCTTCTTTACTTCTTTCTGAACCATTGCCTATAAATATGGTGATCGGGAAAGAAAAAGAAAAGATGTTTAGGTTTAACTCGTATAAATTCGTATTTTGGATTCATTTTGTGTGTGTTGATTTTTTAGTATAATGTATTTTATTAAGGAAACAATGTGATGAGTTATAAAAATTAATAATATGATATTGTTTTATTTAATGAAAGTTGTTTGAACACTTTTATGATGACATATTTTATTAATTATGGTATGATTATAATCTGAAGGATTATATTGGTATGGTTTTTCAAGTAAATCGAATTATTATTTATTTCTTACAAACGTAAAGATTATTGAAATTATGAAAGTATTTGAACAAATAATTTTGAAGTATTTTAATATTTAGTAGAGGATTATTTTTGACACGAATAATATCTTTTAAACGATTATGTATAATCTTTAATAATTTTTCTGTAACACTTGGTTATATGAGTATTATAACTATCATCATGTAATCATAATTATTATATATATGTATTTTAATTTGTTTGAAACTTGAGCTATATAATCTAAACAATAATACTTCAATCCAATATTAATAATATATCGAGATAAATATTGTATAATATATTGATCATAATTAATCAAATATTTCTCATGGTAAGTATTCGAATACATTAATAAATTGTTCCCATAATTATGAAAATGATCTAAGTTAAAATTAAAAAGAAAAAAAAGAAAGGAAGAAGAAGAGAAGACCTTCATGCTTTAAATTTGAAATCGTTTAGCCCGCGCATCGTAAATATCGACAACTTCGTGGTGTCGATTTTTCGGTCGCATTTAAATTCACTTTCCAAAAAACGCCAAAAGAACTATAACTTCAAAAATAATGAGTTTATTAGTTACTTTACACCACATTATTTTAAACTAAATTAAATTCAATATAATTTTCACGATATTATTAAAAATAAACCGTTAAATAGTGTTTGTTATTTCAATATTATATAAAATTCATTTAATGTTCAAACATAATCGTTTAAATATCTTAAAACAAGAATATATTTATCATAATTAATCAAATCTTTCTCATGGTAAGTATTCGAATACATTAACAAATTATGCCCATAATTATGAAAGTAATCTAAGTCAAAATTAAAAAGAAAAAAAAGAAAGGGAGAAGAAAAGAAGACCTTCATGCTTTAAATTTGATATCGTTTAGCCCGTGCATCGTAAATATCGACAACTTCGTGGTGTCGATTTTTCGGTCGCATCTAAATTAACTCTCATCACTTTTTCCAAAACACACCAAAACAAGTATAACTTCCAAAATAATGAGTTTATTAGTTACTTTACACCACATTATTTTAAACTAAATTAAATTCAATATAATTTTCACGATATTATTAAAAATAAACCATTAAATAGTGTTTGTTATTACAATATTATATAAAATTCATGAAATGTTCAAATATAATCGTTTAAATATCTCAAAACAAGAGAGATACATAACTTAAACCACTTTCATAATTATTAACACAATTATTTGATGTCTTTGAGAATATTTTGTTGAATAATACAAAAAAAAATAATAAAATTCTGTTCCTTTAGATCAAGTTAAATAATGAACGAACGAATTGGTCGTGATCAACTTTGACGTTTTCGATTTGACCAATACGGGAGTGTTTGAAGGGTTGAGGAGTGGGAGTAGGGGTTGTGGGAGGTATTCGGGTAGAATTATTTCGCGAGGGACTAAACCTTACGGTCCGTTAATTTCCATTTTATTATATGCAAAGAGTCAAGACACAAAGCGATTTCTATATCGGTTGTTAATGTTAATGGTAGACTAACGTTGCGTAATGTCGTGACGAAATGAGCTTGCAAATTGCAGTTTGGTTTACATAGGCCAACTTGAACCAGATATATATATATATATATATATATATATTCACCAATAATGGTATACACGTTGGCGAACTTTTAATGATGTTCGATACACGCTATTAAATCGAATCGTTGCTCTTCGTTCGATTCCCTACGTTCGATTATTATTATTATTATTATTATTATTATTATTATCATTCCATGTTCCCTGTGTTCTGCTATATGCGACTTTTGAATGCTATCGATGTAATTGTAAGTTCGTTGGGGGTAAAAAAAAAAAAAAAAGAAAAATATTCTCAACGATTTGCTTTGTTCTCAACAACGATATCCTTGACGCATTTAAAAACGAGAATACGAATGGCGGCGATTGCTTTTCAAAACTGATACGATACTGATGATGCGAATCGAAAAAAATAAAATAAAAGAATAAAAATAGATATATAGAGAAACGATAGCAAATAAGGGTTGGCCATTTGTGTCGTTCGTTTTATTTATCCGACAGTTGGAGGGAGTATTTTATCTTTCAATAAAAATCATTATTTGTTTGTTCTACAAACACTCTGTTAACAAGCAATTTTATATATATATGTATATTATATTCTCTTATTCAACTTGTTTCTTTCAAAAATGTATATTATTATTATCAAAGGATTTTACGTTTCAAACGTTCGTTATAATAAACTACAGTATACATTAGTTTAATAAAAAAAAAGAAGTATATGTACGGAAAATATATATTTGTTGGTATTAAATTTAACGTTAATTTAACATTAACATATACGCACGTATATGTACACATATATATATATTACTTACCAACAGTATACACACTCGCTCCATTGTATGCACATCACTTGCATTGCAACAAAACACACGCGCGTATATGTATAAGAAAAATAAAACTGACAGTAACTAAATATCGTTTTAACATCTTCCGACGTTCGGAGAAGACTGATGATTAGTATGAACATAATTGTGTAGTATACTAGACGAACACTGAACGACCTTTTCACCGAACATACACGAAGATCAACGTGTTTACAAATCCGACGCGACAAGATTCTTTTCAGAATAAAAACAATTACATTGGAATATAGGGGGGAATGTGGGGGGGTATGCATAAACAAAACATTCTTCGTTTGTTTTTTTTCATTAGTTTAACCATTCCTCACTTATTCCATCTCTCAATTTTATGTTCTTATAAACTTTTGTATGGAGACCTGTTTAAACGTATTCCTGTTTTACATATTATATATATATACATTTTTCTATCTCATTTATTTTTTCATTTATATTAAAAACAATGTTTTGTAAAATATTTTTTAACGATGTTTTAATTAATTTTAGGAAATAAGTTATATGTATAATGTTATATGTATATGTATAGGTTATGTGTATATTTATAGGTTATATTTATCAATATGTATAGGTTATATGTATATATGTAATAGATCATAAGAATCGAATATTTAATGAAATTTAATGCCTAATATAAGAACATAGAAAAAATATATTTATTGTAGCAACAAAATCTGTGACTTAGAATTTTGTAATTATTTTATATTTGGTCATCCAACGCGACATCTATATGTATATATTATTATTATTATTAAAAAGATCGAAAATGGAGTACACATCACGAAAAAAAGAAAAACATTAAAAGTTCCGGACTATAAAAAGAGAAAAAGAGAGTAATAAATTTGATTAAAAAAAAAAAAAGAACAAAAGAGATCTTTGCAATGACCATTTAAAAACGTACAATTTGGAGAAAATAAAAATGGCGACTCGTTCGGTGGATTTGTCAAAAAGTTATGAACATTTAAATCAAAAGGTATAGCATTTCGAACACAAAAAAAAAAGAAAAAGAAACAAAAAGAAATATACGTTCGTACTTCGAAACGCGCGCGGAGAGTGGTCGTAAAAATTCGGGGGAAAAAAAAATATTAAAAATAAAAAAAAGATCATGAATACGTCTTTTGTCGAGCGGCTCAATAACGTATAACATTTTTTAGCGGGAAAAATATGGCAGATGCAAATTCATTTTAATAGGTAAATTTAACATGGAATTTTCCATATACAATACACATATATATATATATACGTATAGATATTATACATGCATGAAATAAATATAAAAAAGTTAACTTTGAGGTCGCATCGTAGAACGGTGGGGTAGGTGGGGCAGGGGGGCGGGGTACTATCGCATGCGTATATCTCATGTGAATGCAATTATATAATATTATATCTTTCTCTGTAATGAACATAGAATTTCAAGGATATAATACGTGGTTACGCGGGAATAGTACAAATGAATTTGAAGTAAAATAACAAGCGTGAAGAGAACTCACGTTCACGTTCACGCCCCCTCCCCTCCGCCCCTTTTCCCCGTATCCACGCACACTGCTACTGCTGCTGCTTCATTCCTGTTAATACAGTTAACAAATCTCGGGGAAGGAATGACTGTTAGAGATAAACGCAAAACGATGTCGGTTTTTACGGGTAACTCTTGTAAAATACGTGCCTGTTCGTAGCATCTCTTTCTTTTTTTTTTTTCTATTTTCTTCTAATTAACTTGAATAAATGATAATCATATGGAACTGAACGTTTTTCATCCTGCAAATAATCGTTGAGATTTACCTAACAATAAGTACGTAACCAAATCTGACATATGTAATATACGAATACCGAAAAAACAAATGCAAAAGAAATGATTAATTAACCCTTCTTTGCATGATTTTTTCTTTTTTTTTTTAAAATAAATCAGGGTGATGTAATTAATGCTCTAGATTAAAGGAAAAATATTTTAAAAAATCCTAGTACTATTTTTTGACAACTGCGTTTTGTTGTACGCAATAGTCGCTTAAAAAGTTGCCAGCAACAACAAATATACAGTACAAGGGTTTTAAGTACCTTTTTTTGTTGACTAAATATTATGATTAAAATTTCCATCATCATTCAATGAAAGGTTAATATGTATGAATATATTATTATTATTATTATTATTATTATTATTAATTGGCATTAGAAACTCTAAAACAAATCCTATCTCCGAAGAAAATTCTTTTGATTCGTATTCGCTTACCCTACTTCATTAGAATCTATTCTAATATTATTTATATGGATTCTCATCCATACATGCCACGTGACCCCCTGCCTCATTTTGATTGGTACACGATTTAATGACGTTTATAATATCCCTGCTATCGTAATATGCGCCGTATATAATCGGCGTATTTCTAGGTTATGTAATATAAAAGCATGAATGTATATTAAAACAAACAAATCGAATAGGATCGTTAACTAGTCAAGGACAAGTCAAATGATTCGACTAATTTATTAATTTTTAATTGTTATTTCGCAATCTAAAGATTTCATTAAAAATATATTAATTAAATAAGTAACAGTGTATATATACGATGTTTTTGTTTAATCGAATAGGTATTATATCATTCGATGACGATAATACTTTTGATTTTGTAGATATTAATTGGTCAGGAAGTAAAGGATTTTGTGAGTTTGTATTCTATTAATTACCCCCTGCCCTACTCCACCACCCACTCTACCTCCCACTCTCTCGTTTGTGTTTAGTTAGCATTTATTATAACGAACGCGAAAAATCGTGAGATAGAATGGGAAAACTGTACCGACCAAACCGAAAAACAGTAACCAGCAACCCCGAGTCCGCCGATAAATCAGCGTATTAATTTCTAATGAGATTAGCTCGATAAATCATCCTTTTTCCTGTTATTTGCACACATACACAGACACACAGCTACGAATGGTAAACTCCCGCAACCGGGTGAATACGACCGGGCTCGTGTGATGGTATGGGGGTGAGGGTGAGGGAGAGGGAAAGGGGATGAATTCCGTGTGCGTTTACGCGTGACCCATATTTTTCCACCAATACCAGCGGAGCTGATCTCTTTCCAGGTATCTCAGTTACATCAACTTTACTCTATTCAATTTTGTAGTCATCGATATTTCATTATCCCAAATTATTCGTTTAATTATCCTATCGATATATACGACGTGTATTATTAAATCGATAAACGAGTATTTCGTTTACGCTAACTGAACTCTGACATATCAGTTTGGGAAAATCAGTTATGGTTATTTTCTCGATATAACAAACTACAAAAATTCGTAAAATAGTGCATCCTAGATATTTACCAATTGGCTGATTGCCAGTTTAAAGGTAAACACGTGAACAACTTGGACTTTGAGGAATGGAAATAGGTAACAGAGTAAAAGAAAGAAAAAAAAAAAAAAGAGGAAATAGGTAAGACCAAAAGTTACCCACACACAAACAAACGACTGTATATAATTTATTCAGTAACTTTTCAGGCCAAAGTGTATGACTATTTTATACCCGAAGATAAGCCCTATCATCTTTCTCAACGTATAGGGATATAAGGGCTTGAGGTGAGAGAACGAATAAGGGAAAGAGGGGACATAGTAAAACGTTGCAACGGCCCGTACGTTTCTCGGATGAAGAAGTAAAACGTGTTCCCGTAAAGTGACGCGGAGACGTCGCTAAAATACATCAGGTATGTATGTATGTATGTATGTGATACATTTATACGTATAAAACACATACTTACAACGACCACCACACGTACAGGGTTCGCCATATGCTAATAAATAACGCCGTAAAACATTCAATGGCGTTTCTTCGTTCTCCCAGAACCGCGACAAAGTGTAGACTGATATCGAGATATCTTTTTTATGTCGGGAAGGAAGAGCAGGGGGAGGGGGAGGGTAGGAGGAAGAAAAAGAGAAAGAAAAAGAGTGGGTGAATGGGTGGGTGGTTGGTTGGTTGGGTTGAAGTCTTGCTGAAACTATCAGAGCCACGAAGAAATATCGAAGTTACGAAGAAATAAGACGGAACGAAAGAGAAGATAAATTTATAAGGGTTGTAGAAAGAAAGAGAGAGAGAGAGAGAGATATAGTAAGAAAAGTTGAGAACAAATGTACAAGGAAAGAAGATTCAGTGAGAAGAAGAAAAAGAAGAGAAAAAAAAACGAAAAGAAAAGAAAAGTACAATCGATTGTTACGGAAACGAAACAGTGGATACTTCATCGGAGCTTTCGATATGGAAAAATGTGACGGAGGTAATAAACAAAAAATGAACGAATCCCCGATGGAAAGGTGGTTTCATCTTCGACCGGTGGCCCTAAAGGGAGTGGGGAGGGGAGGCTTATCAATTAGATATAAAAAAGAATTCGTTTCGTTTGTCTCGCACCTCTGGTTATTTGTATTTTTATTTTATTTTTTCTATATTTTTCACAACGAGTAAATATTATCCGATTGTTCGAGAATGTGTATTGAACAAAAATTGTTGGCATTAATTGTCCTGGTTGGATCCGAAATTTGACGAAATTATTACATAGATAAAGGAGAACATATATGGGCTGTTTATTTTGAAAGTTGCATAAGTCACTTTTTCACAAAAAAATCGAGTTAATGGCAACACTAATTAAAATTGAACGGTTTCTTTTCATTTTCAATAAAAAAAAGAAAAAAAGATAAAAAAGTGACTTATGCCACTTTCAAAATAAACGGCTCATATTTTGGAAATTTGGTTTTTTTTTTCTTTTCGAAAAAGAAAATTGAATAAAAATGGTAGTACGAATGAAATATATATATCGAATGAGACGACGTGCGTTAACGTTATTAAACCAGACGACACTCGATATATGCGAACTACGACGACGTCAAAGACCGAAAATGCATTTTGAAGGAATATCGCAGGTATGACGAAGATGGAGACAAATTGGTAGGGAAACCAATTTGCAAAGTTAATTATACAAGTGCGTGAGTAAGACCTTGAGGATGTTCACGCGTCTAGTTCGAAGGATCTATCGAGGGTTCGTTTCAAATTGAGAAGGGTTGAAAGTTGATGCGCAACCTTTGGAGTGACGTATAGAACGTTAATGTATCTAGATGCATATATATAATATATTATCGTAAGATTTGGAAATGTTAAGATTCACATGATCGTTTGTTATGTATGTGAAATATTATTGTATAAGAATGAACCTAAATATTCGCTCTTTCACCGACTGTATTTAGTATGTGTTGACATTTCAGTATGTGAATCTTAAAATTTAGTTATAGTTAGGTACTTGACCCTCCCATTCGTAAGAATCAAGTTTACAACTTATTGAAAATGACAATAGAAGTTCAGTTAAAGACACTGATGTAAAAACATAAATATCTATTTTCTTGTACTAATTAAAAATTAATTTTCATATTCCTAATATTAAAAATAATTCTCCCCCCCTCCACACACCACAACACAGAGTATACATACATAAAGAGGAAAAGGATGAAATGCGAGCCCCTCTTGATTTCTCTATTGGAAATGGAACAAGTTTTGAAAAAAGGAATACAAAAAGATAGATAGATAGAGAACCGAAAAAAAAGAAGAAGAAAGGAACGTGTAAAGACTTAGCCGAACGTTTCCCATACATACACACACGTCGACACGTGTCATTCTTTATATCCCTTTATCGTATGTGTGTGTGTGTGAAAAGTGGTGGCGAGTGTCGACGAAACGAAACGAAACGAAAAGGTGCCAGTCTGATTTAGCAGAGCAGTAGAAGACATCAGCAACGCAACGTTGAAGAAAGTGGCGGGGGTGGGGGGTAGGATAGAGGAGGACAAGTAGATTGTTTGATTCTTTTTCTAACGTTAGCACGAGCATTGCGGTGTGTTGGGCTTGTAAATGCGACTTTCTTCTGGTATCTGGGCAAGGGGAAGAGGAAGAGGGATGAGGAGAAGGGAGCTTCGGTCTGCATCGAAGCTCACAGCTTCAACTCCAGCCCCTTTTACCCCAACCCCCCATTGGTAGGTAGTGGTATCGTCTCGGCAGACACCTCCATGTATACATAGAACGTACATGGCCACCGGAAGGTACCGTAGGCGGGACAGACCTCCCACCTACACAATACCGGAAACACAGTTCTTGCATTAGCCAAAGAAAGATTTCTGTTGAATCGTGGTGCCAGAAGAGATAAAAGAGAAAGATAGAGGAATGGTGGGATTTCCCATCTTTTGTTAGACCATTGTCTAGAGAAATGTTACTCGTTAGAATGAGACAAAGAAATATGGAGATAGAAAAAGGATAAATAGTTACACGCCGTTGTGTACAAGCGTTGGAACAAAGCTGGGGGAAGAAAAGAAGAAGAAGAAGATGAAGAAGAAAGAGGAAGTGTGTTGGAGTTGGAATAGCGTTAATTTTATTCGTAAGCAATGCGTGTATCACATGTTATGACGTTAATTCTGATTATGTTGGGAAAAGGTCGTGTAAAATGTATAGAATGACCAATCGTTGTCCGTTCTAACCTCATCGTCCTGCGATCCTCACGTTTGCTCGGTCAATCGTGAATTCAATGAAACATCAGGATCTCTCTCTGTCTATCTATCTATCTAGTTATCTGTCTTTCTCTTATTCGTGTTATCTACCTCTCTTGTTTTCAGAACAAATTTGCAAACTCCATGAGAGAATCCGTATTTGTATATGCGCATATATATGTTTTATATATATATGTATATATATTTAGGTTTATTTGTTCGGTCAATCAATATATTCCTACTCCAGTTTACATTACATTTTATTCCTTTTTCTGGATTTCATTTGTCGACCAAATTCGTTGAGTGAATTTTGTCCTTTTCCCTTGTTCATCTATCTATATATTTATCTGTCTCTTTAAAGTTATTTCTTATAGGTTATGTAAGATAGTAATGTATCAGTTAAATAACTTCTTTATGATATTCTACGAACAATTACTCATTTTATAGGATATTCAATGCGATCAAACCAAAAAGGTCAATAATTCTGATAGTTCTTGTAAATTACAATTTTAGATTAAGTTATTGATTAAATGAAATACATCTTTTCTTTTGTTTCGGGAGGTTGGGGGAAAGTGAAACTTCTTATGCAACGGTAAATGTATAATTTTATGAAAAAGGTAGAGCATGGTGGTAGAGAGAGATAGAAATAGAACCAATATTAGAACGATAAATCCTAAATAATTATTAATTAATCGAAAAAAATGTATATTGTAACTTAAAAGCATGGATTTACTTTTCGATGTACGTTCCTCTTCGAAATCCTTCGTTAGACTAGATCCGTTGTTCTCTATGAAAGTTTTTTATTATTAAATATTGTTTATATAACTTTCCTAAAGTTGCGCATATTTATAATAAGAATAATATTCGTAATAATGTAAATTTAAGATTATACAATTCTGATTTTAGTATTCTTCAATTTTCATGTAATTGTTTAAACTAATGTAAATTTGTTTTAACGTTCCTACGCAGGGATGACTTCGTGATGGTGGAGTAAAAATTACATTTAATAAAATATCAAATTAAAATTATATTAAATATTGAAAGTATGTTAATAGGTATGTAATGTTTAAATCAATGCATATGTGTTAAAAAAAGCTGAAATATAAAGAGAGTGTATTAGAATAAAAAAATAATTGTTAATTAATCGATAGAAGTATCTATTATTGTTTAAAATCTCGGAATATATGTTCAGAGCTCCGTCCGCTTCGAAATTCCCCTTCAGACTGAGTCATTGTCCTCTATGAAATTACTTTTATTGAAAGTTGTTTATATGACTTTCCGAACGTTGCGCATGTGAACAAAAAGAAATAATTCACCTAATCAATAAAATTTAAAATTGTAACGTTCTGATTTTAGTATTTTTATCATTTTTATGTAATTATTTTAATGCTCATACGCAGTGATGACTTCGAGGGTAAAATTCTGTTGTAACATAAAGAGAGTGCATTAGTGCATTATAATAATTGTTAATTAATTGTCTAAAAGCTCGGAGTATATGTTTTGTGATCCTTCCTCCTAAAAAACCACCGTTGAGCTGTATTATTGTCCTCTGTTAACATTTTTTTATTGAAAGTTGTTTATATGGCATTTTGAACGCTGCCCATGGGCATAAAGGGAATAATATTCGTAATAAATAGAATTTCCTTTTTTGGAAAGTCATATAAACAACATTTAATTAAAATACTTTTTTCATAGAGGATAACGTGCCAGTCTGAAGGTAAATTTCGAAGAAGACGGTGCTCATTACTATTAGACAACAACAGATACTTGCATCAATTAATTAACAATTATTATAATGCATTCTCTTTATGTTACAGCAGAATTTTACCTTCGAAGTCATCACTGCGTAGGAGCATTAAAATAATTACATAAAAATGATAAAAATGATAAAATCAGAACGTTATAATCTTACATTTTATTTATTAGATGAAATATCTCATTTATACACATGCGCAACGTTCGGAAAGGCACATAAACAAAATTTAATAAAAGTAATTTTCTAAAGGACAATGACTCATTTCAACGATGGATTTCGAAGGGGACGGTACATAGATCATATATTCCGAACTTTTAAACAACAATAGATATTTCTATCGATTAATTAACAATTATTTTAATTCTCTTATACACTCTTCTTATATTTCAGTTTGTTTTAATACATATATATATATTGGTTGTAATATTACATTCCCCATTAACGTATTTTAAATAGAAAATAATGTTGATATATTTTTCTTTTATGTTTTCAGATGACTTTTTTAAACTTGATTTTAAATCTTATACACCAAACTTTTCAGAAAACAACAGACACTTCTCTATCGATTAATATAACAATTATTTTAATTGTCTTATACACTCTTCTTATATTTCAGTTTGTTTTCACATATATATATTGGTTGAAATATTATATTACCTATTTTAACGTACTTTAAATATTAAATAATTTCGATGTAATATTCTTTTCGATAAAAATTTTCCCCACTGAAGTCATCACTGCACAAGAACGTTAAAACAAATGTAAATAAGTTTAAACAATTATATAAAAATTGAAAGAATATTAAAATCAGAATGTTATAATCTTAAATTTTATGTATTAGGTGTATTATTCCTTTTATACACATGCGCAACATTCGGAAGGACTTATAAACAATATTTAATAAAAGTAATTTGATAGAGGACAATGTTTCATTTCAACTGTGGATTTCGAAGAGGAACGTACACCGAAAGGTAAATCCACGTTTTTAGATTACAATATACATTTCTATTGATAAATTAACAATCATTTAAGGTATATCTAATGCAGTACTATACTTTACTAATATTTTAGATTATTTTAACATTCCTGATTGGTGATAACTTTGAGTTAAGATTTGTCATCTAATATAATATTCGATCAAAATTATTTATTCGAACTATATTAAAATAGTTTTGAAATAAATGATATTTCGTATTATTCCTACTTTAATAGCTTATCCTAAACATACTTATTTTCAAAGAAAAATCTAACAAGAGTAGCAGTTTACTATTTTAAATGACACACGTACTGTATTATACATATCCACGAATTATTTATATTTTAATATAAATACTTAATATAAATATTTTAATAAGAATTATTTATATATTAAATAAAAGAGTTTTACTTTTTTTATCACTTGCTTCGAGGCCACGCATATTATTATTATTTTTTTACTTTACTTTACTTTAATTTACTCATCTCTAAGTTAACAATTATCAACGAATATATATTGAAAATATTTTTAAATTTACAACAAGTATAGATGAGTCTCGTGAGTTAGAATCTCTCGTTGAACGATCACGTTCAGTTGTCTAATGACCGAACGCATTATGCTCAATTATTAAAACAAGAAATCTATTTTAATCGTTTCCATCTGGCCGCGTACGCGTACATTTAATGGAGGATAGGTGGATGGGGGTGGTGGGAGTAAAATGGGGTAGAGAATTTCTGTTATAACTGTTACCGATACGCTTAAAATGTTTTAATTCGTTGCTTATTGTCTTTCACTCACTTTGCAAGACGTTTAAATTAAAATCGTAGTTCCCATAAAGGAGACACGAGATACAAAAGTGTGTGTGCGAGAGAGAGAAAGAGAGAAACATCATTTATTTCCATAGATTTTAACAAGCTCTGGTATGGGAAAGAGATAAAAAAAAAAAAAAATAAAGAAGGTAAAAAAAAATTACCATTATGCAGGAAGAGATAAAAAAAGGATGGAATGATGGAAAGTAAGAAGGAAAAGAAATATTCTATGTGATTGTGAAGATCTTGTTATACAGAGGGTTTCCTTCTTCGTTTGTTGAATGAATTTTCCCCCGAAAGCCATTGTGATTTCATCGTCGTAGGGAAAGAACATCTTCGATTCTTTTCTGAAATATGGAAGACTCTTTGAACATTAACGGAGACGAAAGGGGTAGAAGGGGTAGAGGGAAATGGGAGTAAAGTCTACGGGAGTCTAACGGGAACGCAAAAGTTTTACTTTTCCACTTAGTTCGGTGCACTTCGATGCTAAAAGAGAACCAAAGTTACGATTTATTTATGCTTTTGACATAATTCAGTCGCTTACGTAAAAAGTGTATATATATGTATGTGTGTGTGTGTGT
>JACGWG010000041.1:1089369-1111510 GCA_023678865.1 Polistes exclamans
ATATATATTTTTAATTAATTGTTGATCAATTATAAATATATTTTAATGTTTCTGTTTCTTGTTGATCGTTTATATATTTACAAATGGAGGTTAACTGTTGTTATTATTTAATTAATCTATATATATATATAGATTTTCGATACGAGAGAATATATCTTTAATTAATCGTAGATCAATTAAGCACATTTTAATAATATATTGTTGTTGATCGTAATAACGTCTACAAATGGAAGTTAATTGTTTATTATATATTATTCATTAATCTATATATAAATTCGATAGGAGAATATATCTTTAATTAATCGTAGATCAATTAAGTGCATTTTAATAATTCTTTCTTTTGATTGCTCGTAATAATATTTAATGAAAGTTAACCTATTAGGGAAAACGTTTTTCGGAAAGAATAAAAAGAAAAAGTGAGGTTATGTTAGTATCAAAATTAAATGGCTGACATTATAGATAATTAATCTGTCTATAATACGTTTCATATTATTTCAGAGTATAAAGAAAACTATAAATGGTTTTGATCATTCGAAAATAAACTTGTCTGTTGTCGAGTATCGATAAAAATGTTGACGATAAATTGAAAAATAGGATACGTCACCAACGTTTTCTAATACGAGTATCCTTTCGCTTGCATGAAAATTTAAATATAGTTTACCTACGGTGTGAAACGAAAGGTAGACAGCAAGATGGATAGAAAGAGAGAAAGATATATATATATATAGTGTTATATATGTGTTATATATATGTATATGTATATATGTTATATATAGTGTTATATATATATATGTGTTATATATAGATATATATATATATATAGTGTGTTATATATATAACACACACGGTTACAAATACTTATATGTATATAAAGTCGAGTATATACACATAGCTTGTATATATCGTGTATATGTGTATATACGTAGGAAGATTAGATATTGAAGTCACATCATTCGAAAGAACCCGATTCTTACCTTTCTTTTCATCTCAAAAAAAAAAAATAATAATATATATTCTATTGTAGATATATACATATATATTATTTCTTGGAAAAGTCTACAAGTTATTTCAAATTTATTGGATAATCTTGCATCAGTATAAAAAAAAGAATAAAACAAAACAAAGAGGGTAAAAATTTTTCTCGAGCAAAACGAAATCGATTAAAATAGGGAAATTCGATATGAATAAAAATCATGTACGCGAAAACGGTTATCAAAAAATACAAAATACAATGAAAAGACAAAAATGAAAAACAAGAGAATAGAAAGAGAGAGAGACAGAGAAAAAATGTGGAACGAATATAAAAAATTCGATGGACGCCATGATCGTTAGGTAAGTTATATGGATGTTCTCGTTCCACCCTTTCCACCCCCTACCCCTACCCTTACCCCTCCCCACTTCTCCTCTATCTATCTCACTCTCTGTATGTTATTTTTTTTTGTTCCCTTCAGTTACTGGATCTCCATGAATGTTACTGGACATCCTACATAAAATTCTATCGTGTGTCCCACGTTATCTATTCGCATCACGAAACGTAATTCGCCGTTGGCCTGGAAGGACAGACTACGAGTGTATACTATTTTAATACTATTTTAAACGTTCCTCGTTAGATACCAACGTTGCTGATAGGGGTGGGGGTGGGGGTGGGAAGGTTGAGGGATAAAATCGATTCTAATATAAATTTATTTTAATAATTTCTAATAAAATATATATCAGATTATTTTCAAAACAAATGTTCAATGATTTCGTAATATTTGAATGAAAATCAAGTTTCCAGAAATAATTGGGAACGTTTAATTTGAAATTAATGGTGAATTTCATTTTCTGTTGTTTTGAACCAAAAAAAAACTGAAAGGTTTGCATATCGGTTTGGTCGATTGTAAAATATTAATTATTTATGTTACATTTGGTAATGTTTCAAATAATAATTTATCAATATGTAATTTAATATTAATATCAATTTATTTTAGGTTAATTTTATATTAAAATAACGTATATTTATACAGGCTGCAAAATAGACTTACGAATCATTTAAAATAAACTGTTCAAATTATTAAAATAAGAAAAATATAAGATACGTTTTATGTCAAAATTGTATTCGTACACATATTCCTATAAGAAGCTAAAGAAGAAAAAAAAAGAGAAAAAAAAAGATGCAATAATTTTTGCAAATGTATTTATCAATAACACAATAATTCTATTCTCATAAGAGATCACAACAACGATAGACTAATCTAACATTTAAAACCTAATCGTATTCAAATGTTATCGCATTTTGTACGATTTTCGAAAAACAATACTTTTAATTATAAACGATGCTATATACATAAAAAAAAATTAATATGATTAAAAATAAAGAGAAGCACGAAATAAATAATAATCCTAATTTCGAATAAAACCAGAAAAAAGAACACAAGAAATCGGAACAAAAAAGAATAGCCGCAAATCCAGCGTTATATCCCGGCAGTGTTATTTACACACACACATACACACACATACACCACGTGTATCGATCAATCGTTCGAATGAAAATATAATGCTCAATAGGTAGGAGGAGAAGGAAGGGGGGTTGACGGAGAGAGATTTGAGGGTCGTTCGATAGATAAGATATTTGAGATCTAAGGATAAATTCAGCGAGCCTGATCCTAGGAATCTTTTTACTACTCCCGATTGGTCGAAGCTTTGGAATCCCGCAATCCGTTGGACGAGTAGAAGAGGCGTGTCAAGGTAGGATAGCATAACATGATCCTAGAACACGATCCCGAAACGATCCCAGGCTGACCGGTGGTATCGGTAGGAAAGTAAGGATCCACCACCGTATCCTGTTCCAGGATGTTGCTTCGATCGAAACCGTTCTAATTCTCTTAACTCAAGCTAGGATGAAGTTGCCCACAGCCGCATTGTGCGAGCAAAACACACACACACATAGATAAACACACACAGAAAGGAAAAGCCCACCTACCCCTCACCCCCTTTCTTCTCTATCTATTTCTGTCTTTCTCTTTCTCTTTAGGGCAACCCCCGACCTCTGACCCCCCCCCCCCCCCCCATCCCACCACATTGTCTACCCTTCTCCGTAGTTTATTGAGAAAGCTCGCGAAAGTAAGCTGTTTATCGGCAACTCCCAGCCATTCCCGTCGTCATAGTATTTCCCGTTGATCTCACAACTCACTACCAGTTTCTCTATCTTTCTCTTTCATTCTCTTGAGATTTGACTTTTCAAGGAACCCCTCCAGAGAGAGAGAGAGAGAGAGAGAGAGAGAAGAGAGATAGAAGGAAAAGTAGATAAAGAAAGCTTTTCGAAAGTATCGAAACTAGAAACCGGACTTGACTTTTTTCTGACGTATAACGCGAGTACCTATACTAACAAGGAGACCTTACGGTTGTGTCCTCACTGATTTTAACGAGCTTTTGTATATTAGTAGTATATCTTTAGAGTGTTAACGTGGTAAAGTATTTTATCAAAATGCTAAGCCAATTTTGAGAACAATGCTTTTAAAGTTTTGAATTTTTTGTATATATGTTTATATTATCTTAAATGCAACTGTTTATCAAGTGGCGTTCTAGCGTAAGTAGTAGAGTACTCGTTTCTCGTGCTGCTAGTTAGTGGGTTCGATCCTTCTTTGGGGAGGTTTTTATTTATAACCTTTTTTTATTTGTTTTTAAATTGTTTTTTCATAATTCTTAATTTTTAAATATATGCAAGAAAGAGAAAATTATTTATTACAAAAAAATTAGAAATAATAAATTGTTTAATATCTTGCGCAAATAATAAAGAAAAATTTAATCCTTGAATTACAGTTAACATTTACAGTTAACAAGTATATTATACATGAAATAGGTAATGATTAGAATATATACGATTGTTATTTGTTAGCATATTAAAGATTTATCTATTTTCATATAATTGTTAAAAAATAAAATATTAACTATAATTCAAATAATCGATTTTTCTTTATTATTTGTGCAAGATATTAAAAAACATATTATTTCTAATTTTTTTCTAATAAATAATTTTCTCATTCCCGTATTTATTTAAAAATTTAGAAATATGAAAAAACAATTTGAAAACAGATAGAAACAAATCATTAAAAAAATTTCCCGCATGAAGGATCGAACCACTAACTAGCAAAACGAGAAGCGAGTACGCTACTACTTACGCTAGCGCGCCACTTGATAAATAGACGCATTTAAGATAATATAAACATGTATACCAAAAATTCCAAACTTTAAAAACATTTTGATAAAATACTTTACCACGTTAACACTCTAAAGTTATACTACTAATATACCAAAGCTCGTTAAAATCAGTGAGGTCACAACCATAAAGTCTCCTTGCAAGTACAATAAAAAAAACCAAAAACAGATTTTCACGTTTCTTTAGAAAATTTTGATAAAATTAATATGATAGGTTTTTTTTTTAAAATGATTTAATAGTTTTTCCATGTATAATGGTTTATTATGATTAATAATAGTTGAATGGTGATTGTAAAAATTAGTAATTTGATGTGATTGAAATAGATAAATGTAAGATTTATCGATTAGATTTTTATCTAATCGATAATTACATTGATCGAACGTCTAGTTAGAGAGAGGCTCGATGGAAGATTTAATTTATCTTCCTTTAACGGGACAAACCCGTACATACGTACGTACGTACGTACCACCACCACTCTTTTACCAAAGGTACACCAAAGCCATAGATAGCAGTGGTTGGTGGTACGTGAAACGAGTCAGCGGTAATCGCTGTCCTGAAACTGGAGGGATAATCAATCAGGATATCGAAGGTCAAGGAGCTCCATCGAGCTCCTACAAATTGGGTTACCGACAACGAAGCGGATCCGAACAAATCCTATTTCCAATTCTCTATTTTCCACGTAGTTGTAACCGAAGCTTTTCTTCCTTCCTCTCCTCCCCCTTTCCTTCCCATTTCCCAGCCCTTTCTCTTTCTCTGTTTTCACGACGGATAATAGTCCGGGAACTCTTCTTCTTCGGTAATTTTTTCTTTTTTTGTTTGTTTTCTTTTTCGTCTATTTTCTTCTCGAATCCGTACTCTCGAATCCTATCAATTTCGAACCATTTGTAACTTTTGTGTTCCGTTTCTCATTGTTATTCCCTTAATGTCCCCGATGAACGATTGACGATTTCGTCAGATTTTATTTCACTTACGTTAGAGTAAAACGACGAAATGATTAGTAATTTTTTGTTTTAGAACAACGTGCCAGACTCGTGGTAATTCGTTTCGAACAACGAATCGTTGATAACACGAGTCAGATTCGTGGTTATTCATTGGGACAGAATATGAACAAAACGTGTCAGACTAGTGGTAATTCATTGGGACAGAATATGAACAAAACGTGTCAGACTCGTGGTAATTCGTTCCGACAGAATATGAACAACACGTATCAGACACTTGTGGTAATTCGTTCGGACAGAATATGAACAACACGAGTTAGACTCGTGTTGTCCTATTGTCTTCTCGATATTTTCTTAAATTTATTGTCTTATTTCAATTTGTTTATTTACTATGGTTAAAGCAATAAGAAATTAACGAGTAGTTGTAATGATTGTGTGAAGACACAAAATTAATACATAATTATACGAATGTGAGAAATATATTGTAAAATAATTATTTAACCAGTTAACTGTGTCGATCATTTTGCAAAGTGCGCCCCAGTGTGTGTCGCGATAATCAAGCGATGACGGATATAGTCGTCAAACACAGAGTAAGTGACGCTGTTGAAATATTGGGTCAAAAAGACGACTTTATTTTAGAAAATGAATGAATTTATAAGTAATATTTAAACAATGGATCAACGTAAAGCTATATTTACATATAATTAACGAAAAACTTAAAAAAAAAATCAAATATTAAACAAACAAACAAACAAAAATTTTTTTTTTTTGTTTTCTTTGGTTAGACATCCAGGACATCATCGCAAATGGAGAATCTAATATACTTTGTTTTTTTTTGGTTATGACACGTCAAGATAATAATCGGGATAATCAAAGATCTAGTGTCCAACTCAAATTATCTATAATTTTTCATTTGTTTATTTCATTTCGTCCTGACCTCTAAACATTCTAAACATATTAAAATTTACGAATATAATTTAGTTTTCGTCAGAATTACAATGTAAATATCAAATTGTATCAAAATTTTACGCATGACGGATATAGCCGTCATAACACAAAATTCTGCCATTCTTTCATGACGGATATAGTCGTCAAACACACTTAACTGGTTAAATAATTATCAAGCTTAGAAATTTATTTCTAATTCGATTGAAAATTTGACAAATGAGAAACGTTGAGATGACATTCTGCAGAAAAAGAGAGAAAGAAAGAGAGAGAGAGAGAGACACGTGTACTCTTAGATACATCGGTTATCATTTATGTGATTTTAACAGTAAGAGAGAGAGAGAAATAGCAAACCTACCGGCTAGACGGCCATAACGTTGAAACATTCGCTCCACATCGGTCTTACTGCACTGAAACGTGTTTAGATTGCCGACAAACACCCGGGAATTCACTGCCTGTGGGTCCTGCGAATTCGTCTGATTGCCCACTTTGCTCATCTTCATCGCCTGGAACAACAAATAACCAACGAAATGAACATTAATCTTGATGATAAGATCTTTCTGAAATTTTACAACTAACAAAATAAAACATATATATATGTTATATATTATAATAATAATATTAATAGTAATATTATTTATTATCTCAACATTAAGTGTTATGTATAAAAACCCTTTTATCGTATTTTCTTATATTAATAAATTTATTTTATATTATAGTGAAATCAAAGTATAATTTACAAGGGCAAGCTTGTAATTATGTTACTCTTGCAAACAATTTGCAATATATTGTTTTAATTATATTAATAATAATATAATATATATATTATTTATTATCTGAACATTAACTGTTACACATATACATATATGTATAAAAATCATTATCGTAGTATCTTATTAATTTATTTCTAACTTTGTTACACTTGCAAAGACAATTTGCAATTTTTTAAATTAATATTAATAATATTATAATATATAAATATATATTATTTTATTATATAAACACACACACACACACATTAATCGTAACATATATATATATATATATATAAACCCTTATCGTATTTTCTTATATTAATATATTTATTTAATATTATGAAGAAAAAATCAAAATATAATTGACAAAAGCGAGTTGTGTTATTTCGTCAGACAATTTGTACAATTTTTCTTCCACATCAAATTGTTCGTTCAATTTATAAATCTTTATTCACGAGTGTTGATTCAACATTATTCGCGAACGTGAATGATAAAAGGGGATATGACGGATGCGAATTGTAGTAGTGGTGGTAGTGGTGGTGTTAGTAATGGTGGTGGTGGTGGTGGTGGTGTTGGTACTGGTGGGATTCGTATCGGTGGTATCATAATTTCCAATGAACCAAGGCAACCGATAGATCATTCGCGTCGAGCATGATTAGACCGCGCTTCTCGACACGTCCAATGATACGAAGAGAATTGTTAAACTGTGATACAGGAGAGAAAAACGGATTTCAAAGATACGTCAAATATTTTTCCTCATAAACGTATTAATATATATCCCCATATATATATATATACATATTCACACAATTTTACGATTATTCGCGTTTAACGCGAAACGACAGGCATACTGAATAATAATAATAACAATAATAATAATGAAAAAAAAAATAGAAATCCCCTCATCGAGTCGTAATTTATTTCGCGAGTATTTTTTCCGTGACACCCGGTCCCAGTATACTCGTCAGGTTGTGTGTGTGTGTGTGTGTAGTCTTTTTTAATTAAACGTCTACGAATAGAATGTCATTAAATGCGATTTTACGGACGATAAAACGAATACGATGAATTTCAAAGTGTACCTATACCGGTCATCCGTAACCTTATTTTTCCAATGTTTTTTTTTTTTTCTTTTTTTTTTTCTTTTTACTAGATAAAACGTTGCGTAAACTGATTTTTTTTTCTTTTATGAACGAATAACTTATATCGTAAAATACGTTCCTTCTCTCTCTCTCTCTTACACACACACACACACACACCCAATATTTTTTGTCTATTAAATCATTCGAACGAATCATCTGTGCGTATATGTATAATATATCAAAGCAACGTATAGATTTGGAATTAAAAAAAAAAAGTATCCCCCGATTCCCCCCCTCTCACCCTACCCATTCCCCCGTGTTAATTAACACGCGACCGGTGACGATTTTTTTTGCGTTATGTCACGTTCACAACGCGAATTCGTCGTATCGTCGTCGTCGTCGTCATCGTGTTTCTGCATTTCTTCGATCAAATGATATACACAACGTACAAAACTAACGAGATCGTTAGCAACATGTCTGTGTGTTTTTAACATACACTGTGATAGGTGGTAGGGAATGCTACATATGTGTTTTATATTTTATATATATATATATAGTATATTAATCCACGTTTCGTTTTCATTCTCCAACTTTTACTTCATTTTCCTACCCTACCCCCCTACTATCTTTTTTTTGCATATATATATGTGTTTTTTTAAATAATCAATCCCTCGTACACGTATACACACACATATATATATCAGGGTGAGTGCATTCATTGTATTACGCTTGGTATAACGCTTAATTGGATGTCGTTACGATGCTTTCGAACAAAGAAATAAATTTTCTCCCTGAATTTGTTCCCAAAGATTGGTCTTGTGGTATAGGTAATGTAAATTCATCATCAATGTTTAATTTTTCCGTTAATATCTGGTGACGAATGTTTCAATCCCGATAAATAATTGTAGTGTGAAACTGACGAAACAACAAATGATTCGTTTCTTTCTCATTCTATCTCGCGTTTCACAGTCTGAGATACTTAGACGTGTTTTCCTATATTCGAATTAAAAAAAAAAAAATAAAGGATAAAAGAGAGAGAGAGAGAGAGAGAGAGATACATAGAAACGATCGACAGCTTATTGTTCCTAGTCGGATGATTTTTTTCGCGATCAAACGTTTGATCGTCTCCACCCCCCACCCACCCCTTTCCACCACCCTTTTCCAATGGTATATCCAATAAAATTCGTTTGAAATTATTGCTTTTACCACGATATTCGTGATATTTTCCGTAGGCTTCTTGCATCGGGTGACAAATGCGTTTGCCCCTGTACTCGAGGTTTGTTAAAAAAAAAAAAGAAAAAAGAAAGAAAGAAAGGAAAAAATATAACCCGACGAGTTGCGAAATTGGAAACGAAACAGACCGATCCTTTTGCGAATTAGATTTCCCGTTAACGTCGATTCGGCGCAAGCTAATTTTGACGCGACACTCCAATATTTACATGACAACTGGGATATCTTTCTAAATGTGTGTGTGTGTGTGTGTGTGTGTGTGTATGCGAGACGTTTATGTATGAGTTTATCGATATTTATTGAGAATAGGGTAAAAGCCTTTAACTCGTCGTTGCATGAATGCAATGAACGTTTGACTAAAAATGATGGGATCGATACCATTGATAATAATTTAATCCCCCTATTTAATTTCCCATGTAAATAATAATTTACTTGGCTAAGGTTTCTAATAATTACTCATATTTTTTTAATATACAGAGTGATAACATCTAATATTAGCACCTTAATATTTCTGTTACTCGTTATAACATTTAAAGAAAAAAAAAATTTACATGGCACGAAGGGGTAAATAAAGTAACGTAAATATATTTTACATGAGATGAGAAGTAACGTACGGAAGTTCTTATGGTTATCTTGATTATTATAAATGGATACATATAACTAAATATAATTTTTTTTTCTTAACCCTAAAACTACTAACTGGGGGTAGATATTAAATTAAATGAAGATTTGATCATTTTTCAGTACTTTAATTTATTTAAATCGATTTTTCATCGATTAACGCCTTAACTTACGATTTACGTACGTTTGTATTTTATTTTACTTTATTTTTATTTATTATATTATATTAAATTTTTACAAATATTTATAATTTTAAGAAGACCCGCCATTAATATTTATATCTGACACAATCATCGTATTACGGGCTATGCCCGTAATATTCACTTTTGGATCGATAATCGTACCCGGGCTATGCCCGTAGTTGTAGGTTAAGGTGTTCAACTTTAGTTAAATTGAACTTGCTCTTCACAATTCTCTTTGGCATGAAAAAAAAAAACAAAATAATTCATATACTTAAAAGTCTGATTATTGCTATCAAAACAATTTTTAGGATTAGAAAACCCTTGGGGTAAATATATACCCCAGTTTGTAGTTTGAAGGTTATAAAAATAAGTTTGTATTTTTAGAATTAACGATTTGAATGAAGTACAACGATGTGTCACTCAAAATTATGCAAGCTCATCTAATGCTGCATTGCGTCAATACAAACGACTCTATAATATTAAAAATTCATCGTAAATTGAAACATCAATAATGTTAATAATTCGAAAGCTCTAGTTTTTATTTATCATGTAAATATTGATCTTAAGTAAATATTTTTGTTGTTGTTGTTGTTGTATTTGTTTGATCGAAAGTGCTCGTAAGATTTCATTCGCGACGATATCGAAGAAAGATTTCATTCCCGCCCCCCTTTCCCTTCCCGTCCCTTTTCCACTACCCATCCCTCTTTTCCACTCTTAATAGTATTTTATATTATAATATATATCTCTGATGTCATGACTGTGAGGGGAATAGTAACTCAGTGACAACATCTAGATGTCATTTATATTATCGACTTTACGTTCGTTCTCGTATCGTTCCTTCACTACTCTTCCCTATTTTCCTTTATCGATGTTAACCATAAGTTCGAGACATCGACAAAGAGGGGGGACAGGGGTGCCTAATGTAAGGCCATTCGCGAGAATTTCAAAGATCGAGGGTCGTCTGACTCGTTTCTCAGGGAAAAATCTATTCGATGTTTTAACTCTCTCTCGTTTTATTATTTTGATTATATTTATTAAAATATTGTTGTTGAATTTATTTTACCTTTTAGAAATAGATAATAATAGATATGAAATATTTATTTATTCTCATTAATTTATTTATTATATATATATATTTATTTTAGAAATTATTTATTTATTATATATATATTTATTTTAGAATTAATTTATTTATTATATATATATTTATTTTAGAATTAATTTATTTATTGTATATATATTTATTAGAATTAATTTATTTAATATATATATTTGTTAGAATTAATTTATTTATTATATATATTTGTTAGAATTAATTTATTTATTATATATATATTTATTAGAATTAATTTATTTATTATATATATATTTATTAGAATTAATTTATTTATTATATATATTTATTAGAATTATTTATTTATTATATATATATATATTTATTTTAGAATTAATATTCAAAGATTTTGATTTTTAAAAAATTTATGAATGTATTAAAATTAAAGTTTGAAATTCATTAATTTCGTTAATATACACATTACCTGATTGATCTGCTGAATAACTGATTTCTGTACCTTAACGTTAACAGATAAATTACGTGATGAACAATAGAAAGAAATGATTAAAAATAGTTTTAGTTTTTAAAACGTGTGATATATGATATTTGAAAAATAATGCATTAAAAAAAATTGATTTATCATTCCAATGACAATTCATTTGAGTGAATTTTGAATTTAAATCCATAAAAAAGAAAGTAAAAAAAAATGATTAAAAAAATGTTCGTTAATAAAGTGACAGTTGGGTGAACGCAAGACTCGAATTATCCTCGAATAGAAAGTTGAAAGCTCTACTCGGTTTCTATGACGACGATGATCGAAAGTAGAAGTTTAAAGTATACGCGGGAAAACTTAAGAAGATTATCCCTAATTTATGTAAGAACCGAAACAAAAGGCAGAGCCGTATAATTTTCGGGAACTCTCGATTCGTCGAAGACAGAAAAAGAGACAAAGACAGAGAGAAAGAGAGAGAGAGAGACAGAGAGAGAGAGAGTTTCCATCGTTAGGAGTTTTGAAATCTCGTTAATTTTCATTTTTCATTTTTTTTTTCTTATTTTATCTTTGCCAAGACTTTGAAAACGGTTTCCTCCTTCCCATCGTGGGCAACGTTGGTCCGGACTTTACCGTTAAAAAGATATATTCGACACGTGCTAATTAGTAGACTAATTTGAATAGCTAAAACATTAGCACTTACGTTGAATATTAAATACGGTATGGTGTGATAATTAATCAAACTTAAAAAAATGATTAATATTACCTACTCTCTTGCAAATATCGATTGGATAAATTTCTTATTGCAATAAGTTATAAAAAACAGAAGAAAAAGAAAACAAAAAAATATACACGGATAGAAATTGGAACCCTTTCCTTTTTTTTATTTCTAATTTCGTAAAAAACGAAACAAGAACAAGGACAAGAGAACAACATTAGCACTGAACTTTTAGGAATATCGATTGGACAAATTTTTTATTGCAATAAGTTACAAATAAAAAAGAAAAAGGAAAGAAAAAAAATATATTCAGGTAGAATTTAGAACCCTCCCCGTCCCTCCCCTGTTTTTTATCTCTAATTTCGTAGAAAACGAAACAAGAACAAGAACAAGAGAACAACAATAAGAACAACACTAGCACCGAACTCTTAGGAATATCGATTGGAAAAATTTTTTATTACAATAAATTACAAAAAAAAATAAGAAAAGAAAAATAATATACTCCGATAGAATTTAGAACCCTCTCCATCCCTCCCCTGTTTTTTATTTCTAATTTCGTAAAAAAAGAAACAAGAACAAGAACAAGAGACCAACAATAAGAATAACATTAGAACTGAACTCTTAGGAATATCGATTGGACGAATTTTTTTATTGTAATAAATTACAAAAAAAAAAGGAAAGAAAAATAATATACTCAGATAGAATTCAGAATCCTCCCCGTCCCTCCCCTGTATTTTATTTCTAATTTCGTAGAAAACGAAACAAGAACAAGAACAAGAGACCAACAATAAGAACAACATTAGCACTGAACTCTTAGGAATATCGATTGGACGAATTTTTTATTGCAATAAGTTACAACAATAAAAAGAAAAAGAAAACAAAAAAATATACGCGGGTAGAAATCAAAACCCTTCCTTGTATTTTATTTCTAATTTTGTAGAAAACGAAACAAGAACAACATTAGAACCGAACTGTTAGGAATACCGATTGGACGAATTTTTTATTGCAATAAATTAGAAAAACAAAAAGAAAATAAAAACAATATACTCGGATAGAAATTAGAATTCCCTTTTCCCGCCCCTTCCCTGTTTTTTATTTCTAATTTCGTAGAAAACGAAACAAGAAGAAGAACAAGAACAACAACAACAACAACATTAGCACCGAACTCAAGGTAATCACGTTTTCCACGAAGATCTGTTTATCGTCGTTCAGGTCACTCGGCCGATCCAAACGAGACTATCATTCTTCGCTAGTGCACCGAACGTGTTTCCAAACACCGCATACGACGTCGTAATGGCAATGTAAATTTTCTCCTACCTCTAAACCTTATTTGCTTTACGCCAACGATCTACGTAGGTAGAGCAAATTAGTAAACTGGAAATACACGAAAGGGTAGCCTCGTTTTATCGATTCCAGTATATATATATACATAAAGTGTATACCACAAAAGTATGTGAAACTGAGATACTGTAAGCTCTTCTATCTAAAACTCTGTTAAATTAGATAAATTCGTATTGGGATTTGGAGAAAAGGGGTGGGGGGTTGTAGGGGGTAGTTGTAGTAGTATATAGGCTGAGATGCAGCTCAGGTTCATCCCTAATTACAGCCTTTCTCCGGCCAATAATTACTGGGAAGGACACACGAGGGAAAGGAGAAATCGAGTAGTCTCCTAGGAGAAAACTGGAAGAGAAGAAAACAAAAAAAAAAAAAGAGAGAGAGAGACCGAAAGAGAGAAAGAGAGAACCAGTAGGAATACGAATTCGATGAACAGCCAATCGAAGCATCAGCATTCCAACTCACGAACCGTTTCCTTTCTTTCTTTCTTTCTTTCTTTCTTTTTTTTTTTTTCCATGCTGGACTCCGCAGCACGTGAAGGGCATGGAGACGATTGTACGCATCTGCACGATTTCTAAAAGTAAAAATAGAACAAAATCTATGATAAAAGGAAGAAACTTACTCCTTTTCTTAACGTTCTTAGCTTTTATTAACCTATTGTTTTAATTCCTGATTTTTTTTTTTTTTCTTGGGGCCACGGTAAATACAAAATTACTATCATCAATATTAGATTTTATTTCTACTGATGATAATTGTTATAAGGGTTGTATAATTCTTTCTTTTAAGGAGTTATAATCTAAATTTGTGAATGTAATGAAGAATTATACGTGATTAACTCCCTAACCTAAAACTACGGGCATAGCCCGGGTAAGATGACCGGATCAGATATAAATATTAGCGGTGGGTCCTCTTAAAATTAAAAATATTTGTAAAAATTTAATATAATAGATATAATAAATAAAAATAAATTAAATTAAATAAAAATCTTAGAACGTAAATCGTAGGTTAAGGGGTTAATGTAAGAAAGTATCGAGAATTAATCGAATTACGAGTCTGACTCGTTTCATTACATTCGGTTCGGACGAAATATCACGAGTCTCACTTGTGCTTATTGATTCTTCATTCAAATTTCTTATCATGAGTCTCACTCGTTGTCTACGTTCGATCTAAATCGAGTACCACGAGTCTGACTCGTTCTTATTGTTTTTCTTAACGACGAGTCTGACTCGTGTTTAAAGTGTCAAACATTTATCGTGTTAACTCATTGATCTTCTAAGAAATAAATATATATAAAACGAATCGAAACTCTTTTATGAGTTTCTATTGAAAATTGGTTAAACTAGAATAGAACATTTCTAAGTATAATGAGTGATGCCATGAGAATTGGCTCGCACAGAAGCGAAACGATAATCTCTGAATGCTTTGAATACGCTCGTTATATAGCAGGACCAGTACCAAGCACCATCACCATCACCATCAGCATCACCATCACTAGCACCATAACCAATACCGATGACGGCGTACACCGTGCTGACCGATTCCTCTTAAATGCAGAATTTGGTTCCAATTGTACGATATGCGATTTCGAAGTCATCGACGGATTGTGGCCAATAATGCTGCTTCCACGGAATTATTATCAATCCGATTGAACTCGATTGGACGAGACGTACGGGAATTTAAATCCGTGCCTTGTTCGTCACGTATCAAACATGCGTGTACGTAAAAATTGAACGCGTTCACGTTTATCTTATTCATGGTGATTAATAATTCACGCAATTACTCGACCACATTCATTTGAAATATTATTTTTTTAATTTTATTTTTATCATAACAGGACACACAGATAGAGGACATCATAATACGGAAGATACCTAGATTATTAAACACTAGTCTAGATAGAATTCAGTATATGATTACGTGTGATAAGATAAGGTGTTTTTAGGATTAAATTGTATTGTAATATGTTAAGTTTTATTGTAATGTATGACTCTGTAAATAAGATAATATGTATTGACGCGTGAACTAAATGATCAAGGTAAAAAAATTAGAATTTATTGTAATGTTTATATTTTTTAACAAGTCATAATAAAAAATTTTTAGTTGCTGAGGAAGTCCCCAGTAAGGGACGAAACGTTCAACTAGTTCAAAATAAATTGTTCATCAGATTTATTAACTGTCTATAATTCCCTTTGAAACTTATATATTAATATATTGTTTGGACAAGAATATTGATAATTAAATTATTTTTAAACAATTTTTACAACAATTCTCTCATTTGGAGAAAAAGAAAAACAAAACATTTTAAATCGTTAATACGATTACCTTATCCGATTCATTCAAACGCCTACGAAATAATTCATATTCTTAAAAATAAACTAAAATTCTCTCGTCTGATTACAAATAAACCGATACAATTTTCTTCGATGTGTATTACTTGAGAATATGTGTATATGTGGGTTATCATGTAAAAGGAAATAGGAAGATAAAGCTTGGTATAGGTGTGAGCACGAGTTAGTTGAACAATACTATAACCGAATCTCACACGTGGTACATATATAACCTGGTAATTCACTTATTGTTTCATAGACCGAAACACTAATGAATCACACAAGTATAATTTAACTGTTCCAATTCGTACAGTTGGTATATATTCTATATGTTTCCTGGTCTATTTGCCCTCTCTCTTTCTCTCCCACCCCTATTCCTCTATCTATCTTTATCTCTTCTATATTCCTTAACTGTCTGCCATATAGTAGCAAGCAACCATACATTTGCGAGTAAATTTCATTCTCATGGCATCCAAGCAAAGTTCTTGAGTTCTGTTCGCGACGGTTAGGTTTACATGTTTTTTAACATAAATAACATATATAATTATTTCTCGACAATGTGTCAAAAAAAAAATCTTCTTTTTTCGTCAAATTCACTAACACTTTTCTACATTTTTCATTTGTTAGAAAACATTGCAACGATTAATCGTTCAACAAATTATTTTACCTTTAGAGTAATGGAATTGCAATTGCATCAAGGACGAATAAAACCTATCGGGGGTGTAAAGGGGGGAGTGTATATTGGTAGAAAAGAAATAAAAAAATAAGTCGATACGAATTGGATCGCTAGGAACGCACGGAAAAGACGACGACAAGCCGGGAAAGGAACTTCGAGAAAGGAAACTGGGGGAGTTAGGGGGACGTAAGATGGTGGGGGGCTTTTGGGGGGGTTGGTGGGAGGTAGGAGGGAAAATAGGTCGGAATGATCGATTCCCTACGAGCACTAGAATGTCAAGAACGTGCGTGCCTTCTCGTTTGACTTCAATTCTTTTTTATTTCTCTCTCTCTCTCTCTCTCTTCTTCTTCGATTCCCCCCCTTTTTATTTCCTTCCCATTTTTCTCTTTTCTTTTCTTTCCCTTCTAATCCTCCCCACCCCTTTCACTGCTCCCTGACCCACCGTCCAGTATAAATAACAGCTGATATTTCTAATCGATTAAGGTAATCGTCGTTTAATCGTTGAAAATTGTCTAAACGGAAGTTCCACCATGAAAGGGGGATGGGGGCGGGGGGTTTGGGTGGGGGCTACCGAGGATATGGTAAGCACCGAACCAACCTAAAGCAGCCACGAAGGGATGGATGCTAAAGGGGCCCCAATGTGCTAGTGTAAATTCTTCCTAAGTGCAGAGTAAACAATTACGTAGTTTACTGTGGTAGACGAACTACCACCGGTATCCCCCTCCTTCCATCCCACCCCCTACCACCCCGTCACTCCCCACACCACCATACACCCCCGTCCGACCAACCTCCATCACACCGACGGGGTAGGGAGAGCAAATGTGAAGTGAAGCGAAAGTTGTGCAAATGTTTACAGTGCAAGTGAACCAACCCCTCGATGATAGAACGAGGGAACTAGAGAAAAAGAGAGAGATGGATAGATAGGATAGGATAGGATAGGATAGATAGATAAATAGATAGATAGATAGAAGGGAAGAAAAAGAGATCGTGGAAAAAGGATAAGGGTCAAATAATCTCACGAGTTATCCGATAAAGAAAACTACGGGGATTTTACCGAGATATTATTGCGTTTAAAATTATTTTACGCGTGGTTTGCATTAATACGTGTGTATATTTATATATGTGTGTGTGTGTTTTTTCTTCTTCTTCTTTTTTTCTCGTGTTTTTTTTTTTATATACAACAGTGTATCGAAAAGAAAAGAAAAGAGAGAAGAAAAAAGGAAGAAAATGAAGATGAAGTTGAGCAAACACATTATTTGCGATACCTCGTATATCTAATATAGAGTTGGATTGTACGTAGCATCCTAAAAGAGGAAAAGGTTAAAGTTCGATCGGTCGATGGGGATAGGTTGTAGTACTAGAGAACTCAACCAATGGAGAAAGCGGCTGGTATCGCGGAAAGAGCAGCTATAACATGATAGTATATTCCGTGCACGAGCTCGTGAGTTAATCAAAATCGTCCGAGAGATTTGCATATTTTGCCAACACGAGTGAAACTAGAATGAAGGAGCTTGCTTGCTGCTGCTGCTTCTGCTACTGCTGCTGTTCTTCCTTGATACATATATATATATGTATACATGTATATATAGATAGATATATATATATATATATTGTATGTGTATGTACATTACAAGCCAAAGGTATAACAAAAAAGGCCTCCTAACTCTTAAATTAAGTGTCGGGTGAAAAATCGGGTTTGTTCCTTTTTTCTTGGTTTTTTTTTGTTTATCAAAGTAACACGTAACTATCCGCGTTGATCATTTTCTGTTTACAAAAAGTTTTTAACACATACTATATATATGTATATAAACAACAAAAATATTAAATAGAAATTAAATCTTTGGGGGGGGGGGGATGATTATTTGATTTTAATTAATATTATATTTTTAGATTGAACACATTGTATTAAGGCTTTGTAGAAAATGACTAATCATGAATCAGTATCTGAACCAATTAATAAAGTATTAATTCTAATTAATATTATATTTTTAGGGATTAAACACTAATTGTATTAAAGCTTTGTAGAAAATGATTAATCAATCTAAACTAATTAATAATATATTAATTCTAATTATTATTATATTTTTAGGGGTTAAACTAAATGTGTATTAAAGCTTTGTAGAAAATGACTAATCACTAATCAGTGTCTGAACCAATTAATAATGTATTAATTCTAATTAATATTATATTTTTAGGGGTTAAACACTAATTGTATTAAAGCTTTGTAGAAAATGTCTAATCTGTCTGAAAAATTTATAATATATTATTTCCAATTAATATAATATTTTTAGGGTAAACACTAATTGTATTAAGGCTTTATAGAAAATGACTAATCACTATTTAGTCTGAACCAATTAATAATATAATCATTTCAATTATCATTACATATTTTCAAGTTGAATAAATAGTATAAGACTTTGTCTTTAGAAAATGACTAATCAGGGTCTGAACTAATTAATAATATATAAATTCTAATTAATATTATATTTTTAGGTTAAACACTAATTGTATTAAGGCTATGTAGAAAATGACTAATCAGTAATCAGTCTGAACCAATTAATAATATAATCATTTCAGTTAACATTACATATTTTTAAGTTGAATAAATTGTATTTGACTTTGTCTTTAGAAAATAACTAATCAGTGTCTGAACTAATTAATAATATATAAATTCTAATTAATATTATATTTTTAGGTTTAACACTAATTGTATTAAGTCTATGCAGAAAATGATTAATAACTAATCAGTGTCTGAACCAAAATTAATAATATATTAATTCTAATTAATATTATATTTTTAGGGTAAACACTAATTGTATTAAAGCTATGTAGAAAATGATTAATAACTAATCAGTGTCTGAACCAACTAATAATATAATCATTTCAATAAACATTATATATTTTCAAGTTGAACAAATAGTATTAGACTTTGTCTTTAAAAAATGACTAATCAATGTCCAAACTAATTAATAATATATAAATTCTAATAAATATTATATCTTTAGGGTAAACACTAATTGTATTAAAGCTATGTAGAAAATGATTAATAACTAATCAGTGTCTGAACCAAAATTAATAATATATTCATTCTAATTAATATTATATATAATTTCAAGTTACACAAATTGTGTGTGTGTGCTTATTAAATCAATGTAGAAAATGACTAATCAGTCAAAACCTTTATCGATTCGTTTTCTTCGAGACAGAAAGTGATAAAAATAAGAGATGAGGGGTTGGGGGGTTGACGGGGGTAAAGATTTAAGTGCCGAGTCGTAGGCGACATTCGATTTCCTCGTCTTCGTAGATCGGCAACTCGTTTTCCCTCGAAAAAAAAGCACACCATACTAAGAAGTTTCTCACTGAAATCAAGAAATCTTGTAAGGAAACCGCTCGCGAAGAACTTTGTCCAACTTTTTGGATGGATATACTGTTCTCTCTTTCTCTCTCTCTCTCTCTCTCTCTATCGCACATGGACTTGTTCGCTATTCCGGCCGTCGAAACTTTTCAACGAGGGGTAGAAGTTTGACCTGTTTTTCAAGCCCCCGTGAGTTTAGCTTCGCGAACGGGGTGAAATTCGGTAAGTCAAAAGCGATACGCTTTAAACTTAAATTTTAAGTAGATTTCGATTCACCGACTGATGGAAAAAAAGAAAAGAAAAGAAAGAAAGAAAGAAATGGAAATACGAGTTAAAGAGAGAAAACAACCATTTTTATTTCTGACAATCCAAAATACAATTAAAAATTAATCTTTCCATATAAATATATTAATTTGTTTGATTTATTTTTAACTTATAATAATATCATTGTTATTAAATTGAGATTACATTTTGACCCGTATAACCACAAAATAGGAGAAAGAATAAAGGTAAAGGTGGAAAAAAAAATAGTTTAGGAAATATCTATTTAGGAATACCGAAACAATTTGGTTCGAGGTTAAAATGCTAAGTATTTCTTCTTCGCTATTTCTTTCTGTCCCTGTTACATATACACACACATAGTACACATAAACATACATGCATACACATGCATATATACCATACGTACACATTGAATGTAACTACGGAGAAAAAGAAGTAGAAAATCGAGAAAGGAAAAATAAAATAACGGATGGAAAACGAATTTTCTATTTTCCACGTTTCCTTTTCTCCGAGCATTGTTGGAGTATAAACCGCGCAAAACAATGAATTTCAAAGTGCCCCGGCACGATTTAGTAATCCACTACGTCGTGAGAGAAACAGAAAGAGAAAAAGAGAAAGAATAAGAGAGAGAGAGAGAAAGAAAGAAAGAAAGAAAGAAAGAAAGAAACTCCGGATGCGAAACGAATCAAGATTCAGTGTGGCGCACGAAATGCGTTGGCGATCACTTTACGAGCCGACGTGATTGCAATCATCCTATCTTTCTCCAACCTTTTCTCTTTATTTCTCGGCACGACTACTTGGGAATCCCACTGCGGACTTTTAATAATTCAACCGAAATCAGAAAGACACGCCAGCTACCACCCAGCTAATTCAACTCCTTCGTATTGGTTTGGACGGATGAGAAAAGACAAAATAAATAAGAAATAAAACCTAAACAAAACAGAACAAAAAAAAAAGATGAAGAAAAATAACACGGGAAGGGGCAGAATAAACAAACGCTAACGGATGAGGAAAAAAAGAAACATTTGGGCCTTAAGTAGAGTAGGGGTGGGTTGGGGATGAGGGGGTGGTGGTAGTACGCGTGGTTGGAATGGAATCGGTAAGGATTACCAATGGGAGTGGGGTGGATGAGATCGTGATCGATTCGTATAATCCAAAGCACGTGCTCGCTTTGAATTTATTATTAGGTATAAAATTTCCGAGAAAGAAGGAATGAGAATGAGAATGAGAATGAGAGAGAGAGAAAAAGTCATTCGATATCGTGGAATATTTTTTTCATTTTTTCTCGATAGAATTGTTGGCATTTATCATTTATTTGTGAACAAAGGTGTGTAATATACATCAAAGGAAATAAGATCCTTTATGATGTTAATGGAAATTTAATAATGAACTTCTCGTTAATAGGAGAGCTATTTAATTAAATGTAAAACAAAGTTTTGAGATTGTAATAATAAATAGAAATATCAGTAGGACATGGGGTTGATATAAAACGTTATTCGTGGTTAATGGAAAACCGATATTTTAAATCGTGATATTAGAGATAGGATTACAATTATATAAATTCCTCATGTGAAAACTATGGAATATAATTATTTTAGAAATTTATTTGAATTTTATTTAAACGTCACTTTATTCCATTACTAATTAGAAAGAAATTTTTAGAGTATATATATATATATATAATATATATGATTATATTATAATATTACTAGTTAAATCTTCTTCTTCTTCTTCTTCTTCTTCTTCCTCATTTTATTAAGACTTTATTATGTTATAATAACTTTTTTTTTATATTGCTATTTTCAGAAGAAATTTATTGTTAACTAGTTAAATATAAGTTAAATATAATTAAGACTAGTTAAATATTATAATATATGACGGGACACTTTGAAATTCATTGTTTTGCACGGTTTATTATATATATATATATATATATATATATATATATATATATAT
>JACGWG010000041.1:1115529-1136226 GCA_023678865.1 Polistes exclamans
TATCACCATTTACTTTCTTGAATTTTAATCGAAATAATTATTTGACGGAAGACATCAGCAACAACAATTTTGAGACGAAAGATGAATGCATAAAAATTAAACGTGAAACACTAAATTATGCTAATTAAATAGAAAACAAAAAAACAGAAGAAGAGGAAAAGTAATAATGTTAAAAGAAAAAGATGCAATAGCATGGAAATAGATATCAAACGATAAGAGAAAAATAAAAGTGTAAAGTAAAGTAAATTTACGTATATATATTTAATATATGAAGTATAGTACCGAAAACAAAAATTTGTCGTCGTATTTCAGTCTACCTTTGAACGATCAGAATCACTTATCACCATTTACTTTCTTGAATTTTAATTGAAATAATTATTTAACGGAAGACATAATTATTTGACGGAAAACATCAACAACAACAATCTTGACACGAAAGACGAATGCATAAAAATTAAACGTGAAACTCAAAATTATGCTAATTAAATAGAAAGAAAAACAGCAGAAGAAGAGTAAAAGTAATAATGTTAAAAGAAAAATATACAATAGCAATAAAATAGATATGAAACGATAAGAAAAAAAATAAAAATGAAGTAAAGTAAAGTAAAGTTAAAAAAGAAAAAAGTTAAAGTAAACTGAAGAACTGTTTGACCTGTGTAGAAAGGAATTATCCGGATGGAAATCGATTATCGCATTCCGAGTGGGATGGTGACTTGAATTTATATAACCCTCCCCGTTCGGAAAAGTTCTTTTTTCTTTCATACGACTATAAGGGCTTGGGACACGGGGTTTAGGGGTAGGGTGGGGATGACAGGGGGATCGAGGACGAGAACGATCAAGTACGAGTGTACTTTTTCCGTCAGGAGCCAACAAATCTCTTCCGCGCCGTTAAACGTTCGCCGTAAGTTGGATGAAATTAAGTTCGGATTTAATTTAATTAGAACTGGTGCGAATACTATGGAATGAGGAACAGGAAGAAGAAGAAGATGAAGAAGAAGAAGAAGAAGAAGAACGAGCAGGAAAAGGAGAAGTGGGAGGTGGAGGAGGAGGTTGAATTGAAGCTGGGATGTTGAGAAAAAAAAAACAGAAAAAGCTTCTAGGTACAAATTTTTCTCACTTCAGTCTGTCGAACCTGTTACTAACACCAACACCACCCTACTGTCTTCCTTTTATTTTCGTTGTCCACGTATACAAAGAGTGTGAGAGAAAGAAAGAAAGAGAGGACACGTCCAACTTCAGAATATTGGATTTTTGTCGTCTCCTCTTTCTAACTAACACCTTACCCTTTAGTCCTACCCCTACACCACTACCTATCCCTACACCACCACCTACCCCTATTTTCCAGCTCGTCCTTCGTCCTGTCTTGCGTTCCTTTCCCCCATTCTACTTGGGTTCCTTAATCAAACGGAAATTACTCGAGCGAAGTTGTCTCCGGATACTCGAAGCTCCAAAGATGAGAAAGAGAGAGAGAGAGAGAGGGAGAGGGAGGAGAGGGAGAGGGAAAGTGTGAGAGGATTCGTTCGCGAACCATTTCGAGAAAAAGTTTAAATCGGAATGCGCTAAATCGAATCACGTTCGGCGGCAAAGTGCGTCGTCGGTTGTGTTCTCTGACCCGGTCGACCTTATTCTATCCCTTCCTTTTATTTTTTACATCCCTCTCAAACCCCTTTTGCCCCGTTCCAATTCAACCAACCGAACCCCTCATTGAATACTAGTAGTATCGTTATGGGTTTTGGAAGAAACTTCGTGATACATACCCACCCACACACCCACTCATCCCCCTTTTATAATCTAACCTCGAGTCGTTCATCCGAAAAGTGTTGGTTTCAGTTTTGTTTTGGTTTTTCTTTTTTTTTGTTTTCTAATAGACTCCTAACCAAAGTAAGGCGAGAATTTAATTTTCTTTTTTTTAGTTTCTCATTCGTTGGTAAATTATTAGAAATATATATTTTTTTTTAAATAATTTGGATTTTTTTTGGAAATTGTTTGTTATCTGTTTTTTTTTCATTTTACTTTTTTTTTTTCTAATAGACTCATAACCAAAGTAACGTGAGAATTTAATTTACTTTTTTTTAGTTTCTCTTTCGTTGGTAAATTATTAGAAATATATTTTTTTTTTGTTAAATAATTTTAATTTTTTTTTTGAAATTGTTTGTTATCTGTTTTTTTTCATTTTACTTTTTTTTTTTTTCTAATAGACTCCTAACCAAAGTAACGCGAGAATTTAATTTACTTTTTTTTAGTTTCTTTTTCGTTGGTAAATTATTAGAAATATATTTTTTTTTTGTTAAATAATTTGGATTTTTTTTGGAAATTGTTTTTGTTTATTTTACTTTTTTTGTAGTTTCTCATTCGTTGGTAAATTATTATAAATATTTTTTTTTTTTTTTTGGAAATTGTTTGTTATCTGTTTGTGTTTTTTTTTTCTCTTTTTTTTCTTTATTTGTCCTAAAATTAAGCGAATGATATTTTGTAGAATTTTTGAAGGAATTTCTTTATCAAACGGGGGGTGGGAGGGAGGGGGGTAGGAAGTAGGATAGAAAGGAAAGATTAGTGAAGAATTTTTAATTTCCTTTACGTCAGTAAGAGACTGACTCATTTTCCAAAGGGAAAATTTAGCTCCGAAGATAATCGTAAAACTTACGACCAAGAACATTTTCTATTTCGTTCGACGTGTTTGCAGTTCAGAGACTTGGTTCACGCCGTTCGAATGGGAATGGAGGAGGGGATGGGGAATCGTTTCGATGCCTGACTTTCTCTCAGTTAAGTTTATTTCCACCAGTAAAACCATCTAACAGATTATTTTTTCCTTTTTTCTTCTTCTTCTTTTCTTTTTTTTTTTTCATTTCTAATCCAAGTAAATATATTATATATATATATATATATATATTAGGGTGGTCCTTAACAGGGATGTTTTCAAATTTTTTGGCTCCCAGGGGCTCAAAAGCTTCAAAATCTATAAAAAAAAATTCTCTGAAAATTTGAGCTTTTAATATCAACTCTAAGATAGTCCGCATTCTAACCTAAGTTTCTTATGGAAATAATATGAGAGAAATTTCCTTCGCTATTTAGAATTTTATTATTCAGGAATAAATGGATCTATCATGATGAATCATACATATTTTTATGGAGAATTTAACGCTCTACAAAAAAGGTCTCATATAATTTTTCGCTAAATCTATTAATTTACAAGTTATTCGAGCTTAAAGTTTAATTTTTAAGGTAACTATTAATATCATTAAGTATGATTATTAAGTAAATAATTATATATTAAAAATATATTAAATATTTCTTGTAAAATTTGTATTTATGATGAAAATAAGGAAATATAATGTTAACCGTAGAATTGTGATTAATATATGTGATTTTTAAATAAATTAAACATATAGTTATTTAATTTTCAAGATAATAAAATAAAAGAACGAATGAAATATGATACCATTTGGATACTTAGCTTCAATCAATTTTCATATTTTTCATTATTGTAGATTTTCATATCAGTATCAGCATAATATTGCTTGTATTCTGATAAGAATTGAATTATAAATTGTTGTTGTTCTGGATCCTTGCTTAGTATACTATGTTATTTTTCAATTAGTTTCTCTGCACGCTCAGCGATATCATTAACAACTTTCAAATGTTTTACCAATAGCAAACCCTTCTGGTAATCTTCATTTCGACACCACTCAGATGGATTTAAATTTAAAAAATCTGTATCATCAAATATATATATATTTTCTTTTTCTGTAAAGAAAAGAAAATGAAAGGAAAACTAAAAAAAAAAAAGGACCAACAAATTGCATCGTTGAATCTTAAACGAAATTTGTTTCAATTAAGAGTTTCCCTGAACGTTGTCGCTTAAATCTGTTTTAGTCCCTTTCTTCCTTTTTTCTTTTTTATTTTTTTTTTTTTGGAACACTGGGTTAAGGATCTCGCAGATCTGGTTGAAAACAAACAAATTATACTACATCATCAAGAAAGTAGAACATGCCGCCACCTATGCAACCATAGGTGGGTAATGGGAAAGAAAACAAACAAAAAAAAATATAAAAAAAGAAACACGAAATAATAATAATAATAATAAAAAAAAAAGAAGGAAATAGAAAGAACGGAGTTTATTATTTCATGGCACGCTGAATAAAACGCGAAAGAAAAGGTGAAAAAGTTGACGAGTTTTCGGTGAAAGATGGAAGGGTAAGAGGGGGGAGGGAACAAAGTTAGTACACCCCTGTCCCTTCGTTCCTTCTACAATACTTTTCTATTCCCTATTTTCTATTCCTAGCATAACACACACACACACACACACACACACACACATGTTCGCTTCTGATGCCTCTTTAAAGGAAGCATCAAGGTAACTTAAACCTTTTTTTTCTTCGTTCCTTGGTTCATTTAAAAAAAAAAAAAATGAAGAAGAAACAAAAAAGGAGAAAATAGAAACCATGCACACCTTAGTTCACCCCATGGGACAAATAATCATTTCCCATTTCGGGAATGAATCTCGCGTAACCTTGAATAAGTGATCCATCACCCTCTCGAGGATATTTTCTTTAAAACGATGCATAGGTATGATAGTAGTAGTAGTAGTAGTAGTAGTAGTAGTAGTGGTAGTAATAGTAATAGTGTATAGGTATATGGGATAAGAGTTAAGTGTTTGGTGCTATGAACGTCATCTGCTAGCAACCTCCTATGGATTTTTATTTCACCTAAATTCCATGAAAAAGAAGAAGAAGAAGAAAAAGAAAAAAATAAAAAAATAGAAAAGAAAGAAAGCAACAAAAAAATTCAAACGACGTCGTAGAAAAAGAAAAAAAAGAGAGAGAGAGATAAAGAGTGAGAGAGAGAGAGAGAGAGAGAGAGAGAGAGAGAGAGAGAGGGATGATAAGAGAACGATAAGATATAAGAAAAAAAAAAAAAAAGAAAAAAATGATAATAATAAGAAAGAACTCTCGAGACACACCCATACACACACGAATACACATAAAAGATTATTATATACACGTAAGAGAAAGAAAGAGAGAGAGAGAGAGAGAGAGAGAGAGAGAGAGAATAAAATGTAAGCTCGCGAAGATCGCTATCGTCAGTTTTAAGGGTGAAAAAAGGAAAACTGTAGGGTTGGGGGGGGGTGGGGGGTTGAGAAGAAAGACGACTTACGTACTTTAGTTGAAGAAGATGTTATTATCTAGTAGAAGATACGACACTGTACGACGTAAACGATATAATATGCGATTGTATGGTGTTCTCGACCACCCATACAACTACTCACTCCCCCCTCCCTACTCCCACCCTTCTCCCAGGCACCTATCCTATTCTTTGTCATCTAAGGATGCACTGAAAACGTTGCTAGAGTCTTAGTCGTTGCATCTAGATGCGTGTGCATTTTAGGATATAGGTATGTTTTTTCGCACCTGATGCCTCGTCATATTCTCGAGTGTAAAATACGTCTTTGTTAAATGACACGGGTAACACCTATATCGTCATGAAATTTTCTTTTTTTTTTCTTAGTTTTATGTTAACTGCTACGTTGCATCGAATTATTATTATTATTGTTATTGTTATTGTTATTATTGTTATTGCCAGGATGCAACGATCTTGAAGTGAATGAGATTTCGTTTTAATTTGATTTAAGTAGAATACGAGGAAAAATATTTATTTGATTTAAATACTCTAATAATAATTTATCTCGAATTAGATAATAATTTAATTTATTCTATTGTTATAATAATTGTTATGATGAGATAATAATAGTATTGGTTTGGCAATTAAGTGATTGCGGATTTTATCGATAGACAAATTATATTTAATTTAGATTGTTTGATAGTAAAGATATGAAATTTTATAAACGTTTAATTGTGACACTTCCTAAACGATGGTAAAAGGTCATCGACAAAAACGGAGAGTATCTAATTGAATAAAGTTATATTTATCAGAAAATAATTTTGAATTTTTCTTCTTATATTTATAATCCGCAATTACTTAGTTGCTAACACAATAATTGAATCGAGAGGTTAGAATAAATATTAATATTCGTTTGTAGGGAAGAATATATTTATTTAATTTTGATAGAAGCAATAATTTATCAAATTAGACGATAGTCTAATTTATTCTACGCTTATAATAATCACTATAATAATAATAATAATAATAATTGAATTGAGGTTATAGAATAAATATTTATATTCGTCTGTAGAAAGTAGATATTTATTTTACTTAAATATCAATAATAATTTATCTAATTAGACGATAGTCTAATTTATTCTACTGTTATAATAATCACAATGATAATAATAATAATAATTGAATTGAGGTTAGAATAAATATTAATATTCGTTAGTAAGTAGATATTTATTTGATTTAAATAGCAATAATAATTTATCGAATTAGACGATAGTTTAATTTATTCTATAGTTATATAATCACTATAATAATAATAATAATAATTGAATTAAGGTTAGAATAAATATTACTATTCATTTGTAGAGAAGTAGATGTTTATTTGACTTAAATACCAATAATATAATTTATCTAATTAGACGATAGTTTAATTTATTCTATAATTATAATAATTACTATAATAATAATAATAATAGTAATAATTGATTTAAGGTTAGAATAAATATTAATATTCATTTGTAGAGAAATAGATGTTTATTTGACTTAAATACCAATAATATAATTTATCTAATTAGACGATAGTCTAATTTATTCTATAGTTATAATAATCATGATGATATTAATAATAATTGAATAGAGGTTAGAATAAATATTAATATTCATTTGTACAACTCTAAAGTTGTAGATTTGTAGATCGTTATCACAATGATGATAATAATTATTAAATTAACAGTTAGAATAAATATTAATATTTGTTTATGAATAATAAACACATAATAGATGGATATTCGTACATATTTATCTACATATAGCATTTCTCATTGCACTTAGGAATATTATTGGTATTTACCAAGAAGGAAATGCTTACACAAGACACGTTACAATGAAGGATGAAAGAGAATGAAAGAGAGAGAATGAGAGAGAGTATCTGAAATAGCCGAGAATCTCTCGAGACGGTCTCATCCCTTCTCGTGAGGGGAAATCTTTCGGTATGACGCGTTATACGAAAGCCTGTTAGAGCAATAGATAGATAGATAGATAGATAGATAGATAGAATGAGAGAGAAATAGAGAAATAGAGAGAGAGAGAGAGAGAGTGAGAGAAAGAGAAAGGAAGGATGACGCGGAGAAATGCGGGACAAGGTGATTCGGATTTAATTAAGTTTGCCATAGGCAATTTGGCAAGACGCTTCGGTCCGCATTATAGAAGCTTCGGTTAATCGGATGAAGTATACTACGGGTGGTGTGCTTTTAGAATGACGAACGATAGAATCTACGATATTAGATATACTTTCGAAGGATAGTTTTTCTATCAAAACAGTTAAACAATATTTTTATAATAGTTTTGTTTTATTAAATATAAAATGAACAAATTATCACGATGCAAATGAAATACGAAACAAAGTTTTTTCTTCTTTAAACCAGTCTCCCCTCTTACCCCATGAATTTACGCGACATTATTTTTTTTACGTTAGAGACGGTATTTTTGTTTTATTTTATATATATATATATAATTTAATATTAATTTTATATATATATATGAGCCGTTTATTTTGAAAGTGGCCTAACTCCATTTGTCAATTATTTTCGATTACGCATGATTACATCTACAACTTCAAATTATCTATCAATACAGCATTTAAGATTACTTATATTCCGAGTAAATACGGTAATTCTGGACACATAAGTTTTCAGAATTAGTTGAATAACTGAGCCGTTTATTTTAAAAGTAGCCTAAGTCCATTTACACTTAAATTACTGCTACTTCAGTAGCATATTATAAACGCAATATAACAAAAGCGTTAATAATAATTTACTGTCTGTCCCCCGAGATTATTACAATATTATTGAAAAGTGTCGGAAAGGTAATAACTTTATTGTACATGAAATGAAACAAGAAGATTTTGAATCAACAAAATTATTAGAAGACGCAATTTTTTAAAGGGTAAAGAATTCTAACGGAGAACCAATAAACTGGTTTAAAATATGTTGGATGCGTTTTGTCAAAAATGAACCGTATCAAATTTTTTATAAGACATCAATGAATGAGAACGAAAATCTTAAAATCCTGAATTTATTACCACGTCAGGGTAGACCAAGAAAGTTCGAAAATATTGTATTGACATCACTGTATAAAAATATCAGACAAATTACAACCGCAAAATTCAAGGATATAATTGACTTATTACGATATATACTACCGGAACATCATGATTTATTTAAATCCCTTTCACATACACAAAATGTAGATGAGTAGAAAATTGTTTTGTAATTTATGTTTGTAAAAAATGTTTTCAATCCATTAATTTATGTTTTTAAAGTGTTATAAAGATATGTAAAATAAAATGAGTATTGTTTTTTTTCAATTTGAAGCATCTTTAATTATGTTGAATGGACTTCGGTTCCTTCAAATATTATAACGAGTCTGGTTGTTAATTTTGAAAGTGACCTAACTCCATTCTTGGTAAGAAAACGCATATTATTCACTTAATAATTGCCATTATTTTAATGAGAACTGTAAATTTAATACCTTTAGATACACTTAAGCAGCATAACTCATTGGTATTCTGTACGTATATTTTTAATTGCGTTGAAATACAAAACCTTAAATATCTCGATTTTAAGATAAATGGACTTAGACCACTTTCAAAATAAACGGCTCACATATATATATATGTGTAAATATTAGAACGCTATTTATGTGAATATTATTATTATTATTTTTGTTTTTTTTCATAGGATTGATATCGATTTACACGCGATCTGAATTTAAACAGATTATTAGAAATTATAAGTAACAACATTTTGAAAAACCGATAAGATAACTCGTGGTACTTGTTTATTAAAAACTGATTACGATTATTCGACGATGTTATATATAACGTATCGGTTTTATATTATTATACTTGTATAACGAAGCATCGATTTTCAGCAATATTTTATTTAACATTCATACGAACACAACAACGATTTATTTATCAGTATCCAATAAGTAAGCAACCTTTTTTCAACCATACTTGTTTTTAGATTTATAATTTATATTGTAATTTTAACCCAGAAATTTGTGTTTAATTTAGTTACACAAATTATACGAAATGATATTTATATTAAATGGTATTAACGATAATAATGAAACTAAATATAGAAAAATTTCAAACGATGAAGATGAATTTATATCGATCAGCACTTTGTATTTTACAACAACGTGTGAGATTCGTGGTACTTTAATTGTACCAAACGTAAACAACACGAGTCAGACTCGTGGTTCAGTTGTATTCGATATTTTCTTACTTTAATTATCTATCATTTTTCCTCACGTTCACAGATTTATCTTTATAATTCCATAAAAAAAAATGAATCATATGAGTAAAACAGAAAATCTAATATTGATGATAATAATTTCAAGGAATTCAAAAGAAAAAGTTTAATTGTTTCAAACTAAAGTATAAACGAATTACAACGAATAATAAAATTTACTTGAATTATCTAAAATTTCATAATAATTATTACCTTCTTATAAACAATATATAAAAATAAATATAAAATATCACACCATTCATTTCCAATATAATATATTTTATCCCATTTACTTAAAAAAAATAGATTAACATGATTTTGATTCTACTTAATTCATAATTATAATTTAAACAAACATCAGATAATGTTTTATACAAACGTTATCTCATTTAAATAATATCTAACGTATGTCATAACGAGAAACGTTGGCAAGTATCTTGAAATCATAAGACCCAAAAGAAAAACTTTTCAAATCTAAAACAAAACAAAACAAAACCAAACAAAAAATGATATGGAAAGCTCTGTCCTTCTATTTTTCTCGGTTCACAGTTGAAACCAGCAGCAGCCGTAACACAACACCAACACCAACACCAACACCAGTACCACCAACAGAACCAGCAGCAGCAGCAGCAGCAACCAGGCACCTAAACGCGAGTATTTGACTTTCAAATGGCAGGAACCGAGTGGTATGGGTCGAACGGCAGAAGGGCAACGAGGCAGGAACGACGTCGGCTGTGGTCCGTTATAATCGAGCGTTTTGGCCGTTTCGAGAAGTGAACGAACGAGAAAGAGAAATATAGAAGAAGAGAGAGTGAGAGAGAGAGAGAGAGAGAGAGAGAGAATGCAATTGCATTGAGGCTGACGAATAGCCACACTTGGTTCGGACTAAAACGATAACTCGATTCATCGTGGCCCAGCTACTAGGATGGGAAGGATTGTTCGTTGATGTGGAAAAACTGGTTGGTGTCTTCGTTAAATACCCGCTAAAGCCCCGTTTCTCGAGCAACAACCCAGTTTTCAAAAAACAGGGTCAAAGGGTAATTTAGTTAACGTTACGAGAAAGAAAAATAAAATACAAAAGAAATACATTATTTTTCTTCTAACTACACAATATTTAGGATTTCTTTTGAAGACTTTGACTGCTGGGTTTGGTAAAAATTGTCATAGTGATTTATCGACGCATATATGTGTTTTTGTAAAATAATGTATAATGTTCTTTTGCATATCGATTATTCTATTGATTTTTTATTATTATATATTATTAGAATTTTTGATTATGTATTAAACTCTTAACCTACAATTTACGTTCGACAATTTTTATTTTATTTTATATTTTATTTTTATTTATATTATATTTGTTATATTTATTATATTAAATTTTGACAAATATTTTTAATTTTAAGAGGACTCGCCACTAATATTTATATCTGACCCGATGATCGTACTACGGGCTATGCCCGTAGTTGTAGGTTAAGGGGTTAATATGAATCAATGGGAAAAACAGTAGAACTAATAATATACTATTCTGTCACAAATTGTTAAATAAAACTGTTAAATTATATATATATATATATATCCAGCACGAGAATAAGACTATAAGTTATTAATTGAACATTGCTACCTATAAAAAGTCAGATTCAATTATCTTGTTAATGTTTGATAATTCTAAATATAATTGACCTCTTCCAGAGGGAGTATTTCTCGAAGATAAGAAAAAAAGAAAGAATGAAAGAAAGGAAATAAGGTTATCTTTTAAAATTAATAATCCATATAATATCTCGACCTCCGGAATATTTTTATTCTTTTATTTTTATTTTTTTTATTGTCAATCCGGATACATCTAATTATTAACGAAGATACTTGAATAGAAGAGATTCTTTGCTTTAAATACGTATCGATGATGTATCTTATAATATTCCATTATAATACACATATATATATATATATACATGTAAATTGTATTAAGTTAACGTTTCGATTGTCTTCATTTGCGTCTTATTATTTAAAACGTCCAATGGGAGAGAAAATTAATAGAGCGACAGTAGAACGAGGATCGAGGATTAAATTACGATCTATAGGAGAATATTCTACGGGGACTTAATGGATATTCTGGATATCGACGCGTCAACCTAAATTATGTATACTTCCAACGTAAATTAGATAATCCTATGAAAATTCTATTTTAAACAGATGGCCCTTTAGATTCTAAATTATTGTCTTTTATTTAATGTTATTTCCTATAGATAAAGTTTTAACGAATAAATGATTCATCTTTTCCGATAAACTTTCTCTAAATAACGATCGTTTGATAATTGATTGAAAACATAAGGGAGAATGACTCTCTTGTTAAATAAATAAATAAATAAATAATAAAAAAAAAAGAATAAAAAAAAAGAAAAAGGAAAATTATCTCTCACGGATCATCTCGCCGAACGTGAATTAGATTAAACGAGAAAGGTTACACCCTAGTGCGCATATCTACGTGTATGTGTGTGTGTTTGCGAGGGGCCGAGTACCCACGGCACCTTTTTAATTTTGCAACCGAACGAACGGCGATAATGTAATTAGCTACACGCGAGAATCTGTTTATCGCGTACTAACAATGCACCCGGGCCCTGTCGTATAAATTACAATAAAGCTAGAGCATGATTTTCCACGTGGAATATGTTCTCTGATACGCGTTACGGCACTTCATTAATGGAAGCTTCGATGTTACACTCTCTGATGTTACCACGGCGAATGCGAAAGTTTCATGCAAAATTACGAACAAAAAGAACTAAATCGATGATACCTTTCATTCCCAATAAAAAATGAAAAGAGAAGGGGGAAAAGGTTCATCTATTATATATATGTGTGTGTGTGTGTGTGTGTGTATAAGTTAATATAGAACGTTCAGTACGTTTTGTTTCATTTTGTTTTGTTTTTTTGGTTTCTTTTAAAGCAACCGATCGTTGGAAGAAAAAAAACATTTGATAAGGAGTGCACAACCGAGATCGGAAAATTTTTCTGAACGACCAATGAGAAGGAAGCGCGCGAAATTACAAAAACGATCGTATTTCATAGAGATTCGAGAAGATTGCGGAGAAGAAGATAGGAAAGGGAAGCTTTAATTTATACGAATGTCGGGAAAATTGAAATCGCGTATAAATATTTTATTTCTTCTTCTTCATCTTCCTTTTATTCATCATTTTGTTTTTCTTCATCTTCTTTATTCCCTTTTTAAAAGAAAATTCATGATCATCGACGGAGTACGCGTTTTATTTTTGATTGGTTTTTATTCTTTTTCCTTTTTTCCAATTTTTCTCACGCGTTCTTTCGCATAATTTAAAGGAACAATGAAAATATTTTACTCACAGGTCAAATTAGGAGAATAAAATTCGGTTTTAATAATGTTGATACGATCATACATCTCTTTGGTTATCCCTATATTGTTGCATGTCAGATATTTGTAGGTTAGGAAAAAAAATCAAAAGAAATGTAATGTAGAAGCGAGTTTAACCGAATAATAAAGTCAAATTCTAAATTATATTAAACAAAAAAAAAAATATCAGTAATAAAAAGTAAAATTAGGAGAATAAAATTTGATTTTAACAATGTTGATACGATCATACGTCTATTTAGTAATTCCTATATTGTTACATGTACAATATTTGTAGGTTAGGAAAAAAAATCAAAAGAAATGTATTGTAGAAACGAGTTTAACCGAATAATAAAGTCAAATTATAAATTATATTAAATTATAAAAAATATTAATAATAAAAAATTTAATTAGGAGGATAAAATTTAATTTTAACAATGTTGATACGATCGTACGTCTCATTGGTAATTCCTATATCGTTGCATGTCAAATATTTGTAGATTAGGACAAAAAAATCAAAAGAAATGTATTGTAGAAGCGAGTTTAACCGAATAATTTAGTCAAATTAAAAATTATATTATTAAATTATACAAAATATTAATAATAAAAAGTCAAATTAGGAGAATAAAATTTGATTTTAACAATGCTGATACGATCATACGTCTTTTTTTTAATTTCTATATCGTTGCATGTCAGATATTTGTAAGTTAGGAGAAAAAATAAAAAGAAATGTATTGTAGAAGCGAGTTTAACCGAATAATTTAGCCAAATTAAAAATTATATTATTAAATTATACAAAATATTAATAATAAAAAGTCAAATTAGGAGAATAAAATTTGATTTTAACAATGCTGATACGATCATACGTCTTTTTTGTAATTTCTATATCGTTGCATGTCAGATATTTGTAGGTTTGGAAAAAAAATAAAAAGAAATGTATTGTAGAAGCGAGTTTAATCGAATAATAACGTCAAATTATAAATTATATTAAATAATAAAGAAAATATCAGTAATGAAAAGCAAAATTAGGAGAATAAAATTTAATTTTAACAATGTTGATACGATCGTACGTCTCTTTGGTATTTCCTATATCGTTGCATGTCAAATATTTGTAGAATAGGACAAAAAAATCAAAAGAAATGTATTGTAGAATAAGTTAGTTTACCGAATAATAAAGTCAAATTATAAATTATATTATTAAATTATACAAAATATTAATAATAAAAAGTCAAATTAGGAGAATAAAATTTAATTTTAACAGTGTTGATACTATCGTACGTCTCATTGGTAATTCCTATATCGTTGCATGTCAAATATTTGTAGGTTAGGAAAAAAAATCAAAAGAAATGTATTGTAGAAGCGGGTTTAACCGAATAATAAAGTCAAATTATAAATTATATTAAATTATAAAAAATATTAATAATAAAAAGTAAAATTAGGAGAATAAAATTTGATTTTACCAATGTTGATACGATCGTACGTCTCTTTGGTTATTCCTATATCGGTGCATGTCAAATATTTGTAGGTTAGGAAAAAAAATCAAAAGAAATGTATTGTAGTAGCGGGTTTAACCGAATTATAAAGTCAAATTATAAATTATATTAAATTATAAAAAATATTAATAATAAAAAGTAAAATTAGGAGAATAAAATTTAATTTTACCAATGTTGATATGATCGTACGTCTCTTTGGTAATTCCTATATCGTTGCATGTCAAATATTTGTAGGTTAGGAAAAAAATATAAAGAAAAGTATTGTAGAATAAGTTAGTTTAACCGAATAATAAAGTCAAATTATAAATTATATTAAATAATAAAAAAAATATCAGTAATAAAAAGTAGAATTAGGAGAAAAAAATTTAATTTTAACAATGTTGATACGATCGTACGTCTCTTTGGTTATTCCTATATCGTTGCATGTCAGATATTTGTAGGTTAGGAAAGAAAAATCAAAAGAAAAGTATTGTAGAATAAGTTAGTTTAACCGAATAATAAAGCGAGTGAATTTTAATATTCATGACGACTCATTAGCATCGACTACTCGGGACCGAGGCCATTCGTTCGTTCATTCGTTCGTTCGTTACGTCAGATGCAGATTGATACACGTTAAATTTTCGATCGATCGAATAACCATTACGCGCGATTAGTGCGGCATTCCTATAACAGATGCAATTAATCTGCCAGCAACTATTAATCCATTAGCATGCCTAGCAACGAAAGCTTCCAAATGTTTTAGTTAATTCCTACTCGTAGCTAGTTATATCTATTTATATGTATGGGTATGGGTATAAACCTAACCTAAATCTACAACTAAATTCGTTAACGGGTTTGTAACAACGATTTTTTCTCGAAAAATTCTAATGAAATTACCCGTAACTAATAAGAACTTTAACTTATGTTTATTTAATTTAAAAAATATTGTTTATATTTTAGATTAATCAATGTAATATTATTTGAATTATATTATAACCTAACCTAAGTCTACAATTAAATTCGTTAAAGGATTGGTAACAACGATTTTTTTTCGAAAAATTCAAATGAAATTACCCGTAACTAATAAGAAATTTAACTTATGATATATATGTTAATTTAGTTTAAAAAAATATTGTTTATATTTTAGAATAATCAATGTGTAATAATATTTGAATTATATTATAACCTAACCTAAGTCTACAATTAAACTCGTTAAAGGATTGGTAACAACGATTTTTTCTCGAAAAATTCAAATAAAATTACCCGTAACTAATAAGAAATATAACTTATGATATATATGTTAATTTAGTTTAAAAAAATATTGTTCATATTTTAGATTAATCAATGTAATATTATTTGAATTATATTATAACTTACCTAAGTCTACAACTAAATTCGTTAAAGGATTGGTAACAACGATTTTTTTTCGAAAAATTCTAATGAAATTACCCGTAACTAATAAGAAATTTAACTTATGATATATATGTTAATTTAGTTTTAAAAAATATTGTTTATATTTTAGATTAATAAATGTGTAATATTATTTGAATTATATTACAACCTAACCTAACTCTACAATTAAATTCCTTAAAGGGATTTTTATCGAAAAATTTACTTTTTAAAATATTGCTTATTTTTCAGAACAATTAATGTAATACTATTTTAATTATATTGTATGTCAATTTGATAAATATAATTTTGAAATAAAATTAATCGAATAATAATATGTATATGTGAGCATAGAAGCCTATAAAGTTTTTGAAAATGATCCTCTTTTTGAGTATTCTGTTGAAAGCATTTGATTTTTCAAATCTTAAAGTATATTTTAAAAGAAAACGAAACGACAAATCGATATTTTAAGAAAGTTTACACAGGTGTTACCTCTTAAGTAATTTTTTCAACCTTTCGGATTAAACGAGTTTACTATAAATATCTATCCTTTCATTAGGCTACCGCGTTGCTGACGTTGTTGGTGTTGTTGTTGTATTAAAAGAGACTTTAAAGATCGGTTTATTCACTCTTCACCTCTTTTGTATTACTTCCTGTATCTAGTACCTTTTGAGGGAAAGCAATACGTACTTCGTGACAAGTATCATCGATGATCATAAACAAGCATCTTTATTCTACTCGAGTGCACCCGAACGATCTATAATATCAGTGATGGAAATAATTTTCTTTCATAGAATAGTTACACCAATCCAGCTAAATTTTCATCATACAAAATCATACAAAATGTAATTTTAAACAAATAATTCGATACAATAATTCGTGAACAATGTATTAATAAATAAAATCCAATGATAAATTTTCCATAGAAAAAGAAAAAAAAACCATATAAATCTATTTAAAAAGATCCAGGTTAACTTAAAAAGTTCAATACGTTTTCACTCAGGTGAAAAATATTTTTTATGGCATATAAGTTTTGTATATAACATTTTTCTATATTATAATAACAAATAACGAAGAGAAATATTGAAGTATAAAACAATTACTGTATCACTCTGTATATATATATATATCGTTAAAAAATTCAATAAAATAATCAATTGAAATTAAAGTGAAAAATAAATGTTTACTACGAAGAATCAAATGAATAACCTACAAAGTATCAATTATAAAATATCAATTGATACTTTATTCATCATTTCTAAAAAATAAATTAACGTTTCTCGATTATTATATTTATCCTCTATGGAAAAATTGATTTCTTAAGGGGTTACATGGGTTTACACCGGGAAAAAATAGCATATTTTCAACAATTTTTTTTTCTGTATAAAAAATGCAATTCTTATTCAAACTTTTTATAGTATTTAAGATACATATTTAAAGAACATTTTCTGAATTTTTGGTTGAAAAATATTTTAAACTCAGCCATTGCGACGTCATTTCCGGTGACCCCACCAAAAAAAGTGTTTTCGCGTTGACAGCAGAACTTATAAACGGTGGGGGTTTTTCTGTTGAAAAAATAGGATCTTTTAGTGAATACTTAAAACTAGAAACTGGACGTAGGAAAAAGAAAAAAATTGAAATTTGGATTTTTGGCAACGTTTTTAGCAAGAACATTCAAATTTCGCTACAATTTGCACCACATTTTGGTTTCTTAAAATTCGATTTTATGAAAAAAACGAAAATCCTTCGTCCAAGTCCTTGTCAATAGTATCACGAAGACGTGTAGCAAATTTCATGAAAATCGGTTAAATAGTTTTCGAGAAATCTTGACAACCGACTTTAAAAAAAGCGTTTTGAGAAAAACGCGTTTAAAGATTTGAGTGCTGGTATAAGAGCCATTAAAGAGTGGAACTTCCCAGGGCTCTATCTTTAAAACTACTACTCCTATCGACTTCAAAATTGAATACAATATTCTAGATGAGTCGTAGAATTGAAAAAAAATAAAAAAAAAAAAAATTTTTTTGAAAGTCCCAAACCCATGTAACCCCTTAATTGAAAAACAAATGTCGTATTAACGATCAAATTTTAGAATGAAAGTAAGGTTATGTTTTGAGATAACCTATTTGAAAAACGTTATCAAAAGGTTTGCCATTAATTATTATCGAAATTTGAACGATAGGTAAATACAAATGAAAAAAGGTAGGTAAAGAAAACGGATAATATGCTTCATTAATGCGTCATGAAAAGGATTTAAATAACTGTACTCTCTTGTTTCGATCGAATGAACTTTCCCCCCACCCTCCCACCCTTATACCCTTGCGCGCGCGCGCGCGCTCACAAACTTTATTACTCGTTTAAGAGAAGTAGTAACGGATAACGACACCGTGTACACCGATAAGCACGCAAAAGCAATTAGAATTGCAATTATACCGTAACGAAACTAGACAAAAACACGCCTTGGCCTAAGAAAGTCGCTAGTCACGTTTTCCTTCTTCGAAACGCGTTGTTGTTCTACCCCATCGCTAAATTAATTAGAGAAGAACGAGATAACCAAGACTGAACAAAACGAAAGAAGCAGAAGAAGATGAAGAAGATGAAGATGATGAAAAGAAAAAAAAAAGATCATCATCACGAGTGTCTTCTAGCTAGCGTTCGTCAGTGAAACGAAATCAAAACAAAGTGGTATATGAAAGAGACTGAAGATAAAAAGGGAGAAAGAAAAGAAAAAAAAACAACAACAACCTAGTTTCCTTTTTTTCATTTCCCTTTTCTTTTTTTTTTTCTTCTTTTTTTTTCCCAAGAGGAAACTTTAGTTGCGTACGAGTATATAATAATAATAATAATAATAATAATAATAATAATAATAATAATAATAATGTATAAAAATGTGTACGCAAATTCATCTTTCTATTTCTTTTTCTCTCTTTCTCTTATGTTTGCGCACGAAACCATGAAAGAACGAAAGAAAGAAAGAAAGAAAGAAAGAAATGAAAGAGAAAAGGCTGAATATTATTCTTCGTTTCGTGTGAGCTATGAAATCGTAAAAAATTAAAATTACTCGTTTCGTGTAATGTCGTGTTTGTGCGCAACGTTATTATACACGTTGAAAGAAATAAAGAAATAAAGAATGAAAGAAACAAATAGAAAGATAAAGATAAAATGAGAAAAAATTTATAGAACGTGGTGGGGGTAGGAGAAATAAACGAGGAAGAAAGAAGAAAGAAAAAAAGAAAAACAAAAGAAAAAGACAAAAAAAGGAGATTCATCCTAAACTAGTTGCTTCCGGAAACAAAAAAAAAAGAAGGAGAATTTTTATATACGCGTGTTGGGAAAGGAAATAGAAAAGAAAGGGATGAAGGTTAACAAGAGAAAGAGAAAGACCGAAAAGAGAAAGAAAGTAAGAGAGAGAGAGAAAGAAAGAGAAAACTGACGAGAGACTGTTTGACGTAAAACGTTTGAAAATTCGCGAAGGCAAAATAACCGGAACCGAGGTTACGTGCCTTCAGTACAAATAGACAGACACGCGTTCTAATCTTAACGGCGAAAACAAGCCCGTCTCGTTTCGCTCTTTTCCATTTATTTTATAATCCCGAAGTAAGGTCTTCCCATCCGCGGTTTATTTTCCTTATTCCACTGTGTTCCTTTCTTTTTTTTTCTTCTTCTTTTTATTTCTTTTTTTTATTTTTTATTTTGTTTCCTTCTCTCTTCCTCACTCTCTCTCTCTCTCTCTCTCTCTCTGTATTTCTATTCTTTTTCTTCTTCCTTTTTTCCTTTTGTCTTCCTACACCGTGCTACTAACCTCCACCACCCTCCCCCCCCCCACACCTTAACCCTCTCCTACCGTTCGTACCCTCCTTCAATCTCTTCCATTAAACTTACGAAGAGTTTTATCTTACCAGGAAGAAGGTGCACGATAAATAAAAAGAAAAAGGATAAAAACAAAAATTACGAGAGAAAGAGTGAGAGAGAGAGAGAGAGAAAGAGAAAGAGTGAGTTATATCAAGCTGAAAGATGCAAAAATAAAATAAAAATCTAAAATTAAAATTTAAACATGCAATTAGAAGTAATTAGGGATGTTGAAAATAATCGATATTTTTTCTTGCGAAGAGTAAAAGGAAGAGGAGAAATCTGGGGGGGGAGGGTTATGGTTCAACGTTTGGATTAAATCCAGATTGACGTATTATATAAAATTTAAATAAAAATACAATTAGAAATTATCATAGAAATATTGAAAATAATCGATATTTAGTTTTGCGAAGAGTAAAAGGATGATGAAAAATATAGAGGGGGGGGGGGGGTGAGGGTTCAAAGTTTGGATTAAATCCAGATTGACGTATAATCTAAAATTTAAATAAAAATACAATTAGAAATATTAAAAATAATCGATATTTTGTTTTGCGAAAAGTAAAAAGAAGACGAGAAGTATGGGAGGGGGATTTGGGTTCAACGTTTGAATTAGATCCAGAGATTGATAAATAAAAATACAATTATAGAAACAATTAGAAATATTGAGAATAATCGATATTAAGTTTTGCGAAGAGTAAAAGTAGGACGAGAAATATGGGGGAAGGTAGGAGGGGGAGGGTTCAACATTTGGATTAAATCCAGATTGACGTATTATCTAGAATTTAAATAAAAATACAATTAGAAATGATTATAGAAATATTGAAAATAATCGATATTTTGTGTTTTACGAAGAGTAAAAAGAAAGATGAGAAGTAGGGGGGGGGTATAACGTTTGAATTATATCCAGAGATTGATAAATAAAAATACAATTAGAAACAATTAGAAATATTGAGAATAATCGATACTTAGTTTTGCGAAGAGTAAAAAGAAGATGAGAAGTTAGGGGGAGGGGGGTGAGGGTTCAACTTTTGGATTAAATCCAGATTGACGTATATTATATAAAATTTAAATAAAAATACAATTATAGAAATAATTAAAAATATTGAAAATAATCGATATTTTGTGTTTTACGAAGAGTAAAAGGAAGACGAGAAGTATGGGGGTGGGTGAGGTTACAACGTTTGAATTAGATCCAGAGATTGATAAATAAAAATACAATTAT
>JACGWG010000041.1:1145706-1178697 GCA_023678865.1 Polistes exclamans
TTCTTTGATATTTTTTAAACCTTTGCAAATCGATTTATATCTCAAAATGATATGCTACGCGTAGACAAAAGAATATACTTAAATTTAATATAAAAATCATTAATATCCATTTGCAAAAAGTACAAAAAATATTTACCGAAACTTTTCAAAAAAATTGCAAAGATGCACAATTTACAGTATTGCATTTTCTGACATTTCCTGAACTTTAAATGCTAAATTTATAACTCGATATGGTATTCTACGCGTAGACAAAAGAGTGCACTTTAATTTAATATAAAAATCAATAAAATCCATTTACAGAGAGTATAAAAAATATTTACTCAATATTTGATTACGTGTGATAAGATAAGATGTTTAGGATCAAATTGTATTGTAATATGTTAAGTTTTATTGAAATGTATGACTCTGTAAAAAAGATAATATGTATTGACACGTGAACTTTAAATGATCAAGTTGCTGATGAAGTCCCCAGTAAGGGACGAAACGTACAACTAGTTCAAAATAAATTGTTCATTAGATTTATTAACCGTCCATAATTCCCTTTGAGACCTTTATATTAATAACATATTTTTCGACAAGAATATTGATAATTAAATATAAATAATATTAAAAATGAATACATATTATAGTTGTTGTTCGTTTTCGTATACAATAACAACAAAAAAGGAAGAAAACAGGTTAACAAAAGGTTTTTTCGACGAATAGAAATATAGAAAGAAGATGATAGAAATGATGAACGTGTCATTAATCAATGAAATAAACTTCAATCAAATATAGTTACCGCGAGATAGAGGGGTTTAGGGGGTAGGGTAGGGTAAGGGGGAATTGTGAAACAACAAATATTTGACGGGGCATCTGTTCTTGATCTATCTGTCGAATCGTTACCATATAACACAATATAACGCACACGAGATACACGTATTATTCTGGTTAAAGGTAAACGTGTGTCGATATCAAACGCAATATCGGAGAGGAACACGTGTATAATATACACATGTGTATACATTGTTATGAATGTGTGTATGTGTGGTGTTTAATACGTGCAAGGAAGAAGAATACGCGTGTACGGTTGGTTAATCGAGCTTTAGAAAGCACAACCACCTATCTTCGTTTAAACGTCCAACCTTGTTCAAAGGGTTAGACTTTGTTGAGGCCTTTCGTGTCCTTTTCCTTTTTTCTTTGATCCTCGCCAAGGTCGTTGTTTGGCCGTCCTTCATGCACTGCACCATAATCATTTCGAAATCACTATCAAAAACGTTCTTTCCTTTATATTCCTTTTTTTTTTTTAATTTCACACGACGAATAATTATTTAATTAATTAATTATAATTTTATGAAGAAATATATATATATATATATAAATATATGTGTGTGTGTGTGTGTGTGTATTGTTATACGTGTAGATAGAATCGAAATAGAAAACGCAAGTCTCGACGCATTGAATGTGAAACCTCGACTGACTACGATGCAAACATAGATATGAGAGAGACCTACGTAGAATTTCGCGAAAGCAAAGTTTTCGGCCCCCGCACGAAACGGTCGGCGGCAGCGGCGGCACGCGCGTTTCACATTCGATAATTAAATTAACATGACCATGGAATAAACGTGTGTGCAAATATGTACGACAGTCTTGCCAGGAAAACACAACTACCAACCCGGACTACTAGATTTTCATTTTCATTTGAATATTATTTATTTACCCTTTTTCTTTTTATCTTTCCCTTTTAATTCTGTGTTTTTTTTTTTTTTTCTTTTTTTTATTTTTCTTTTTAACCTCGAGCAACCACCGTGACGATAATTATTTTATCCGTTGTCATCGTCTCGAAAGAAAATAATTACACGACAATTTTCAAATGCCAATTTATATATATAAATAATAATAATAATCGGAATAATTTTTAAAGTTGTAAAACAAACAAAAACAAAAATAATATAATTAATGATAAACTCAAAATTATGTTAAAACAATAATGGGGCAATATTCTACCAGACTGCATCTGTGCACAGTTGTCTAATTAAAAACAAAACAAGAGAAAAATCTTTTTTGAAAGGACGTTAAAGGGATCAGGATAAAGGACGAGGGTTGAAGGGGGAAGGAGGGGGAAGGGAAGGGATAAACGTAGAAACAATTGGAAAACAATTTAGCGGGGAATTAGACAACTTAATGGAGAATCATTCTAAATAGGGTAAAAACACATTTCAGTTGGTACGTCGTATTCATTAACGGACTCGTTTAAACAAATTCATGCTTGTCGTTCGCGCCAGTCGAGAAACGTTGTAAATTGCAGGATCATGGAATGTAACAGAGGGATGTAAAACAGGTTTTGGGGGGGAAAGGATTGAAAAAGGAGATAAAAGCATTTCTCCGGTCTTCCATCTCTCTCACTCTCTCTCTCTCTCTCTCTTTTTCTTTTCTATCCTTTACTGGTGATACTACGAGTCCTTGGAGTTTGGAAAAAGAGACAACGATGATGACGAGGAGAAAGATGTCCTTGTAAATACGATGCATTAAGCAACACGCTGAATAAATTACTGCCAACCCAAAATGAGAGAGCGAGAGAATGAGAAGAAAAAGATAGAGAGAGAGAGAGAGAGAGAGAGAGAGAGAGAGAGAGAGAGAGATAGAAACTAATGCAAATATACGAAACGTTTTGTGGCACAGCTGCGAATTCATTATATTCTCTGTGGGCTCTTTTACTAGCATCAGATTAGTGGCATTTCGAAAGGGTTGACTGAAGCCACCGCACTCGCGTCAGTTAAATTACTATGTAAATGGAAATAACTCTAATTAATCATAGACGAGAAAAATATTATATAAATATTATTTATTTAATCGACGATTGTAATATTTAAACAAGTAATACTAGACTTTGTTCCAAATTTTATCGAATTTTTCATCGAAATTAAAATTTGTCCGCGTAATTATCGATAATTACACCGGGAAATTAAATCATAGACGAAAAATATATTATATAAGTAATATTTATTTAATCGACGATTGTAATATTTAACCCTTCTTTGTATGATTTTTGTTTTTTTTTGTTGTTTTTTTTGTTGCCAGCAACAACAAATATACAGTTACAAGGGTTTTGAGTACCTTTTTTTGTTGACTAAATATTATGATTGAAATTTCCATCATCATGCAAAGAAGGGTTAAACAAGTAAAACTAGACTTTGTTCAAAATTTTTTATCGAATTTTTCATCGAAATTTAAATTTCCCTGCGTAATTATCGATAATTACATCGAGAAATTAAATCATAGACGAAAAAAATAATAGATAAAGAATATTTATTTAATCGATAATTGTGTGTGTGTGTAATATTTAAACAAGTTAAACGATACTTGATTCAAAATTTCATCGAAATTTCGATCGAAATTTGAATTTCCCGCGAAACAATTGATAATTAAGCGGGAAATTCAAATTGAAATTCAAATTGTTCGCGACGTTTCGTACGAATACAAAAAGAAAAAGATAAAAAATCTTGAATACGACATTTTTTGTTGTTGTCATCATCTTCTTCATCGAAGTAAATCGTAATGGCTATGTCGTTTCAACTGAATTCCACCAAGATCTCGTTAATTTCGTATTCGTTTCTTGCTCTTTTATATATTTTCTCCTTACATAGGAAATTACATTTCTTCCGGGCGAAGAACCAGAAGAGAGATTTCACGATTTTTATCCTCGGATTTAAGTTACACAGATCACGTACTATTCTCCTTCTCTTTTTCTCTCTCTCTCTCTCTCTCTCACTCTCTCACTCTATATATATTTCTCTATCTATCTATCTATCTCTTTTTACGTTAACCCTAATAATTCCGCGATCCTGCAGGTGTCATCGACATTTGCGATTTACATTCAAATGCAAAGTCAGCAAGTAGACGGAAATGAGAACTAGCAAGGACGATACCTAATTGCCATTCCTTGTTTCTACCGTCGTTGCTGTTCATCTGCGTGGGGTTCCAAAGAAAAGTGAGGGGGGGGGAAGAAAAAAAAAGTAGTAAAACAAAAAAGAAAGGAAAGAAAAGGAAGAAAGAAAGATGGAGAGTGGTTGGTGGAGATTGGAAGTGGTGCTGAGGGGGACGGGGGGGTAGAGGGGTATCGTGATCAGTCACACGCTGGTAGGTAATGTAAAAAAAAAGAGGAAAATAAAAGATAGAGAGAGTGAGAGAGAGAGAGAAAAAACTCTTGGGACCGATGTAATTTGGCCAGCGTACAGGATGTACAGGGTGTCTTCTAATTTACGCGCACGACCTTTCCTGGACATTGCTTGTATTCCTTGAGAAATTTCTAACAGTCAACGGTACAATGGGGAATACTGTTTGCCTGCCGTCCGAACAAATTCAACGAGTCCAAAGTTTTAGAAATGGGTTCGTGTATATATATAGGATGGTATTATTTAAATATTATTATTATTATTCAATTAGTTATTTATCTCGTTAAAAAATAAAATAAATTTAATAAAAATTAAATAAAGTTCTCAGCAAATTGTTGAAGAAATCCCGATTAAGGGACGAAAAGTTCAATAAGATCGAAATAACGTTATAAAAATTCTTGATGATAAGGGTTCATAGGGAACTTGGACATAAAAAGAAGTAAAACTTAATTTAACTAAGTTGGACGTTTCGTTCCTTTATTGGGACTTCTTCAGCAACTTAATCTTTAAAGTTCAGCGTCTTTTTTCTTTAATTCGATATACATTTTTCTTTTTGTTTAACTTTTTGTTAACTTTAATGATTAAGTTGCTGAAGAAGTCCCGAATAAAGGGACGAAACGTCCAACTTAGATTAAATTAAGTTCTATTTCTTTTTATGTCCAAGTTCCCTATGAATCCTTATCATCAAGAATTATAATTTTGAACGAGAGAAAATACTGAAGTTATAAAAATTGTTAACCTATCCAACTTCCCTGTGTGACACATTTATTAATTATTATTATTATTATTATTATTATATTAAATAAATTCGTTGAAATCGTGTACATATAATTATTAGGGTCATGATCCCGAAACGAGAAGCCATTTTCAGTTGATCGTAACTTAAGAACCTGTTGCAAGGTAAAAAAAAAAAAGGTAGAATCCAAATAGCTTATCGACACGATAAGCCAATTCATGCGGTATCGAAGAATTCTCTCGAAAAGTTAGATAAAAAAAAAGAAAGAAAAGAGAGAGAGAGAGAAAAAAATAAATATTCCCCCCCCCTACCGTTAAAGTGGCATTGAACAATCCGATAAAACGGAAAAAGAAGAAGACACGGTATACTTTATTTCCCCCGTATTTTTATCCTTTTCTTATTTCTAAGGTGTACATTCCTAAAGACGGCAGGAAGTGAAATTCGCGTTGAACGAGGCAAAAGCTTCGTAAAAAAAACTAACATAGTGGCAGTACCAGGTAGGTAGATAAATAGATGGGTATGAGTAGATAGATATCGTAACGTAGACTTCATAGGATGAGCTTGAAACGAGTCAGTGGTGCTGGAAGGTTAGAGGTATAAATTCGCGTAATTTTCCACGATGGGATTCTCACAGGCTCGCACCAGCACCACCACCATAACCACCACCAGCAACTACATACGTGTATGAGAAAGAACACACATATATATACGTGTGCCCTATATACTTATATAAAGTTACACATATTCACGAATAAAAGTCATATATAGAGATATATATATGCATGTGTATATAAGAGAAAGATGTGATGGTAGTAGAACGGTGACAATTACCCCATGTGTCAGCTCCTACTATTCCTACTCCTACTCCTACTCCTATTCCTACTTCTCCTACTCCTTCTACAGCTTACCCCACGTCTCCTCTATCTCATACATTAAAGATGTCGCCAGTTTCCTGACAATACCTGCCAAGATTGCGTCATATGTTACCCGACGCTGGCAACGGCAGCCCGTCGTTCCTCCTACGGAGATTCTTCCACCCTTCCCCAACCCCACTCCCTTCTCTTCGACCACCAAACTCGGCTGGGAGGTTCTAGTTGTGGGAGGTTCGGAGAACGACGAACGGATATCTTCGAACCAGCACACTCGCTGTTGGTAGCTACTGTTACTGCTGCTGCTCCTGCTGCTGTTGGTTGACTCCTATCCCAGGTTCCCGTCAGGCTCGAGGACGATTTGAATTTTGCATTAAACATCAATGCGTATATTCCGCGTGTTTGGGCTTCGCAATTTCACCTTTATTGGACACACACCGAGCTGGGACGAAGAAAACGATAGGAATAGGTGGTGGTATGTGGGAACAGGCAGGAGTAGGGGAAGGGGAGGTAGAAGAGGGGAACCCTGGGGCTTGCTACAGTTTCCCACAATATTCGAACCTGAATAGTGTTTCTTAAAGTGGGGGGGAGGGAATGATTCAGCCAGAGTTTTTAGATTTACGGAAAAGAATATCGCGAAAAACCGATGAGAGAGATGATTCTTTTGTCGGGGACTGTATTGAGAATAATAAAAAGGGAAAGGGAAAGGGAAAGGTAGACGAATATATTGTATATTCCGAGACGGGAAACGATTTATCATAGCTCTCGAGACTTCGGGGTTAATACGACGATACTGAATTAATCGATGACGACAACGACTACGACGATGAGTTAGAAAAAGAAAAGAGAAAAAACTTTTCCCCTCTTTTCTTTATCCAAGAAAAATAGGGAACGCGTGGGAAAACCTGACAACGAGACATTCGTTTAACCAATCGATACGATTTGTAGGTTTTTATTGTTGGCATTGGGACTTGGAATGATCTTTAACGATGTTGGTACGTGAACTTTCGTAACAAGGGACAAAGAAATAGAGAAACATTTATTAATAACTATACGACGTAATATGAGTAATAAAAATTATATCTAGTTATAATTAGACCGTTTATTTTGAAAATGGTGTAAGTCCATTTTCTGTTGTTTTGAGAAAATTAAAGGTTTTGCACATATTGGTTAATTGAAAAATATTTATTAATTATATCAAGTTTGAGACAATGTTTCTATTAATTTATTGATATGTAATTTAATTATATACATTACTTTTAGGCTAATTTAACTTAAATAATGTATATTTACAGGCTGCAAATAAACTTACACCACTTTCAAAATAAACGATCCATTTAATAATTGAAAATAGTTGGATATTCGAATAATAGTTTAGGAACAAAAGTAAAGTTTTTCTTATGCATCAGGATCTGGGAGGGGGGGTTAAAGAAGAAACATTTTGACGTTCTCGTTATCGCGTTCTGATTCGTTCAATCGATTGGAATGTTCGTCATCAACAAAGTGGACAAGAAACGTTCCAGAATAATAATTAAACGAAACCCATTGTTGGTTTTCTCTATTATATGGTTACCTTATGTTGCAACAATTTGTATGATTGGTAGATTCAGTTTTTCGGAAATGGGTTATTGAAAAATTGAGACAACCAGTAAAGCAAAATTCCTTTTTGTTGTTTCACATTCGTGAAACTTTTCGAAATTAAATTACTGACTGACAACTAAACGTCCGGAAGAAATGGATAAACTTTAACGGGTCAATGGATTCTTTGGGATAAAAAATACTAACGTCAAACCGAAAGATTGATAGGTCCGACTCGAGTTAAACTCAAGCAACATGTTCCCTCGTATTAAGCCGCGATACAAATGTTTCTGAATGTTACATCGGAATCATATATTACCTACGTATTTAAATATATATTCATTAAATTTACGTAGGAATGAAATTCTTTTCTTTTTTTCGTCTTAAAATTCATCGAATAAGTTTATGAAAAAAGAAAACAGAAAATCCCTACCGCCGTCAATCCCACCCGTCATCTCGAATTAAAAATATCCATTTTTAATTTTATATCAATATTTTTTTTTGTTTCTAAGCGGATTACCAGAATCGCGTTCATCGTTGTATTTCTTTTCCATAAGATTGAATGTGAAAATGAATGAAATAAGAATGGTATGTGAAAAATGAATCGAGACAAATTATATTAATAAATTAATATAATGCTTAAACATATTAACAAAATATCATTCTCTATACATTCTATGAAACAATCTTTCCAGCATAGTTAAACTATATTAAAGGAACAAATGTAAAAATTGTATATATATATATATTAATTGTATATATTGTTATATTGTATATATTGTATATATATACAATTTTTACATATATAATATATATTATAAATATAATATAAAATTGTACATATACATATATATATATATATATATATATATTATAAATATAATATAAAATTATATATATATATATATATAATAAGGTAGATATATATATAATGATTGCATAATTGTACGCGTTAACGTCTAAGAAGAAAAAACAATACAATGACTAATTTCGATCAAGTAGACCAAGCAAAGATATATAGCGAGAGAGAGAGAGAGAGATAGGTTGAATTAACGATCATGCAGGAAATTCGGCCGGATTTTAAACCGAACGTCTTTTACCGGCTAATGCGAGTCGGCCGGGCGACACGACGAACGGATAAACTAACAAGCAGCTGCTGGATCCGATCCAATGGCCAACTAACGTAGAGAAGTGTGGCGGGAGGGAAGGGGGACCAGTCTTCCAAACCTCCAAGAGAAAAAGAAAGAGAGGGAGAACGAATAGTAGTAAGTGTGTAGTAGTAGTAGTGATTATATACTCGTCTTTACGTTTTACTTTTATTTGGTAGTCGTAAAAGATTGGGGGGACGGACGACGACCGTTTATTGCGTCGAATTTCGCGCGAAGGTTTTTCGCATAAATCTTTAAGCGCGCGCGCGTGTTCAGGCGCACGTGTCTTTGCTAGTAGAAATGAAAATGACGTCGTCGTCGTCTTCCAACATTTTACCAACCTCTCAACCTCTCTTCCTCTCCTTCTTCTCTTCTTGGCATCCGTTTCTTCGAGCCGCGTAATACACCGTGGCCAGTTACGGCTACTTTGTCAATTTAATTACCTTCGACCCGAGCGAATGAATCAATTTGTCCTTTTGAGTTAGGGGAGACCGATGATGTGTTTTGTGGATAGGCTGTTTAAAACCAAGAGATCAAAGATTATTATAAAGGGATTTTCTTTTTTCTCCAACCCCCGTAATCGATAAAAGATAATACAAATAAAATGTGAATATGATATAATATAATACCCCCTTTGGAGAGAGGTTATTATTATAGATTTATATAAGTTATTAATAACAATGTTATATAACAAATATAATTATATAATAAAACAATTTTCGTGAAAAAATTGAATCCACCTGGGGAGTGTAATATAATTGGGAATCGGGTGGACTCGAACCCAGGATCTTTCGGTTACCAGGCAACTATTTTACCCATTTAGCCATCTAAGACCACGTAGAAAATCCCCAAAAAGTACTTATTTAATTACTCGTCAAAAAGATACTTGATTTTACAAAATATAATTGTAAATAATATTATATACATAATATTATTACAAATTTTATTTATTAATTAAAGTAATTGTTACAAAATGTTACAAATATAATTACATAATGTTATATATATATATCAAAAATCAGGGTATAATAATTCGTTTCGATAACTAAAAATAAATATAGGATTCACATACAAATATACACATGGATAAAATAAATCATAGTTATCCTAATCGCAAAAATAAATAACTATACCATTTCGACGATCATCTTCGTAACGCATTTATTGTTTTTCATTCGAATTAATATTATCGATCGAGATATATTCGCGTGAAAATTCTCGTATACGGAAATATTTTATCGATCGCTTAGGTATTAGCCTAATTTCCCGAGGTGGTGTGATCTATCGAGCGGCGAAGCGCAAGAATGCGGTGCGATTAGCACGAGCTGGCGAACCGCCCAGTCACGCCTCTCTATCGCAATTCCCCCAACCCCCCAACCACCCTCCTCACTCCTCCTCAACCCTCACCCTTCGATCCTCTTAGCATTCTTCTTTTTATTCATTTTCTTATCGCGATACCCTCTACTTTATACTTTTTCTTTCCCTTACTTTATTCTTTCCGTTACTTCCTCCTCCTACTCCACCCTCTACCTTCCTTCCTTCCTACCCTTTTTATACTTCCTACATCACTTTCTTTTTTCTACACTTTTTTTTCTCGAGTAAAAAAAGAAGAAGAAGAAGAAAAGAAATATAAGAAGATCGTAGGAAAAAATGTGAACAAAAAAAAGAATGAAGTACGAATTAATATATTACTTTGTATGAGAACAAAAAAAAAAGGAAATAATATATATTTAATTAATATAATATATTTAATAATTAAATTTAATATTATATATTATATATATAATTAATATTATATTATATATATATATATATATATATAATTAAATATTAATTAAATTAATTAATATATATTTTATAATATATAAATAATAAATATATATTTTATATACGTTTCTGTTTTTTTAATTTTAATTATATTATTAAGTTTAGAGATGGATGGATGGATAGATGAGATCATACTGGCGTTTATTACGCTTGGCAGCTTGTCAACGGAACATGAAACGAGCATGTTCGATCTCTAACCATAAGAGCAATAATAATCCTTCCCGCTGTCTCCTCGAATATGTGGTATCCGAATACTCCCGTACAATATTACATCCCACTTCGATTATCGAGACGTTGCGATTCCTAGTAATAGCTAGAATGATATAATCGTGTTTCTATGTTGAACACATCGAATTAAACCACCACCCCTTCAACCCTTTCCTTCTAATAATAGCAGTAGCGTAAGGGGTGCTTATTTTATGGTAGCAATGCAAACACAGCGAATTAATACTTCGTTTAATCGTATCACCAATCATCCCCCACCCCCTCTCTACGATTTACTCGTGACTATTTTCTTTTTTTTCTACTTTTCAATTAGATAATTATTGTTATTATTGCTGTTTCATGTTTTTTTCCCACTCCTTAATATTAATAGTAGCGTAAGGGAGTTAATTTTACGGTAGCAATGCAAACACGACGAATTAATATTTCGTTTCATAGTTTTACCAATTCAACCACTCGTGGTCACCACCCTACTTCTCACCCCTTCTTCGTAATTATTTTCTTTTTTGATTTTCGATTAGATCATTATTATTATTATTGTTGTTTCCTATTTTTTTCCTCTCATTTAAACCCCCCCCCTCCCCATTAATATTAGTAGTAGCGTAAGGGGGCTAATTTTACGGTAGCAATACAAACACAACGAATTAATATTTCGTTTAATCGTCTCACCAATCATCCCACTCCCTCTCCACGATTTACTCGTGACTATTTTTTTTTTCTACTTTTCAATTAGATAATTATTGTTATTATTGTTGTTTCATGTTTTTTGCCCACTCCTTAATATTAGTAGTAGCGTAAGGGGGCTTATTCTACGGTAGCAATGCAAACACAACGAATTAATATTTCGTTTCATAGTTTCATGAATTCAACCATCATCCTATTTTTCACCCCTTTCTTCGTGATTATTTTCTTCTTTGTTTTTCAAAATTAAATCGTTATTATTATTATTGTTTCACGTTTTTTTGTTTTCCACACTACCCTCCCCCTTTTTTTTCATTTCTGTCTAATAATTCGAGATAATTGAACAACTATTCGATAAAATGAAAGAAATGGGAAATGTTCTGTTTCAAAAGGGGGGTTGAATATCACGTACGCCGAAAATCACCTATCTTCGTACGATTATGTCCGCGAATAACCACTTTTAAAGGGCCCCCTCATCCCCTCACTTCACTATCCGCACCCCTCCCCAACCCCATATAAGCGCAGCTGTCGTCAAAACTGCACGCAAGAACACTCACGATATTGGAGAACGTTCGCGTAAGCGTTCGATTTTATGAACATAAACCCTGTAATAACGTAGACATTAACCCCTTTCCACCCTCACCACCCTCACGACCCCCCCGGGCCCCCGTCTACCTATATATAATAACTATATTTTCTTTCTAATTTATTTTCTTTTTGTTTCATCAAAATTATCCTATCGAACGGTTATAAAAAAAAAATCATTGGGAGAGAATGAGAAGGAAGGGGGTGGGGGAATAAATGAAATATGTTAAGAATTGTTGAGAATATAAAAAAAAAATTCTAAATAAAAAAGAAAGAATGATTTAAATTGTTTCTTTTTAAATAGTTGGATCATTTATTTCGAAAGTGGTGTAAATCTATTTTATTTTTAAAATGAGATATCATGTAATTTGTGATTAATTTAGTGTGTAAATTTGTTATTTATAATTAATTAATATTTAATATCATAAAAAATGTTAATGTTTCTCGTTCAAATCAAAATTGACAATCAATAAAAGAAATTGTGTAGGAGTTGATTATGAAATTGATGTAAGTCCAATTTCCATAGACTCATGTGAATAAAAATGTTTTATTTGTACTTAAACAAATGTAAGAAAAATAACAAAAATTCTATTAGTGAATGAACATAGAGAAAAAATTTTTAATGAAATTTCAAGTTACATATATAATAATACAATTAACGTTCAAAATAAAATCTATTACACCTATTTTATATCTTTTCTTATTATTTATAAACAAAATTGGATAATAAATACGATATATATTTGTAAGTGATATTAAATTTTTCGTAATTAAAATTAAATAACTTTTACTACTTGACCAATTATATAAAATAAAAATAAAAATAAATGTAAATCCATTTCCAGTCCGTTAAATATACATACTACTTCAATTAAATTCTAAAAGAAAATTGATATAATCAAATTACACACATATCGACAAACTTTACACTATATAATTAACATTTTTTAATTGAATAATATGCAAACCTATCAAAAAACAAAACAAAAAAGTGTACTAATATAACACCACTCTCAAAATAAACGGTCCACATCTTTCCCTATTGGTTAGATACATCCGTGAAGGGGTTGGGGAGGACAGGGGGGGTCTGCTGAAGAGAACAGGAGTGGGTTGTAACGTGAAAAGAAGCTCGTAAATTTTCTCAAGAAGAAGAAGGATGAAAAGGGGTGGGAGGAGGGGAGGAGTAGGAGGAGGAGGTGGTGGTGGTGGTCGATGAAAAGACGAGAAACGCGTGCAGAACGAAGTTGAGTGCCGTGAGCAAAGCCAATGCGGAAAAGCTAGCGGAATAATATTTACCTTAGTGCTCGAAAAACAGCCGTTCTTACTCTAAGGCATCGATATATTCGTTGAGCCGACGCGTACCAACGCAAAATATTCTCTTACATATACATGTAAATGCATCTCGCGTGAGGTACCTCCTCCATCCTTCACCCCTACCCCCTCTTCTTTACTGGAAGAAGGAAAAGACGTTTGGAAAAGCTAAAGAAAAAGAAATATGGGGAAAGCGTTTGCTGTATGAAAGTATTGGTACGCGTAAATATACATATCTATATATATATTAATATATATACATCCCTATCCCCGTGTGAAGGGTGAGAAACGGGTTGGGGTAAGGGGGACAGGTGTGGTAAGACTCGGGTTAGACAAGAGACGAGGTGTGCAAACTTCTTTTCGATCCACATATCCATAAACTGTACCTACGAACGTGACTGCTAGCATTATCGAACGTGTTCAACCATATGGAATATAACTATACTTTATTTTTCTTCTATTTCTCTTTCCCCCCTCCCCGACCCCACACCCCTGTTTCCTTCGCTCAACTTGTTTTTCCAATTCTTTAATATTATATTAATATTAATATTATATTATATTAATAATCTACGTAACGATCGATACGAAATACCATTAATAATAAACGCGTATATGATATATTATATGTATATATATATAAATATTACAGATATTTATAATAAAAATATATTATACTAAGCGCGATTAATATCTGATCAATTCTTTATACGTCTGACATTTAAATACGAGACGACGATTCAACTCTCCAACAACCTCAACCCACCCCAAACCCCGTTCCCTCTTTTGCCCATCCTCTTGTCATTTAAATTTGAACGAAATCCTATAGATAGATGATATTATAATGCTCGATTTTATTGCCCGATGAATTATAAAACTCCCTTGATATATATTTCGCGTTAATGTATACACGAGGTATCATCATGAATTATTATCATACCCAAATGGATTTTGATTGCTAAAATTGTATCTTACATTTGTTGGAAGTTAATGGTGGTAGGGGGCGAGGGAGGGGGGATTATACGTTAAAAGTGATAGCAAATAATAATTAAAAGTATGGTTTTTATTTAGATTTAACATATATAATGATACAAATCAAATATCTTATCGTTTATTATCTAAAATTAATTCGAATTTAATTCTAACCTCTAAATTATTAAGAATCATTTTTCTTGTATATATTTTTTCTCAATCGTTACCGCGTAATTTTCCGAAATTTCTCGACAATTCTCGAACACACTAATCTAAATTGTTCTTTAACATTCGATATGGAAATTATTTGCGAAATTTTTAATGCAATGAAACATTAATGGGTTAAATGGGTTTGGGACTTTCAACAAAATTTTTTTTTTTTTATTTTTTTTTTCAATTCTACAACTCATCTAGAATATTTTATTCAATTTTGAAGTCGATAGGAGTAGTAGTTTTAAAGATAGAGCCCTGGGAAGTTGCACTCCTTAATGGCTCTTATACCAGCACTCAAATCTTTAAATGCGTTTTTCTCAAAACGCTTTTTCTAAAGTCGGTTGTCAAGATTTCTCGAAAACTATTTAACCGATTTTCATGAAATTTGCTACACGTCTTCGTGATACTATTGACAAGGACTTGGACGAAGGATTTTCGTTTTTTTCATAAAATCGAATTTTAAAAAACCAAAATGTGGTGCAAATTGTAGCTAAATTTGAATGTTCTTGCTAAAAACATTGCCAAAAATCCAAATTTCATTTTTTTTCTTTTTCCTTCGTCCAGTTTCTAGTTTTAAGTATTCCCTAAAAGAACCTATTTTTTCAACAGAAAAGCCCCCACCGTTTATAAGTTCTGCTGTCAACGCGAAAACACTTTTTTTCGGTGGGGTCACCGGAAATGACGTCGCAATGGCTGAGTTTAAAATATTTTTCAACCAAAAATTCAGAAAAGGTTCTTTAAATATGTATCTTAAATACTATAAAAAGTTTGAATAAGAATTCCATTTTTTATATAGAAAAAAAAATTGTTGAAAATATGCTATTTTTTCCCGGTGTAAACCCATGTAACCCCTTAAATTGAATTTCTTTCAAGTGATAAGTCATAACCTAAAAAACATCGTACATTTCTCGTATAAAGAAACGATATCTTTCATCTTAAACATTTGATTGAAATCAAACGTTAGACGACGTTAATATTTTGTTTTTTGTTTCGATGACAAAAGATTCGTAACAATAAATTATTCATCGAAAGTATTATCTCATGTTGCAAAAAGCAACTAATAATCCTCGGTCGACTCGGGTGACTTTTCGTAATCGACGAATGCAACAAGTACACGTCGACGATGTATTTCGAGAGCTTTGGGATTAGTTACGTTTAGTTAGTTGGAAGTGTTCGTTCGTTCGTTCGTTCGTTCGTACGTTCGTACGCTCGTCGTCCGATGCTTTCTATAATTAAATCAATTACAACGATTCGCAGCACTACACATGACGAAGCGTGTAACTTAATCCGGGATAAGTACCTCTTCCGGTTCAATCATTAATTTCACGACTATGCGACGTCATCTGGAAACTGGTCGCAAAACCACTTTGTTCAATCAAATTTTCCGGATTATATTATATTATACGAAAAGTATAAACGACACTTATTTTTTCTCTTCATTTTATATTTATTTATTTATATGATATAATATTCATTCTTTAAGATTAATTATCTCATATCTCAAATGTAATAAATAAATCAAACTAAGTCTAATAATTAATAATTAGATTGTAAATAATACTTTTGTATGGATTAATTTGAATTTGAAGTTATCTACAATGACTTATGAGTGGGGGGAGGGGTACAGATGGGAACTTACGCGGAATCATTCGCGTATAGCCACTAAATATCAATGACATGTCGCGGTAAGAGGATAGAGGGGGATGGAACAGAAGATATGGGGTACGGGAAGGGGAAGGGTGTCCATTGTAAATCGATAATTTAATTACATTGTCGACCACAGTCCGACAACAACGTTGTCGTCGTTGGGGGCCGCCGGTAGTATTGCAAAATAAATAAGTTGTTAATTATTTATTTGTTATATCGTTATTATTTGTCGATGTGACGCTAATTGGAAATGCGGAGAGTAATTAGTTACATGACGGAGACCCCTCCCCGGCCCCCCGGCTCCCCCCCCCTTATCATTTCGAATAACACAACTGTATTAATTATGACAATTTTCCTTCGAAACTGGTACGCAGGTCTCGCAGATTATTCGCATTTAATCGATATAAACGTAATGTGTTTTCGTACAAATAAACTAATAGAAACTCGAGCTAACATTGTTGTTATTGTTGTTGTTGTCTTCGTTCATTGTTCTAATTGGTCAAGATCAATTCTATCGGTAGAATCAATTCGTTAATGGAAATCAATCGACTGTTAGAAGGGAAACACAATTCAGTTGGTACGATGTTAAATTACAATAACTCGTTCGTCGTTTACTTGTAATGGAAGAGAAAAAGGGGGGAAGGAAGGGAAAAGGGTATCCTTAAAAAAAAAAAAAAAGAAAAATAAAAAACAAAACGTTTGAGAAAACCTTTTTTTTCCCATTTCACGAATTCCATTGTCGTTCGAACATCGTTTGTCAAGTACGTTAGAAAATGAATTGAAATTATCGGTAATTGATCCCTTTCGAAGGAAGAAAGAGAGAGAGAGAAATAATATTTCGAGAATATCCACTGTTTATTTGCATACGAGTGAATTATATTTATTTGTGCATGGGTGTGTGTATATATATATAATAAACTAATGAACTTTACCTAATGTGAAAATAATAACGACAGATATATTATAATTGATATGGATTAACCCCATAACCTACGATTTACATTCGAAAATGTTTATTTTATTTTATTTTATTTTTATTTATTATATTAAATTTTTACAAATATTTTTAATTTTAAGAGAGAGCCCATCGCTAATATTTATATCTGACCCGATCATTGTACTACGGGCTATGCCCGCAGTTGTAGGTTAAGTGATTAAAACGTTGAATTTACATCTATAAATTAGTCTGACAAACGTTATTATCAAACGATTAAACGATACGCAAAGAAAAAAACAAAAAAAATAAGAATAATTAAGATTTAAATAGATAATTAAGAGAGTAAGACACACTTGTGATCAAAATAAAACGAATTAGTATCATCTTCGTGATGTTTAACGATAGTATAACAAAATGAATATTCCGAAAAGGATCCATAGATCACGCAAAGTGGTGGCCGTGCACCAAGACGTATAGTTTCTAACGCTAATTTGTATCCAATAACGGGTAACGATTTAATGACAGAGAACGACAGTTTGGACAGTTTGACATGTTCCTCTTCTTCTTCTTCTTCCTCATCTTATTTTATTCTTTTTTTCTTTTCTTCCCCCCTTCTCTTTCCTTTTTCGACGTTAGACGAAAATAAGAGGAAGATGAAAGAGAGAATAGAAAGAAAAAAAAGGAAAATAGTTAAACCAAGAAGAAGAAGAAGAAGAAGAAGAAAATGGTGATGGTGATGGTGATGGTGGTGGTATTGGTGGTGCTTCTAAAGATGCAGAAAGATCCACGTTTGACAAACGCTTTGCCGTTACGTCGACGATACCTAACGTTACTAGTAGCTTGTCTGAATTTAGCACGCACTTCATGAGTCATTCCACCAAGCTACCACACGCCCAGCACATTCCAACTTTACACACAGCTGTGCAACGCTATAATACACTCTCTGCTTCAGTTTCTTCTTCTTCTTCTTCTTGCTTCTTCCTTCTCTTGTCCCCCCTTCTCTATCCTTCTTTCCCACTCCCACCACCCCTATCTCCACCTCACCACTCCTTTTTCCACCTCATCTCTCTAACTTCTCGTGGCAACGCGTGCACACTCTACAAATAAGTCTCTCGAAAGTACTTTGATCAATTGTCACCACGTAATCGTGCATTCTTCTTGGCACACACACACACACACACACATATATATATATAGATAGATAGGAGTATACAGCTTTGACTATATTTCTCTCTCTCATTCTTTTACTTTTTATCTCTATGTTTGATCTTCGTTCTCGAAACGTAAGGCTTAATTGACTACTTTCATTCCCCCTCCTCCCCCCTCCGGCCCCACTTTTTCACCTCATCACCTCTCCCATCTTTATCCACCTATTTCACTCTTTTCATTGATTTTTTTTGCCTCGCCTTCTACCGCCCCGTCCCCACCCACGTTCGATAATCGAAATCGTTTTTTTTTATCTATAAGACCCTGTCGTAAGTAAAGTAATTCGAATCGGAATTGCAATTTTAATCGGTTTTGTTTTATATATATATATATATATACGATTTAAAAGTATCAAACGAGATAAATTGATTTTACCCCCCCCCCCTCTCCGCCCCCTAATTGTAATCGTTGCGTAAAATGAACGAAACAAATTTTTACATAATATTATTTATAACCTTCTTTTTTTTTTATTTTTTTACTTTCTTCGTTTAATACACGATATTCATTGATGAAGATGATGATAGAGTTTGTTTTTCTTTTAATAGATTAGGAAACACTAGCTTAGAGGAACCAGTAGTGTTCGAAAAGTTATGGTAGGATAACGTTTTTAAAAAATTGACTCTATATATAAAATAGTGAAAACTTATGACTGTAATAAAAATGATGTTATATTAACTTATGAACATAACTATTAAGGTAAAATAACGCTATAAATTGTAAGTTTTTTTTGGTATTTGTATATAAAATAATATGTCATAATAAATAATTTTAATTGCTGAGAAAGTCTCAAATAGAGACGAAACGTTCAACGGATAAATAGTGTTCATCTTAATTTAAACCAATCCAAAAAACAACTTCCCTAAGAATAAACTTAGTATTATTATTTGTAACCTTCTTTTTCTTTTTTTTTCCTTTCTTCATTTAATACACGATATTTATTGATGAAGATGATGATTGAGTTTGTTTTTTTCTTTTTTTTTTAAAAATAGTCAAACAATCGTCATCGAATAATCGAAAAAGAATCAAGGAAATTAGAAAATTAGAAAAATAGAGATAAAGAGAGAGATATTGAATATATATCAATCGTATATATTATTGTATATATATATATATACGATTTAAAAGCATCAAACGAGATAAATTGATTACCCCCTCGTCACCCCCCAAATTGTAATCGTTGCGTAAAATAAACGAAACAAATTTTTACATAATATTATTTGTAACCTTCTTTTTCTTTTTTTTTCCTTTCTTCATTTAATACACGATATTCATTGATGAAGATGATGATTGAGTTTGTTTTTCTTTTTTTTTAGAAAAAATATTCGAACAATCGTCATCGAATAATCAAAAAAGAATCAAGGAAATTAGAAAATTAGAAAAATAGAAAGAAAGAGAAAGAGAGAGAGAGAGATTGAAACGTATAATAAACCTTCCTGTCGTATTTTATCGTCAAATTTCACGAGCCTAGGTGAAAAAGAAGGGGTAGGAGGAGGGGACTGAGCGGGTGAAAAGAGTTGACGTACACAAGGGGATGGGGTTTGGGAAGGGAGATTTGAAAAAGCCATGTCCATGAACACGTACGTTATTTCCTTCTCGGTATGACGCCTCAAAATTAAATAGAATTTTGCGTGCACGCTTGGAAGCCTCGGGGGCAGGATTCGAATGAGAGAAATGAGAGAAATGAGAAAGAATGGCCGAGGGATGGGGGTTAGGGGTTAGGGGCTTTCGAAAGGGTGAGGAAATACATATGTACGTACACGTACACGTACATACACGTACACGTCGATAACGCGATCGAACTGGACAATCGGGAAAGGGACAAAGGCCGGAACTGCACTCGCTGTTTTAGCAAGATAGTACACTACCCCCTCCCCCTCCCCCCATTCCCCCCTTTCACCCTTTCCCTTTCCACCTTTCGTAGCAACCCCCCCTCCTCATTCCCTTCTCTTTCCCGTTTCACGTTTCATCCCCTGGTCTCACACCCGACACAACATTTCGATGCTCGCGTGCAACTGGATGTCTCGGGCAACGAACAATGACGTCATAACAGCAACCGGAAGTAAACGCCTCGGTGAATTGCAATAGCCGGATAATATGGGCAAATGGTGAGGAATAAATACGCATCCATTCGTCGTCGTTGTCGTTGTCGTTGTCGTTGTGTGGTTGTGAGAAACAGTAAATGTATGTGCTTTAATATATATTAGTATAGAGTGATATAATTATTATAAATATAATTATTATGACAAATGGTTTTTAGGAATAATAGTTTGGAATAATAGTTCAAATAAAATGAGAAAGATTGTGTTAATTATTGAGATGTTGACTATGTAGAATTGGAATAGGTTAAATTTATTTCATGTGATTTATTGTGAATAAATGTTTTATAATGTTTTAGAGAATTTTTGGTCAATTTGTTTTGTGATGGATATTAATAGGGGATTTAGTATATTTCTGTTTTTCGTAGATTCGATAAGAAACAGATTTGAAAAATCGGAATTGATTAATTCATTAGTTGTGATATTTTGTAAATATAATATAGATATTTGTTTTATTATATCTATGTTTAATTAATATTTATATTTATATTTATTGAGAATATATATAATAAATAATTGAATAATTTGTATAGATTTTTGTGAATTTGTTTTAGACCAATTTTCAAAGTGGATACTTTTATAAGTTTAATAAAAGACTGATTTTAAAAGTGGATAAACTGTATTATTAAATATCTTACTATAGGTTGGTATTTTCGGAGAAAATGAGATAATTTAGGTTAGTCCAATCTGATTCTCAACGCTTCTTCAATTATGAAAGTGGTCTGATGTAAGATAAAAATTAAAACAACGAAAAAATAAGTTTATCAGTTATTTCACATCACATTATTTTAAACTAAATTAATTCGATATAATTTAGACGTTATTGTTAGAAAGTGTTTAGTTATTTCAACATTATTTCATATCCATTTAATGTTCAAATTTTATTCTTTAAATATTCCGAAACAAGAGTCATATGATTTACTATTAGACTACTCACAAAAATTCTGCACATAATTATGAAACTGATCTAACAAGGAGACCTTATGGTTGTGTCCTCACGGATTTTAACGAGGTTTGGTATATTATTAGTATACTAGTAAGGTGTTATCGTGGTAAAGTATTTTATTAAAATGCGAAGCTAATTTTGAGAAAAAAGCTTTTTAAGTTTTGATTTTTTTGTATACATGTTTATATTATCTTAAATGCGTTCATTTATCAAGTTGCGCGTTAGCGTAAGTGTTAACGCGTTTGCTTCTCGTGCTGGTAGTTAGTGGTTCAATCCTTCATCAGGGAAGATTTTTTTAATAATTTTCTTCTATTTGTTTTTAAATTGTTTTTTCATAATTCCAAATTTTTAAATATAAACAAGAAAGAGAAAATTACTTATTACAAAAAAATTAGAAATAATAAAGTTTTTAATATCTTGTTCACACAAATAATAAACGAAACTTTAATCCTTGAATAACAGTTACCATTTTATTTTTTAACAAGTATATGAAAATAGATAAATCTTCAATATATTAACAAATAACAATTGTATATATTCTAATCATTAACTATTTCATGTGCAATATACCTGTTAAAAAATAAAATGGTAACTGTATTTTGTTGTGAGGGCACAACCGTAAGATCTCCTTGTAAGTCAAAATTTAAAAATTAAATAAATTAATCAATTACTTTACACCACATTATATTGTAACCTATATTAATTCGATATATAATTAAGACGTTATTATTAGATAGTATTTAATTATTTCAACATTATTACATATCCCCATTTTAACGTTCAAATATAATCCTTTAAATATCTCGAAACAAAAGATATACTACATATAATACCATTTTCATAATTACGATCACAACTCTATATGCAATATACGATTTCGCATAGTCGACAATTCGGAACAAAAAAAAGAAAAGAAAATTCATTTCCTTGCCAATTCTTGAATTTATCATACACCTGATATATATTCGCGAATAAAATGTCTCGTCTACTTGGTATAATGTATAAAACTGTGAAACTGAAGGTAGAGTAAAAATCTTTTTCCTATTTCGCGCGGACCAGACAGTAAGAAAAAGATAGAAAGTATATGTGTGTATGTATGTATGTATATGTGTGCTAGTAAAAAAGATAGAAAGATAGAGATAGATAAGAGAAAGAAGAAGAAGAAGAAGAAGAAGATGGAAAAAAAAAAGGAAAAAGTATACTCGAGGAATTGCTAATCCTCGCAAGCTCAGCAATCTTCCGTCCTCTTTCAGTAACTTCTTTCGATTTCGAGAGAAAGATATCAACGAGAAGATGATTACGTAGAAGAGAGTATAAAGTTTCGTTAAAAAGAAACTGAACGTGAACGTCTGCTACGATCCAAAGTTTAATAAACGACGGGGATGGATTATTAAAAATATATAATAAAAAAAAAAAAAAGGCATTTTTTCATTTTTATTATTCACCCCTTTATTTTATCTTTGTTTGATAGGAGTGAAAAAAATAAAAAAAAAATAAAAAAGAAAGAAAATAAGAACAAATGTTCTAACGATTTTCAAAAGCTTTTGCATAATTTTCTAAGAAACGTTGATCTATCCTATCTATTCATTTTCTTTTATTCTTCATCATCGTTTTCGTAAAACAGAGAGCCACTTAAAATGCTCGCGCCTCGCTAACGAATCCCGCCCCATTCTCTCTCTCTCTCTCTCTCTCTCTCACTATCTTACTGTCTTTCTCTTTCGGTGTTTCTCACCGAAATATTCGGAGTGGCGACTATACTGCAACTAAAATTACCTACAGCCTGAGAGATATTTATGGACAGCAGTATCTAAAATTATTGCGCTCCTTGAGAAATTCTAACGAATATCCCCGTGCAAACTAGCAAGTATTGCAACTTGGCTTTTAACACTTTAACATAAAGGACACGTTACGTTCATATTCTATGAATATGAATATGAATCTATATATATATGCTATTGTTATAAAATATAGAAATCAGTTATTCTTACTGGGTTCGTCATCCTAGTTAAAAGTGTATCCAATTATTTATTTTAGATAATTTTCATATGTTATCTAATAGATAGATAATCGTTATAGTGAAAATCAAATCTTTATTGGAAACAACAGTAACAATTCTTTACGTTTTAATTAACATAATGTTACTTATTTATTTATTTATTTTTTTTTCGATATTTAAATAATCAAACAACAGTAACGTTTATTTACATTTTAATTAACACATAATGTTATTTATTTATTTATTTGTTTCTCGATATCTAAATAATCAAACGATCGACAAAATTATTTGATGAAATCAATCGTCGATCAATTAAAAAAAGAACCTATAATAGCATCAAATCAATTTCAAATATTAATACAATTAAATAAATAAATTTGAAAAAAACGTATGATAAAATTATCCTTATTTATTAAACATACAATCCAGATATTCCGCTGATTAAATAGAGTAGTCATCCTAGTTAAAAGTGTATCCAATTATTTATTTTAGATAATTTGCATATGTTATCTAATAGATAGATACTCGTTAAAGTGAAAATCAAATCTTTACTGGAAACAACAGTAACGTTTCTCTACATTTTAATTAACATAATATCTTTTATTTATTTCTTTTTTTTTCGATATTTAAGTAATCAAAAAACAGTAACGTTTCTTTACATTTTAATTAATACATTATCTTACTTATTTATTTATTTTTTCTTTCGATATTTAAATAATCAAACGATCGACAAAATTATTTGATGAAATCAATCGTCGATCAATTAAAAAAAAAAACCTATAATAGTCAATTTCAAATATTATTACAATTAAATAAATAAATTTGAAAAAAACGTATGATAAAATTATCCTTATTTATTAAACATACAATCCAGATATTCCGCTGATTAAATAGGGTAGTCATCCTAGTTAAAAGTGTATCCAATTATTTATTTTAGATAATTTGCATATGTTATCTAATAGATAGATACTCGTTAAAGTGAAAATCAAATCTTTACTGAAAACAACAGTAAAGTTTCTCTACATTTTAACTAACATAATATCATTTATTTATTTGTTTCTCGATATTTAAATAATCAAACAAAAAAATTATTTGATATAATCAATCGTCAATCAATTAAAAAAAAAGAACTATAACATAATGGAATCAAATCAGTTTTAAAATTACAATTGAGTAAATAAATTTGAAAAAACGTATGTGTGACAAAATTATCTTTACTTAATAAATATACAATCTAAAGATTAATCACACATTTTGAATTACATACCAATTGTGTATGTGAATTTTTACTACAAGCATACATATTTCTGATATATTTAGATTTACAGTTACATTTTCTGAAACCTTGCCCAGATTATCAAGGGATTGATTGTTTTATCGTTGTTCGATGTCAAAATTATTTCTACACCTGGGACAATTTCTTTAACGATACTTTAAAAATACGGAAACCGTTGATGTCTACATTACCTAAATATAATGCAGAAAATTTTGGATTTACGCACATTAACGAAGCCAATCAGTTAATTTACAGAATAATAACTAACCTTGATTTCAACTTTTTTTTTTTATAATCTTACGGAAAATAACGAGTCGACGAAGAAAAAATATATTACAACGAATAAAAATAATAGTTGAAATAGAATAGTTTGTAGGTGGATGGTGCATGGTGGGGGGAGGGAGAGGTGAGGGGGGTTTTTAATAAATGAACGAGTAATCGGTATCGATTGATTAAACGTTTAAACTTGGTAATAACAATACGCGGAGGATTTTAACAAGCTTCGTTTTAATTGGCTTGTCATATTTTCTCAAAACTAATACATTTACGCTTTGACGCGTTGCGTACGGTAAATCGGCCGTTCTTTGCTTCTGGCAGACGCACAAATATTCGCTTTTGGAATGCGTTGAAAGATATGTTTCTCTCTCTCTCTCTCTCTCTCTCTTTTTCTCTCTTTCTGTTTGTTCATACTTTCACTTTCTCTCTCTTTCCTTTTTCTTATTCTTATTTCCATATATAACGTCGATGAAAATATATAAACGTGATAATGAAAGTGACGTTAAAATAATACAAATATATATATATATATATATATATACACACACACACACATACAAATAAATATATATAATTTAATATATATATTTTTTAATTTTTTTTTTAATATATAATATTTTATATAATAAATATTTTATATAAAAAATATTATATATATATTATATAATATGTTATATTAATATATTATATATTATATATTATATATATATTAATATATTATATATTATATATTATATATATATTAATATAACATATTATATATATATTATATATATAATAATATAACATATTTATAATATAATATTATATTTTATATTATATATTAGAAATAATAGTGTCTGTAGTATCTTTAATGATAGCACGGGTCCCACGTTCTTACAAAAGTTCTTACTCACATTGTCAAATGAAAAGGGGCATATCTTCTCGAATGACAAAACCTATCTATAACATTGGGTACACGAAGAAAATTGTTGTTCTTGGCACGATTCTAACGCTATAGCCAAAGCCCGAGACTATACTAACGTAAGAGTGGGAGTAAGGGGGGGGGGGGACAGGGGGCAGGTGGAGGTAGGATATAAACCATCTTAAGGTTTGATTTATCGCTTGCTAACTCTGTTAAATCTCGGATTTCTCTTTTGACGAGATACACCTTCTTGGTGTCTTATCTACGAAAGTTAAGTTGAATTATTATATTACGCTTTGATATGATAGCTGCTGGATAATAAGAAGAAATCATATTTTATACTGTGATTCACAATGTTATATTATATTTTTTTTTTATGAACAATTAACGAGATAAATAGAAATGATTAACGTCTCAGATAATAAATCGTACGTTTCTATATATTTAATAATATTAATAATAATAATTATTATTATTATATAGTTAATAACGTGTCATTGTATTACAGTATAAATTATCTATTAGAATGAACAAACAAATGTTCCTGCATTTTTTCTTTTTATTCAATAATTATTTGTAAAGTAAATTTTTTACGAAAAAACAATTATAATACATTTAATACACAATTATATATTACACATTTACAATTTATATTACATTTAATACAATTATAATAAGTATCCAAAATACAATTTATAACACAATATACACCGATAAGTTATTCGCAATGGTCCACCTAATTCTATTTCTAAAAAAGGAAAAAGAAATTTAGTAAAATTTACGAATCACGAGGAGGAGGAGGAGGAGGAGGAGGAGTGGAGACAGGAATGGGAGGGGGAAGGGGGATGGGAAGGAAAAAGTTTGACTCGTAGAAATATCAGGTAGGAAGAAGGACTACGTCGCGCGTTTCAATCCGATATCCGATATTAGAACAACTTTGTACGATGTTCAAATAGAAGCTAGTACCTACCGGCTTTTGGGAAACGTTCGGGTCTCTCGGGAAAGGTACCTCCAAGTTAAAAAAGAATAAGAAAAAGAAAAAAAAAAGAAGAAAAATAAGAGGAAGAGGAAGAGGAAGAAGAAGATAAAAAAGAAGTTTCTTAGGTACCGATCGATTTTATCTTTCCCGAACGAGGTAGGAGGCCTTCTGATACGAGCCAACGAAAGTACAAGTTTAATTCGTAGTCTCCTGATAGAAATAGACTAAAGAAAAAGATAGATATATAAAGAGAGTGAGTAGGGAAAACTGGTGGAGGGAGAGAGAAAAGAAAGAAAGAGAGAGAGAGAGACAGACGGGGGAGTGGGGCAGTGAAGGGGAGGTCGCGAAGAGACCATTCGATTGGCTCAGATATCCGGCAGCATCTGTAATTCTCACGTGTCGGATAAAAGTTGGCGGGGGTTTGGTAGTCCAACCAGTTGCGCCCATTCTCACTGCCCACTTCCGTTTTATACTAATACAGGTACGTCAATGCACCGCAGTATTTCACACTATCACTTAACGACGACGCATAAACGACTCTCCCACTCGTTCGTTCGTTCGTTCGTTCGTTCGTTTTCAACCCAACTTCGTTCTCTTCTCTTCTCTGTTCTGTTCTGTTCTATTCTGCTTGTCTCTTGCCCGCTGGGTCAAGGTAAAAGTTTATACGATGGAAAACTTGAGAACAGTTGTGGCAGCCAACCAGGAACGGGTAACTTTGTCAAGGAAGAACTTACCCGCGAGAAATGTCCGCGGCTTTTCTTAAGACTTCCCAAGAGAAAAGGATGAGGAAAGTGAATGAGAGAGAGAGAATGAGAGAGAGAATAAGAGAGAGAGAGAGAGAGAGGGAATGAGAGAAAGGGGAAGAAAGGTTGAATCTTTTCTCTTCGGTACACACCTCGTGTTTCTCACGACAAAAAAATATAAAAGAATGAGGGAGAGCGATAAAGTGCACTTTACGTTGTTATCGAGTTTTCCTCCTCCTCCTTTCTTTCTCCCTCTCCCTCTCTCTCTCTCTCTTTCTTTCTGTTTTTTTTCTTTCTCTTTTTATCCGAGTTCTCGCTAGGTCTCTCATCTCATAATCGTGACTTCGTTAATACCGCTAATTGAAGTCATGAACTCGTGAAACGCAGACCCGTGGACCCTCGACGAAGCAACACGCCAAAATATCACCGACACTTTAACCTCAACCCTTTTTTACTTTCATCAACCCCTCGACGATTATGAAATATTAACGGTACACGCGTAAACGATTATCCATTCACAGTGTTTTATATAGGGACTGTACAGATGCGACATCAGCGCCGCCTAGCCTGTTAAATATTTTGAGACTTTTTATTTACAGTATATATATTTTTTTTATTTATAGTATATGACGAATAAGAAATATCTATTGTTGAATTAATTACGTGAAATTTGTTGACTCGTTTTACATTTTATTTTACATTTGTGTTAGTTATAAAAGTATTGTTGATGTTTTCTGTAGTTTTGTTAGGTTAAAATTGATTATTTTTGTGTCTAGTTATTTTATAATAAAGTAGAATATACTAAGTAAACAAATTTTTTGGTAATTAAATTATAGTTGTTTGAATATAATGTACAATATGCACAGGTCTCAAAAATGTTGCACATTTCTGCCAGAACGGCGCTTCGATCGATTTCATTTTTTCCTCCATTTTAAAATTTGTACAGTCCTTATAAAAATTCATCTACGATGCACTTATATTTAATATAGGTTAGATACAATTTTGCATGAATTCAACAATGTTCTTGTAAATAAGCTCTTTAAAAACGATTCTTTTTAAACAAAATCTTTTCTTACGTTATATGAAATATAAAAGATGAAATTTAACGAACAAACTGATAAAAAAATCTATTGAAACAATTAAAAGAGAAAAATTATTCATTCACGAATATTTTTTCGTAATACGAATGACACAATTGTAATTTAACATGTCAAATCATTTCTAATGAATTTCGATTATTACTTATACCGAAAGTATTAAGAGAGTATTGATAAAAATAAAAAAAGACGATCGTGTTACATCGATCAAACGTAAAAATTGGTTAAATCGAGTTGACAAGAATACGCGTATACGCGAGATAAATCTCCTATATAACGTGTCCTTACAAACGTCACGGATTCTACCTGTCGAGAGCGAAATCTCCGTCGATTTATCGTCGAGAATAACCGGTGTATTGAGAAAAATGATGGCAGAAAACTCCGTTAAATCTATATAGTCCCAGGTTAAAATAGAATCTTCCTAAGATGCGATTTAAAATGGATCTTATTAAAACGCGTCGAATACTTAAATTCATTTTTCATCGATCAATATTTACACCGATGATGTGTCATTTTCCATTTTTTTATATTTAATATTAATATCTTTTATTGTATTTTGATTTGAATGTAATATATTATTGTACTGTATTGTAAATAACGTGAGTTTGAGAATACAAATTATGTACAAATAGAATAAGATAAAAGTATAATATTAATGTTCTTACAGCAGAACATATATATAGTTGTTAAATAAATCTACAAATAATAATAAAATATTAGCCTCTTCCTCCACGTCAACCTTCAACAATTTATCTTCGATAAAAAAAAAAAGAAGTACCTTATAATTCGTCACCTTTTTTTTATTGTCACGAAGAATATTACTAAACAAATTGTACATATTCAACAGGTGTATCCTGTTTTTATTCACCTTCCCCTTTCCTTTTCTTTATTTTTTTTTTCTACTAAAAATACAATAATTCTCGTCGATCGGACACGCACGTTCGGAAAAGATGGAAGTTTGGTTTAATTAAACGGAGAAAATTAGCGCAAGAACTGTAGGTATACCTAATCGGTTTCTTTCTGACTTCGCGGCTTGGATAAAAAAAGAAAAGAAAAGAAAAGAAAAGAAAAAGAAAAAGAAAAAAAAAGAAGAAAAGAAGTGTATGAACAAAAAAAAATTAATTAAAGAAGAGTATAGTTGGTTTGGTTGGTTGGAGGACGAATTCAAGAATGCAGAATGGCGGTTAACAATCCGTCAACGGAGAATTTAATTTTGTTACGGCGAATAAAGGAATGTTATTGCTAGGAAAACGAGAAGGAAAGGATAAAACGGGAAGAAAACGAACAAGTAAAATAAACTCTGGCAGTTACTTTATCAATGGAATTTCTAAACGAAGACGATCCACTATCAAACTAGTTAGATATCTTTTGACAATTACAATAAAATCGAATTCTTAGGAAAACTATTATTCGAATTATAGAAAATTCTTCGTATAGTAACCAAAATGAACAAACTTATTGAATTGTCTTTTCTTTCAGTTCTTTTTTTTTTTCAACTAAACACAGGGTCGAACGATTATGAGAAAATCGTATGAGTGTTAGACAGATACGTGTTGCTGTTACTGTTGAAGGCGTTGACATGTTCGATAAATAATCCAGATAAAATTTGTTGCCAGGATTAAAACAAATATCGTCGAAGGGATTCTTGTCAAATGAAACGACGAGAGCTCACGTTGGAAAGGGGTGGGGGAGGGACCGGTTGGGGAAAAGGGGAAAGAGGTCCAGAAATTTCAGTCGTCGGGTGCTTTGATTTCCACATTTAATATTTTTCGAGAGTCTCTTTTTGCTCAAATAAATGCCTCTGAATATTGTATTTGTCATTTACCCTTTCCAACCTACCCCCCCACCCTTCGTACCAATCACCCTTCGTATTACCTGCCTTTCTCTTTTTCCCTACCAACTAAACAATATTATATATATATGTGTGTGTGTGTGTGTATGTGATAAACGTATTCAAATACGTAACTATATATGTGTGGATGGGATACGTGCACGGATGTATCGCAATGCGTGCATTTTCCGATAATTGCGAAACGCTAGGAGTACACGTCGAGAGAGATAGAGAGAGTGAGAGAGTGAGAGAATGAGAGAGAAAGAGAGTGAGTGAGCATGGTAGGCGGGAAATATGAAAATGAGGAGTGACGTTAACAGCGTCATATTCGGTACGACACTTTCGCGTCAGCACGTCAACCGTTGATCCGTAGTACACCCTTCCCGTTCCCCCACTCTTCCCTCATTCATCCCCCACTTTTCCAACGTTCTACCCCCACCACTGAGTATCCCGACAAATGCGATAAGTTACGCGGACGTCCCGCGTATATTCCGAAATCTCAACGTAGCTTCTTCTCCGATAAACGACGGATTTGTTTCCAGTTGTGAAAGAAATAAAAAGGGGAAGCAACAAAAAAAGAATATAAAAGGATAGAGAGAGAGAGAGAGAGAGAAAATAAAAAAGAAAATCAGAGTCGAATAAAATGAGAACTGTAAAAATATCCACAATTTAACATTTGAATTCGTTCAAAATCAAATTTTGATATCGTACCTTATTCCCATTCGTCTTCTAATTTTCACTCTTTCGTTTCCTTTACTCTCACATTTTGACATGAAAATAATAATAATAATAATAATGATAATAATAATAAGATAGCAAGAATTAAAAATAGGAGAAAAATTGATAGTAATGAAAAATAAAAATAATTCGTACGATTCTTTTCATTACGACATTCGAGTTTAACAATCCGATTGGTGGTAAGATTGAAAGTAAGAAAGATATAAAAGAGTATAAAGTGTGTCGGCCCAACTATACTGTCTCTTTTAAAAGAAATCTAAACGATTTTGATAAAAAGAGAAAAGTAAATGCGAGAGGATTTGTTTTAGGAACTCTATCCGCACACACCACACACAACTGTTAAAACTTTATTCTCCGATAATTTCACGGGGCTATGGAATAAAAGTGTTCGGTGTAGTCCTTTTCTTTTGTTTTTGTTCTTTTTTCTTCTTCTTCCTTTTCTTTTTCTTTTTTCTTTTCACTCCTCGTCGAGATGACCATTCGCGTAAAATACCCTACTTTTGTTTCATTTACTTACTTTTTTTTTTGTTTCTTTTCTTTAATACTTCAACGAAGGGAATACACGCGTACACACTTACGTACTCGTCACAAATACTTTTTCGATGGATTTTATTTTATGTTTCTTTTTTTTTTAATTCTTTTCTTTACAATTATTATTAAAGTAGCATTAATAATAAGAAAATTTATTATTCGTACATCGTCCGGTCGATCTCCAGAATGTCCAAAAGGTTTCGGTCAATCTATAAAATGTGATTCAGTTGAAATGTGCTTAAAATATTGTGAGGTGAGGGGTGAGAGGAAGAGGGGGTGAATAAAAGTATGCACTCCCCAGATTATATCTTTCTTTTAAATCTTCCCACACACACATATTTCATTTGTGTGTGTGTGTGTGTATGTGTTTGGTAGTTTAAAATAAATCCTAAACGATTAAAATTGTTGACCCGCTGAAAAATTGTAATCACGAACGATCAAGTTTCCGTTATTACGAATATTCTATCCGAATTCTATCCGTGATCATATATATATATATATATTTATATGTATTGTTTTTTTCAAGCCTTATTTGAAACTCAAGTTTTTAAGTTTTATTTGAAATAAAATTTGAGCTTTTTGTATTAGTATGTTGAACGTGACTCGACAGTCAGTTTTTAATCACAGAAGTTCCTGTTGTCGTGTAATCCCACTCGACGTTTTTAATTCTTATCAAAACCGATTAAATTTTGTCTTAAATATTTATTTTTCTTTTGATTTTTTTTCGTATAAAATTACAAATAAAATATTTAAAAGCATCGAGAACTGTGTTGCTGGTAAATAAAATTGAATTCTAATTCGGAGTATGCGAAGGAATATTAAAATAACACGTTGACTATCAACTACGAGATAACTCGTAGTTTGTTTAATAATATAATACGATTAAATGAAATTAACTGTTTACACGGGAATCGTGAAAAGTAACGTGACAGTCTCGACGTGTTAATTATCTTTAATATAATTACCTCCCATCTCCCAGCAAAGCAATATGGTTCATATATGTTAATTATGGTTATACTATTAGTTTAACTACATATAATAACTTCATTGTTTTTTTTTTAACATTTAGCTTGGAAAAAAATACAACCCAGATTTTCTGTCAATGTCTCACTCAGCGTACTCAGCGCAGAGGTCAATTATGGTCCGATCAAATCAATATTGTTTTTATATGTTAACAATAATTATGTTATGTTGTTAAATTGTATATCATATCTTCACTCTTTTTATTATTTCACAATATATTTTGGAAAAAAAAGACAACTCAAGTTTTGTTGTCCTTGTCTCACTCAGCGTACTCAGCGTTAGGATAAATTCTGCTTCGATCAAATCAATATTGTTCTTATAGGTTAATTATAGTTATATTATTAGTTTAACTGCATATAATATCTTTATTTTTTTTTTATTTTACAATATAGCTTGGAAAATAATACAACCCAGATTTTCTATCCATGTTTCACTGAGCGTATTCAGCATTGGAGTCAATTATGATCCAATC
>JACGWG010000041.1:1183643-1201710 GCA_023678865.1 Polistes exclamans
TAGTTATCTTCCTATTCGAGTTAGTTTCCTACGATTTGTTTTTTTTTATTTTTTCCTAAAACAATTGAAGAGAAATTAATGGTAGGTGGTCCTTTTACGTATGTACCTAACCTCCAAATTAAAATTCAAAAATAAAAATGCGATAAAATAGACACACATTGCTCTTACTTACATTTAATAATTATTTAACTTATTATTAACGATATACCTCTTAAGTATTATTAATTATCAGTCGGTTATTGTGTTGCAATTAAAAAGAAAAACAAAAACAAAAGAATATAATCCGCAAATAGTCGTTACTTTTTCGAAACATTTTTCAAATTTCGCGGGCTTCGGCTCTCCCTGATTAAGAAATAATTTGATTGGATTATTAAGTAGAAATATTTTGTCGGTATTGGCTTAAAAATGATTAGCCCCGCCTATTGTGATGCACACTTTGAAAAATTATCTATTCCCCGAGACCGTAAATTACATTATTAGTTTACCGTATTTATATCGAAAATAAGAGAGAATATGACATTATTTAATTTCATTATCGAATCATTTGTATTCATATATGCGACCGCGTGTACCTGTACGTGTACGTGCCCGCGTGCTTTCGATCGATATTCGAAAACAATGGCAAATGATCGAGACACTAATTCGACTCGGTGCCGCGTAAAACGACGTTAACGTGATTTCCATCTTGCGTATTGGGAATAATTTGGAAAACAGGATTCTCATCGATATTTACCTTTCCTCGTTAGTTTCGTAATAAGCGTGCGTTTTTTAAAGCTCGAACGTGCGGGTGCCCTTTTGTAATACACCCCCTCCTAACCCTTTTTGTTAACATCATTTACAGGTTCGTTCGAAACTTCCCGTAGGATCGTCGTAGCCTTTCGTCGTCCCATTACTTTTTTCTTTTTTTATTTCTATATAAAAGTTAATATTAGAATACGCGTTTTATTGTTTGAATTATGTTAAACGAAACTCGCGGTTAACTGTAGTGCATTGTATTAACGGAAACTGCTAAAGTTTATACTTCCATCACGAAAATTTACGTTATCCTGGAAATGCGCAGACTGTACGAATAATTTTTCACTTGGATAATTATACAAAAAAAAATAAACAAAAGAAAATGAAAAATAAGGAAATAAATAAATAAATAAAAGGAAAGATGTGAGGTGGGTATTAACGTTAAATACATTTCAAATGGTTTTCATTCGTTAATGACTTTCCAGTAAATTAGAATCGATAAACGATATCGATACATATACCACTTCTAGTATACGCTAACGATCTTTTTGCCAATGGCAAAGAGGAACAAACGTTTCGTAACAACAAAAACTCGCGACAACAGGTCAATCCCGTTAAAAGAAACCTAACGGTTTTGTTTCCTCCTTTACTTTCGATTGAAAAATTTCAATCTAGCCGAAAAAGAATTGCAAATGGCCTATGGTAATGATAATGATAATAATAATAATACTCCATACTTTTAACAAGCATTATTTCTTCATATTGCGTGGTGAAAATCGAGGGTTAAAAAAAGAGGAGGAGGAGAAGTGGAAAAAGGGAAGAAAAAAGATGGTGAAAAGTGGAGAATTGGAAGTCCTCTGTGGCAAGGAAGCAACCATGGTTTTATATATATATATATATATAGCAATTACTTTGATTAAATGCGAAATAAGATTCACGGTTCGCCATACTCTAGGATGTAACTCGGAGCCAGCTAATTGTAAGAACTAAACTTCTCCTCTCCAAGAAGTTGGAAGGTGCTGTCCTATAATTAGATGGCTTGATTATGGAGAAGTGGCCGCCAGAAAAGGGAAGACTTTAAATTGAGTTACGTTATAATGTGTATAAATCTACAAACCTATTCCTTTTATTTTCTTATTCTTTTATACTTTTTTATTTCTCTATTAATTATTCATTCATAATGTTTATTTTATTCAACGAAATAATTTCAATATCGGTACTTAAGTGGGTACAAGGTTAGGTTCGATAGTGACGTCATTCAACATGGCAGCGCAAAATGGTGGCGTGTTTTTTGAACATTCCAAACAATGTTTTCGAACTTTAATTAATTTATTTTTAATGATTTGTATATACAGGGTGTCCCACATAACACTAGTCACGATTTTTCAAGTATTTGCGATAACCTGACAAAAAAATACTTTAAACAAAAGTTGATCTGTTTTTTTGATTGATTATATATTGCAATAAAAGAAAGTTTGAAAAAAATTCTTTTCTTAATGTTTTTTAAACATTATAAAAATATTTACATATAGAATAATGAATAATACTTTTATGCATTAGTTGATCTTGAATTTGATTAAAACAATAATACATATACCTTTAAACGTAATTTCTTAAATGTAAATTACGTATAAAAGGAAATATTTTATCGATAGAAGGTAAAGAAGAAAAAAAAGAAACAACTGGTGTGCGAATTAATTGATGATAAATTTAAATCACAAGCAATTGTACTAATTTCATTTAACGTTCTGCAATACGAAGAAAACACGATGATGGTTTAGAAAACAAGACGAGTTTCTCAATGTTCGCGTTTAATATCCAACAGACACGGTCGTAGGAAGTGACATTTATTTGATTCTTTAGTACTCGTAGTAATAAACGATCACTAAAGGTGTCCCATTTAACAGTTACCACCAAACCCATGGAATTTATAACTATTTCGTATGGTTACTCGATTTATTATCCTTTTTACAGATTCATCAAACGTATCAAAGATTAACTCACTGTTGATGTTACTCCCGTTGTCATGCAGAGAACTCGCTCACCGTTATCTGTAATCAAATTAATAAGAAATTTTTATAATTACTTCGACCACTCTTAAATCCTTATTTTTTTATTTAATTTTTGTCTTTAACAATTTCATCGACAAATATAAAAAAAATAATCAAACGAATCGAACATTTCAATATTTTCTATCATTTACGTCATATTATTAAAGGGTTACATGGGTTTGGGACTTTCAAAAAAATTTTTTTTTTTAATTTTTTTTTTAATTCTACAACTCATCTAGAATATTGTATTCAATTTTGAAGTCGATAGGAGAAGTAGTTTTAAAGATAGAGCCCTGGGAAGTTGCACTCTTTAATGGCTCTTATATCAGCACTCAAATCTTTAAACGCGTTTTTCTCAAAACGCTTTTTCTAAAGTCGGTTGTCAAGATTTCTCGAAAACTATTTAACCGATTTTCATGAAATTTGCTATACGTCTTCGTGATACTATTGACAAGGACTTGGACGAAGGATTTTCATTTTTTTTTTTTCATAAAATCGAATTTTAAGAAACCAAAATGTGGTGCAAATTGTAGCGAAATTTGAATGTTCTTACTAAAAACGTTGCCAAAAATCCAAATTTTAATTTTTTTCTTTTTCCTTAGACCAGTTTCTAGTTTTAAGTATTCACTAAAAGACCCTATTTTTTCAACAGAAAAACCCCCACCGTTTATAAGTTCTGCTGTCAACGCGAAAACACTTTTTTTCGGTGGGGTCACCGGAAATAACGTCGCAATGGCTGAGTTTAAAATATTTTTCAACGAAAAATTCAGAAAATGTTCTTTAAATATGTATCTTAAATACTATAAAAAGTTTGAATAAGAATTCCATTTTTTATATAGAAAAAAAAAATTGTTGAAAATATGCTATTTTTTCCCGTTGTAAACCCATGTAACCCCTTAAAAGGGATAACGACATATTGTCCAATTAATTGTTAAACACTTTTAATAATGTTAACAATAACTGGAAAAAGAATGGAATACAAAATAAACAAAATATTAACAAACAACAACAACAAAAATCAATTTCAATGTGTCTGTAGGATTTAAACAAACATCGGTAAGCCTCGCGACAGGTGAATAGAGAGAAAAAGGTGGAAAAAAAAAAGAAGAAAAAAGTAGAATAAAGGAATGAAGCTTTGATTGTTTTCGTGAAAAGTTAAGCAAGATTTTGGAGATCGAAGCAGTAGAGACAAACCGTACCGTATTGAACCCTTTCAATATTCGATAGCTCACGTCCACACACTATTTGCCGCGAATCTATGCTTGTCAATAATCCATTGCGTTTTCCAATTAATTCTCTGACAAAGACTATCTATCTGTCTCCCTTTTTTTTTATTTCTCTCTCTCTTTCTATCTCATTCTCACTTCATCTATTTTCCACACTTTACGAATCGACGTAACAGCGCGCTTTAGTTTCCGTATGATGAAACGCCAATCATAGATAAATAAAAACAAAAAAAAAAAGAAAAAAGAAATAATAACGAGAGTGTGGGGGGGAGTGGGGGGGGAGGTTAAAATTTAGAATAAAAATTCGTCACGACAAATAATTATCGGCCTATTTACAAAAGAATTATTACGCTTTCGTACAAAATTGTACATAACCTATAATAAATATAAATACATCGGATGAATTTTTATAAGCACCGTGCGAATTGTAAATTATATTCAAACAATTGTTTATTTAACTATCAATAAATTTGTTTTAACGTAGTTTGTTTTTATTTTAAAATAAAATAACTCAACAAAAATAATCAATTTTAATCTGACAAGACTATAAAAGAAAAACCACAATAATATTTTTATAAATAAAACAAATGTAAAATAAAATGTAAAAAGAGTATTGGAAGAATAGAAAAAAATTACTAAAATTTTTCGTAATTGACACAACAATAGATACTTTTATTATTCGTTAAATAATTATACTTTTATTGCTAATATATGAAAAGTTTTAAAAGTGTTTTGGATGCTAGGCGGCGCTGATGTCGGTGCACAATCTATACCATATAAACTAATTCTATAGCAAAATAGAAAAGAATAATAAAAAAAAAAAAAGGAAAAGAAGAATTGACAATAATATTTAATTCATCGAAAATGTCGTCTCGTCAAAGTCATAAAGATAACTATCATCATTTCTAGATTACTATAGTACCTTTCTCATTGTAGGCTTTCTCTCATTGTAATCAATCAATTCTACCATTATAATTTTGCTTGTCAGATATGCAACATTAAACTATTCAATTTCATCAAATCAAAGAGGTGGCTTGAGTTGAAAAGAGATAGAGATAGAGAGATAGATAGAGATAGAGAGAGAGAGAGAGAAAAGCAGTAACGGATGTTCCGCAACGTACGTATGCTTTTGTACGCTTTGAAATTCGATTACAACTAGGATCGAATGATGGTTGGACGATCTAATTATTAACTCGTAACATAGTGTTAATATCAGGGGACCGCAATCGACGTTTTGACTCGCGATCGAGAATCTCTCTTACACCACGAAATTCGATAGAGCGAAAGCACGATGTTCTCAGTGGTTTCGTTTGTTCAGTGAAACTGAACAAAAGTTATCATGCCATTAGATCCGTCTACCTATCTATCTCCATCTATCTATCTATCTATCTATCTATCTCCATCTACCTATCTATCAATTTGTCTGTTTATCTATTGATTATTAAACAAAAATATTATATGAATTTAATGATTTATTTCTTTGATAAATTTATATCGATGTGTATTTGAACGATTACTTTTGATCGTTACAAGACACACATTCCTGATTGAACAAACAAAAAAAAATAAATATAAATCTATCGATAATCGTTGATGTAATAAAAAAAATACGATACGACAATATTGATAATATTAACACATTTATAAAGAAACATTTTATTAATATTTAATAATCCACGTCGTGTAATTTAAATACACGAACAAACTTACGTTTCATCTTTGAAAGCTTCCACCGTCTAACAATTAATTTCCCCCCTCTCCCCCTCTCTCTCACTTCTCCTATTTTTCTACGTATAATTGCTAAACAAAAAATTGCCAATTCGTCTTCATTATATAACATTTTAAATAAGTTTTAAACGTTAGACCCACATTGCAATTTAATCATCCGCAAGCCGGTTTTAACTAATTATACTTTCCCAAACAAATCCATTCGCGTTTCCTCGTTCTTAAGAAAAAAGAAAAGATCTAAACAAAACAAAAAAGAAAGAAAGAAAACAATGAAATAAAAGATAACACAATGATGAACGACGTAACCATATAATTTACGGGGTTGGAAGGGGGTGGGAGGCTGGTAGAAAGAAGGAGGAAAAAAAACAGAAAAGAAGAGAAAAGTGGTGGAGGTTTGGGGGGAGGGGAAAGTAAAAGAAAAAATAAGATAGGCAGAAATGAAAAGAAAAAAAAAATGGTTAGAGGAAACCATAACCAATGGCGTGGGTTTAACGTATAGTCGGTCTCCTCAATTACATCCAATGGCGGTTTGAATTCCTTTGGATCAACAGACTGTGAGCCTGGCATGACGCCATAGAAAGTTAATTCGCCTTGGCGCCGAATTAATTCCTCTCTCTCTCTCTCTCTCTCTCTCTCACGCGTATAAATATAACGGTAGTTTCTAGGAAAGTCCAAAGGGGGTATCCTACATAGATTTCATACATTCTAACAATTTTCAAAAGAGAGAGAGAGTAAGAGAGAGAGAAAGAAACTTACAATCTATCCCTATCTATCTATCTCTCTTTAACTGATACACACTATCTCTTTTTAACTTTCAAAAGACCCAACAGACAGTCAGACAAACGTAGAGAGACGAATGGGACGAAGAAGGGTAGCATTTTAACACCGATTGTACAGGAAGTTGGAAGAGATCTACGTTTATGCATTTGTATTTGTAATACGTGTATTCGAATAACGTTACCTACTCACCACTTACGTTTGTGTGTATCTGTGTATGAAAGATGAAGAGAGAGAGAGAGAGATAGAATGAAACTAGGAACGCTTGCCCAATGTCCGTGTATATCACTGAATTCTTAATCACCTACCATCTAACCTCGTCCTGTCCAACCCCTAATCCCAGACATGCTAACGATTACAGCTTATACTCGCCTAACGAATCTGCTTTTACCCGTAACTATAGTCATCGCAAGTGAGTAAGAGAGTAAGAGAGAGATACTACTATTGCGAGAATTTCCACGCGCCAAGAGAAATCGTGCTATACGAGAGTTTTACAGAAATAGCAAGCAAAGGACCTCGTTTTCACGACAATGGACTACTCGTCACCACCACCACCATCGTCGTCGTCGTCGTCGTCATCCGAACGATGACGCCAGTTTCGTTCTACTATCGTTTGTTTTTGTAACTATACTAATAAAGATCCCTAGCAATTTTCTCCACAACCCCACCATCATCAACACTTCGTTATTCGCGCGTGTGCGAGAACCACAGTGAATAGAAGAAAAATAAGTGAAAATAAAACAGAAAAGAGAATAAAAAAGAAATCAAATGGTCAGGGACCGCGGTGGGGGGGGGGCGGGAGCGTTGTTATAGGGAAAAAAGGTAATAAAGAATTATTACTATATATGATTACGTGTGACGAGATAAGGTGTTTTTAGGATTAATTATACTATAATATGTTAAGTTTTATTGTAATGTATGACTCTGAAAATAAAATAATATGTATTGACGCGTGAACTAAGTGATCAAGTTGCTGAGGAAGTCCCCAGTAAGGGACGAAACGTTCAACAAGGTCATAATAAATTGTTCATCAAATTTATTAACTGTCTTTAATTTCCCTTTGAAACTCATATATATTATTACTAAGTTTAATTCTTAGGGATGTTATTTTTTGGACAGGTTTAATTTAGATGAACAATATATTTATCCGTTGAACGTTTCATCTCTATTTGAGACTTCCCTCAGCAACTTGATAGTTATGTTCATAAATCAGTTGAAACTTATGACTGTAATAAAAATGATGTTATATTGACTTATGAACATAACTATCAAGTTGCTGAGGGAAGTCTCAAATAGAGACGAAACGTTCAACGGATAAATATATTGTTCATCTAATTTAAACCTGTCCAAAAAATAACATCCCTAAGAATTAAACTTCGCAATAATATTAAAAAATTTTGGATAAGAAACAAATCTTTATTATAGTAATAAAGAATATTGGCATAATAATAATAATAATAATAATAATAATAATAATAACGTATGAAAATGAGGTAACGTCTCTAACGTTGAGAATTATTAATTGTATAAACTACTATTATATATATATATATTTCATGGTTGGTGGCAAATGATCGAGAAGTGGACGACGAAATGGATGCTAATTTATGTTACCCACCTTTCCCCGAGCCCTTTCCCCCTCCAAAACCCCCCTTTTTCACTCATGCCGTAGATATTTTGTCATACGTCGCGATTTTATGCGAGTAATATGAAGGTAGTAAATCATGTACGCCAATTAATATAAATCATATGCTGCATTCGTAATTAATCCTTCCCTATATCTCCCCCCCCCCTCTTCCCAGCTTCCCCTGTCCCTGTTACACCGGCCCTTTTTTTTTCCTTTTACCTCTTGATTCTCATCGTTCTACCTCTTGAACGTGTCACATAGACAATAATGATGACGATAATAATAATAATAATAATAATAATAATAATAAATCGTGGAACAAAAGGAATGATTTGCTAATTCCCATCTGCCTGTCACCCCCCCCCCCCACCCCACCTGCGGGCCACCGACTATTTCGGTCGCCTACTTGCATGCCTATTCTATTATAATATAAATTATCGTTCAATAATAAGACGGTTTTTTGGAATATTAAAAAATTCCTTATACCTGACGTTAATTTTCTTTAGATCGTTGATGAAAGTTATTTTCATATCGTGGTACATATATGAAAAGGGGGTGGGGAGAAGTGAAAAATGAGAAAAAAGGGTATGCGTCGTTATTAGTGGATTTTTTTCCCATACGTTATTTGACACCGTCCCATCCCCATCCCTCCTTAGTCCCCGGTAAGAAATCGACCAATCAGCTCAGTTTTATTTTTTATTTTTTTGATTAATACAAAATTATAATAATATCATGAAAAACCTTTTTACGATAATAATAAGAAATATTTGTATGATTCGTTAAAACGTCTAAAAATTACCGGCTACCAATGTTGTGACGGAGAAAAAAAAAAATAAAAAACACACACACACTAACAAAGGTTTTGTCATGAAAAAGGGCAGGGGGATGGGGGATGGTAGGGGGAGAATGAAAAAGGAATACCAGCTTGATATTAACTAACGGCCCTTTAGGGCGCATCAGTGTTGGATCAGAGAGAAAGAAAAAGAAAAGAAAAGAAAAGAAAGGGAAGGGTAGGGAAGGTAAAGGAAGATAGACAATATAGGAGGGAAACGATGGGGATGGGAAGAGGGGAGCAAAGCATGGAAAGGAGCAACCATCCGTACGGTACGATGCACGTGGGCTAATTATGGATCAGCCGCCGGCAGACAAGGCCGTGTATAAATTTTGACACGAGAGGCGCCCACAGGACGTGCCGAGGTGAGCAAGGCTACCCCCAAAAAGGGATAGGAGTGTAGAACTCGGAGAGGTGGGGGGGGGCTGAGGGGATGTAGACAAGGAAGGAAGAAAGAAAGAAAGATATAGGAGAGGTAAAACCGCGTATTAAAATTCCGGACGTCTCGTGAAATACTGATCCGCGTGGAGAAGTTGTATATAACACACACACATACACACATACATACATATACTACACACAAATAGAAAGATCCCTACTGTAGACCAAAAAGAGAAAGAGAGATAGAGTGAGAAAGGGAGAGGGTTGGAAAGCTAGCTCGAAGTGGGGTTGGAAGGTGGTGGTGGTGGTGGTGAGATGCACCATGGTACTGCCAACATAGCTCGTGCCCCGGGGGATTAATCACAGGGCATTATGGCGGTGCCGGCTCAAAAGCGCCCAAGGAACGAGCAAGAATTGACTAGGGAACGGGCTGAGAGTGAGTGAGTGAGAGAAAGAGAGAGAGAGAGAGAGTCGAATCATAACTCAACCTCCTCAATCTCCAACCCTATCTGCCATGGTTCGCATTAATAAGAACATAAACGCTGTATAATTTCGAAATAGGCACGCACCAACAACGGAGGAAGACGAGTATCTTTCTCTTTGATATTATCCTCCCCCCCCACCTACCACACTCCTGCCCCTTCCATACCGGCAACACAAACCAACCATACCTCCCGAGGGCCAGTGCCCCCCTTCAAACCCATTCCCTTATGGTATTCATGAATGAAACTTAGATCGTGTAGATGTAAGTTCGTTTTGTTTTGTTTTGTTTTGTTTCGGTTGTTTTTTGTTTTCACAAATTTTGCGCAATTGTTTAAATGATCGAGCTAACAAAAGAATTGGATTTGGATATGGGCAGGTGGTGGTTGTGCATCATGAAATAATGAAACTTAGATTGCATAGATGTAAGTTCGTTTTGTTTTGTTTTGTTTGGTTGATTTTGTCTTCAAAGATTGTACGCAATTGTTTAAATGATCGAGCTAAGTGAATTGGATTTGGATAAGGGGGGGGGGCTAGTTGTGCATAATGAAATAATGAAACTTAGATTGCGTAGATCTAAGTTCGTTTTGTTTTGTTTTGTTTTGCTGCGTTTGGTTGCTTTTTGTCTTCAAAGATTTTACGCAATTGTTTAAATGATCGAGCTAACAAAAGAATTGGATTTGGTTATGGGGGGGATGGTAGTTGTGCATAATGAAAATAATGAAACTGATCGCGTGATGTAAGTTCGTTTTGTTTGGTTGTTTTTTGTCATCAAAGATTTTACGCAATTGTTTAAATGCTCGAGCTAAGTGAATTGGATTTGGATATAGGGAGGTGGTTGTGCATAATCAAAATAAATGCAAATATTTGTGGGACGAGCGATATGAAAAATATTAAAAAAGAAAAAAAACAAAAAAGGAAGAAGTATATACGTGGCAAGGGATTCTTATTAAACATTTACTTGCTCTCTCTCTCTCTCTCTCTTTCTTCTGCTTCTTCTTCTTCTTCTACTTTATTTTTTAGTTTTAGTTTAATTTTTTTGTTTTACCTTTTTTTTTTTCCTTGGGTTCAACAATGAGCTAGTACCTGCACTGTATTCTCGAAAAGAAGAAAGAAAGAAAGAAAGAGAAATAGAGAATAGAAAGAGAGAGAAAGAGAGAGAGAGAAATATCCGCATACCCGCAATGCGTTCACCTGGTTCGCGAAGAGATTCCTTGAGGAAATTCTGAGAAACTGGAAAAGAATGAGAAGAAGAAAAGACGAGAGAGGAGTTCGACTTTTATCGAAACGGTTTTTCTCTTTCAACTTTTAAATAACTTTAGACGTTTCTAAGAAAAACGCACTTTCTTCCACTTTTTGCTCGGACATTTGAAAGAAATCGATCCCTCGTTTGTTTGTTTTTCCTTCCGTTTTTCTAAGTTTCTTCCCGATTACGCGTTATGACTGAAAATATCTAAGCAAACCAAGAAAAAACCAAAACAACGTTATCTATCTTATCTTTGCTTAATTTCAAACATTAATGGACTGTTTATTTTGAAAGTTGTGTAAGGCGATTTTCTGTTGTTTTGAGAAAATTAAAGGTTTGCAGCAACATAACACACCCCCACCCTCCACCCCACCCAGCCCATACCCTTGCACAATGTTAGCAAGTTAACACGAATTCGCTAGCGGAAAACAAAACGGTCCTGGAATTTGTATAGTAAGCTAGATGGAAAAGTGGTCATTATTAAGAAATATTTATAGGTTGTGTTACGTAATTTAAAAGACTATTCGTGTTCCTTTCCCATGACTTTTTTTATTTTGTTTCTATATTTTTCAAGTCCGTCTCTAATTTCTGTTGTTTGGAGAATATTAATGGTTTGTATATATTAGTTAATTTAAAAATATTCATTAATTATATCAATTTCAATAATGTTTCGATTAATTTATCGATATGTAATTTGATTTTATACATTACTTTTAGGATAATTTTACTAAAATACTGTATATTTATAGCCTGTAAATGGACTTACACCACTTTAAAAATTAGACAATTGTAAAAACCGTTTAATTTCAATTTTGTAAAATCAAATATTACTTAAAATATACTTCGTATTAATCCAATTTTGTTTACAAATAATGACATGATATAAAATAGAAGTAGTATTTTAAATTTTAATCTTCTCCATTAGTGTTTTTTCTTATCTGTTTTTTGATTGCGTTCTTTAGATTCTTCGTGGAAATGAAATTCTCTCGTTTCATTTCATGTAAAATAAATTTATTATATTGTTTACACTGTTTTATAATATCATAATATTCCTGTGGTGTATACAGGAAATTCTTTTTTATATTATTTGTTTCTTTTTATTCTATGAAAATTGGACTTACACCACTTTCATAATCAATGGTTACGTAATTTCTTTTACCGGCCAGTTTTAATTTGAATAAAGCATTGACATTTTTTAAGAAATTAAATACTAATTAGTTATAAATAAACAGTCTACACTAAATCAAGTATAAATTACGTGATATCTCATTTTTTTTTTACAAAATGAACTTACACAACTTTCCAAATAAACGGTTCAAAACGTTCATGGTGTCTCGAGAAAATGAACCATCGATCATTTTGATGTTGCATTTTGTTTGGAACAACAACAACAACAACAATAATACCCAAAATACCACTTGCATAGTTCTGTGGGGGGTGGGAACGGACTGGGGATCTGAAGGAAAGGGCTAAACCCAGGTCGAGTTACATCGTCAAGGACATCGAAATTGGTAGTAAAGTTTTGCTCTAATCGGTATTCCGTTGTGACGTTGTTATCGAGAGTATAGCAGGGGTGACTATAACAGAGAACACGTCGACACGTGAACGTTAAAGTCCGATCGTAACTTCGGATAGAATTAATACCATGATATACCAAATAATCCTATGGCGTCTAATCGAACGTACAAATGTAATTATTGAAATAACGTTAACACGGGGGATTATTAGTTAATTAATTATCGTTTTATCCTGTTATCTGAATTAATAATTATTAAATGGCGTTAGTTTTCTAACGTAAACAATATTCATTTTACTTTCTACGATGAAACATTACTATACTTATCGTTCTTCCACGTAATATCAACAACTCTAACTAAATTCCATAGTTTTCAGAAAGAGAGAGAGAGAGAGAGAGAGAGATAGAAAGAGAAAGGGGTCGAGAAAGTTCACTAAAGATTAAAATCCACCGTTTGCTATTCTCATTCTCTCTCACTTTAGATTTCTCCTTCCACTACGATAGTTTGTTGGCCAACTGTTTCGGCCACAGTTACCATAATTTATTTAACCAACTGGTGAATGTACCATCTCTAGTAAAATAACACAAACCAGAACGCGTACTCGAACGTTGCAACGACAATGTTCAACTTTCAAAACGTAAGAAAAAGAAAAAGAAAAAAAAACAGAAAAAAAATCACAATCTTTTAAACACGTTTACGAGAATATTTCGTTATAATAAATTAATCAACAAAATGACAAATATAATCGCGAGAAGAAATAAAAAAATGTGATTTAATAAATCACCGATGGCACATTATATATGACGAATTATATAAATAAGATAGATTTGATTTCATAAGAATAAAAAAATAATATATAAGAGAATAGTCTCGTTACTTTCGAATTACTTTTCATTTGATGTTAAGAAGAAAAAAAAATAACGAAACTAAACTCGAGGAAGGCGTAACGTTCAACTTGAGAAGCAAAAAACTTCGTCTAGCCACAATTTTTTGTTAACCCTACAAGTAGAATCCCACCATTTAATCTTCATCATCGTTACGAATGAACAAATAATCGTATTATATTATGTCACGTGAAGGTGGACTGAGTGAGAAGTGGTAGGATATGAGAATGGGGGGGGGAGGGTAGATGAAATGATAAGAAGGATAAGAAAATGTTATTTTCCACTTCTTTATTCGAGTATCTTGATAGAAACTAAACATATAAAACCCCGCCCGGGAACAATGGTGGACTATAAGGTAACGTGAGGGATTCATTCGTGAATCCGCGAATAGAAAAAGAAGAAGAAGAAAAAAAAAAGAGATACGGTAGAGAATCGGCGTGTAAAGACATGTAAAACGAACGTGGCGAAATCCAGTAGTCTACCAGTAACACGCATACACGTTACGTGATGAAAAAGATAGACAGAGATATGTTGAAAAAGCTCTTGAGAGAAACAGAGACGCTAATAGAAGGGGGGATGGGTGGATTGGGGGTTAGGGATTCGGGGTTTGGGGTTTGGGGTGGTGAGGAGAAGGGTGGAAAGCATCGGAGAAGCTAAAGGCTACACCTGAGGGTTACTTCTTATCGCTGGAGAAATATATTGGGTTCCGGTTCGCGTTACGTACGATCTGAAACCTCATATAGTAGGCGTGTTCGCGTAATTAAGCCACAAGAGATTTGCATACGATCCGACAGATACCAACCAACGGTCTACTGCCGCCGGCTGCCACTACTGGTGCTGGTGGTGATGGTGGTGGTGGTGGTGGTGGTGGTATGTCTTGGTATTAGGGGTTAGTTACTGGTGGTAGTGATGAGGTGGTAGTAATAGTAATTGTAGGTAATAGTAGTTGTGTTAGTGATGGTAGTAGTAGTTGTAGGTACGCTGGTCGAAGCTACCGTTCCCGGCAAACCGTTCCCCGACACAAACCTCCGTGTCGAAGAAGAAAGCCAAGGGGTTATTGCCGGTGGCAGAACATACCGAGAGTTGTTTAATGTGTTTTTGCTATAAGACTTATCTCTCTATGTGCTAACTTTTTTGGGAGGAGGCGGATGTATAGGAGAAGGAGAAACCAGAACATTATATATATTTACTACCAAACACGATCTCTAAACATTTTTAGGTTAATACTCGCAACACGTTTGACGTAATAGTTTGTTTTTATTTTTACGAAGTTTTATTTAGATTTTGTACGAGAGTTATTATATTTGAATCGTTTGTTGGATTATTTTAATCTATGATTAATCATGATATATTTTCTATCAACATAACCTAACTATTTTTTGAATTAATATTTATGATACGTTTGACGTTATAGTTTGTTTGTTTTTTTATTTGTACAAGAATTAATTTAGATTTTAAATAAGAGTTAGGAATTGGAATAATTGTTGGATTATTTTAATCGACGATTAATCATGATACATTTTCTATCAACATAACCTAATAATTTTTTGAATTAATATTTACGATACGTTTGAAGTAATAGTTTGTTTGTTTTTTTATTTGTACGAGAATTAATTTAGATTTTGTACAAGAGTTATTAATTAGAACCGTTTGTTGGATTATTTTAATCGACAATTAATTATGATATATTACCTGCCAAACATAATCTAATCATTTTTAGGTTAATGCTAATACGTTTGACGTATCAATTTCTTTTTATTTCTTTTTTTCTTTGTACGAGGCTTATTTAGATTTTAACATGAGTAATTAATTAGAACGATTGTTGAATTATTTATGTCAAGAATTAATCATGATACATTTCCTATTAACATAACCTAACAATTTTTAGGTTAATACTAACAATACGTTTAACTTTGCCAGTTTATTTTTATTTGTACGAAGATTATTTAGATTTTTATAAAAGTAATTAATTAAAACGATTGTTGAATTATTTATGTTAAGAATTAATCATGATATATTTTCTATCAACATAACCTAACAATTTTTAGGTTAATACCAACAATACGTTTGTCTTCATCAGTTTATTTTTATTTGTACGAGGATTATGTAGATTTTTACAAGAGTAATTATATTTAAACGACTGTTAGATTATTTTAATCGACAATTAATCATGATATATTTCTTATCAACATAACCTAACAATTTTTAGGTTAATACCAACAATACGTTTGACTTCATCAGTTTATTTTTATTTGTATGAGAATTATTTAGATTTTTCCAAGAGTAATTAATACGAACACGATTGTTGGATTATTTAAATCGATAATTGAATTCGTCCCAAGTTGAATATTGAAAGGAAACGTTTTTATTTTTTCCCTTTCCCCCGTAAAATAAATGTTGAAAAGTCAGTTGGTAATATTTTATCCGATTTAACGGGACACCATATCGAAAGATATGCGCATTCGTTTAAGGTTTGATCCGGTTCCATGAATCTCGCTAAAGTCAAACACCGTAACCTCGATTTCTCAATCTCTATCTCTCTCTCTCTATCTATATCTCTCTCTCTCTTTAACGTATGTACATACGTGGGATACATATATCCTTCTACGGATGAAAGCACATCGCCACGTCCGTTGGCCGTATATGCAAATAAAATACAGAGAATATACACGACTGAACTTTGTAGATTCTAACGCATCGGCAAACCGACTTTCTGCATTTAATGCCTTAACCGCAACTACGATGACTATACCCGATGGTGGTGGTCGACATTTAGCCAACGTTACGAGCACCCACTCAAAGTTACCATGTGTATGTGTGTGTGTGTTTCTCTTGTAAAAATATTAAAATGTTAAATATTTAAAATAAATAAAACGTCGCGGTTTTAACAATCCTTACAAATCCTCTCTGTATATTAAAAGAAAAAAAAAAAAAGAAAAACCACAAACGAAAAGAAATAAAATACGATACAAGCTGATACATCAAAGATGCTTTTTTTCTTTCCTCGATTTAATTCAAAGAAAAAAACAAAAAAAAAGAAACACACACCGAACTCCCCACTCCCTACCCCCTTCTGCCCGCCACCATCATCACCAACAAATTGCATAGAATTAAATGAGAGTGAAAAGAAGGTTGGTTAGGTTATGACGCGCCCAGGGCAGATGATGCACTTTTCACGAAGCAACGTCATCTGTTAGTTCCATTAACTCGTGATATCGCGTAATCATTACCGAGCAAACGTGTAGAATTTACAGCCTCGTTAGTACGAGAGATGCACTATGTATGTGTGATACCTGTATATGATACTATATACATATATACATATATATATATACGTACTCTTATATACATGCATACAATATGATATGTAAACCACACACATACAGACACATACACACACAGTTAAACGTACAACACATAACAGGAGCAGTTAGAAACGCGAACGTCGCACTGCACCATTTCTCGTAGTGATAAAATTTCGTAACTTCATCAATAACAATAAAGTGCAGTAATGACGTAACAGATAGCATTGTCGCATGAAACAACTTTCGAAAAACTTTCTTTTCCAAACATTCTTCTCCTCCTTCTCCTTTCCCCCTTACCACCGTTTTTTTTTTTCAATTCACTTTTTTCAACCCTCAAATCCGAGTTTTCGGTTGAACACGCGCGTGTGTATGAGTTTACATAAAATCGTAGACCCATTTTTATCTTATGGTTTTCTTTTTTATTATTATAATAATAGAAAAGAAAAATTTCTCTTCATTTTTTTTTTTTTTCAGAAAAAAGATGACCATTCAAATTCATTTATCTTCGAACGTTAACGAAAACGTTTCCGTGTCTGTCGTCGTCATTGTCGTCGTCATTGTCGTCACGGACGAAGTTATATGTAAATTCATACACGTTTTCGTTATACCACCCTCCCCCTTTCTACCCCATACCCACCCACCAACTCTCAACCATTCCTATGGAAGGTAAACGTTTCCTTTCTTTCTCTTGCGATATTTCAAGCGGAAAATTCGGCTATCGTACTGACACAAAATTCAAACGTTTCCTTTCTTTCTCTTTCACTTTCATATTTTCTTTCTTTCTTTCTCATTCCCATATTCTCATTCTAATTCTCTTTCTCTTTCTCTTTCTCTTTCTCTTTTTAAAACACTCGAGAAAGATTAGCCGTTAGAAGCGTGGAGTAAGATAAATGTAAGGTTCGCATGTACGTTTTCCAAGTGGTACGTTACAAAGTGGGTATATCTTGTGTTAGAAAAAGGCGGATAGGATAAAGAACGGATAAGGCTTTACACTTTGTAATTAAGGTAAACCGACGCATTAAGATTCATAGCTTTTGCGTTGGTATATTACGGTGTCTGCTTGGTTAAGCGGAACAACGAAATAAAATATAATTAACGGTGAAAAATTGCAATGAAAAGAAAATAAAATAAAAATAATTTAGAAAAATCGATTGATTAACGTTAAGTTTAGTTTTTTTTTTTTATTATTATTATTATCATTATTAGCTTTAATCTCTGATTATTCTATTGCAATAATTTATCTTATCGAATCGTATAAATAGAAATGAAATATAATCA